>JAFIDM010009631.1:2538834-2561185 GCA_023159025.1 Thereuonema tuberculata
CTGCGTAGGGAGGAGGACTTGGTATTGTCGAGAGGCACACAACCATTACAGAACAGGGCACTGCACGTCCACACAGTGGCTTAGCAACACCTTGGGGGGACCGGGGCGGAAGTTCCATTATTAAGCAATAACCACAAAAAAAAGAAATTTTCCTTAGGCGGGGCCCCTAGGCTGGCTGCAAAAAACAACCAAAATAAAGGGAATTTCCTATTTAACAACCTAAAAAAAAAAAGGAAATAAGCTGGGTGGTGGGGCCCCTCCCCCTTGCTACGCCACTGCGTCCATATACTGTACACGTTTCCAGCACTGCCTTGAAATCCTTCCTTCCTGATAGGATCCTGTCGGTTGCATCCAGCGTTTGAAGAAGCAGTTTCAGTAAGTTTGGAGTGATCTTCATGAGGACTCTATACTATGCCATAGCATCTCAACACTGGTAATGTAGCAATGATGCTCCTATTATTCAATGAAAATTTTGTATTTTCACTGTGATATTTGAATCAATTCCAATTCTCTTCATCCAAAAATTCTCTTCATCTTAAGAAACTTTTGTTGAAATTAGATGCTTCCTTCCGTCATGGTGCTTCGATTTCTTTTGTCACCAAGTATAAAAAGTTCTAACTTTGACAGAAATTCATGTTTTTGATTTTTAATATAAATTAAATGGGAAATGATGTCTTTTTTCTGTATGTACAATTGATGGTGGGCAGAATAACCAAAAAAAGTACTGCAGTGATTTAACATTAAACTTCGTTTTATTATCTAAATCTGATTTGGCCTTTTTGTGGCTACTTTACGTAAGGGCCAAAACACTGAAATGTAAAAGCAAAATTAAAAAATTAAAATCAAGATCAAAATTTATTATTTAGGTAAATATTATTGCCTGGATGACATTTTGCTGCCTCTATTGTACAAGATAAATTGAAGGTATTTAAAGAACTCCAAGAATATTGCACAGTTAAAATGAAACTGCATTTAAGAGAAGAACGAACTCCTTTGAACAGCTGTAGAAGATACTTCAAATGAAGTGTCCTTCTGTAGCTTAACCCGACATTCAATTATCTCAGATAAAACTGGTAGGAGTGACCAATACTACATAGAACAATTAAATAAAATGAATAATTGATTTCAAAGTAATTAAATTCAACTTTTAGTCGAACAAATTAAAAAAAAAAAAGTTTATTGAAGTGAATTTACTAGATTAGCTTGCCTTTCTTATCTTAAGTGGTTATGCTGGATGATATAAATATTTGTTCCAAAATTACTTGATTAAATACTACAATGCTTATATTCTTATTTATTTAATTTTTTTTTTGACACATCTCAATTGAATGTTGGCTTCCTTATTGTAATGCCAGCTTCAGTCATATTGATAAAGAGAATGAAACGAAGTTTTATTTGAGGTTCATCTGCGAAATCCTTTCTGTTGTACACTTGGTGTCCAGCTGAGTTCTGTTTTATTTTTTCCCAACAGAAAGACGGCCATGTTGCAATGTCACAGGAATTCAGTGTGGCGAAAAATTATGCAGAAAAAGACAATGAACACGTAGATAGAAAAGGAATTAATAGAGACACAGCTGTGACAAGTGGCTACAAATCATTTTACACGAATCAATGATTAAATTGATTAATGACATGTTTTCAGGGATGTCAATTAATCAATTTCAGATAATTCAAAAAAAAATATTAATTGTTAATTTTTCTTTGTTAACTTTTATTTTGATTTTATATGGAAAAATATTCTCATTGATTAAGTTAATATATTTCTTATGAAATACAGTGTTTGATATCCTCCAACTACTTGATCAAAACAAACTAAAACAGTGAATTGAGATTGAAATTGGAAACCAACTACGAGGAATTGCAAGTTTTTGTAGTTTTTTTTTTTTTTTTTTTTATTAGATCAAATTTGGATTGTTTAATATCTCCATGAAAAAAAGAAATTTTCTCAGTGAAGTTTTAAATTGTATCTTTCCGGAATCTATATAAAATTTCACTGAGAAAATTAATAAGTTTTAGCAATGAAATAGATTTGGGAAATTACAAGATATTTTTGAAATTAATTATTGGAAGAATTAATTCCCATGTTTTGAATGAAGTTCTAAATTGAGGGCATTTGCCAACGATTGCTTACATGGAAATGACCTTGACTCTAATGACGCTTAGTTTGGCCAGGTACTGCACCTGGCAGGACTGTTCCGGTTCAAATGGAGGAATTCGTACTACTTTGAACAAAATCAAGAAACGGAAATTTATATCATTCAGAAAAGTTTTCCTCCTCAAACTTGCGAAATCCACATAGTGTTGAATTAATTAATTCTTCTTTGAAAATTACGGTTTATTTGTAGGAGAGGCTTTTCTGTTTTGAAATTATATTAATTATATTTAAATATAATTTAAAGACAAATATTATTAAATAAGGGGAAAAAAATACCGAATAAATTTGAGACTAAAAGCAGTTTATTAATAATCATTTTTTACTTTCATAAAAGTATAGTAGCTTTTCTCAGGATTTTGTATTTTTGTTTCTCAGAATCAGGTAATGACGATGAAGATCCCTCAATGAAATGATTCTAACTTTAATAATTGGGGTCGTTCAAATATTACGTGAGCACATTTTTAGTCATTTTAGACCTCCCCCCCCCCCCCTCCGTTGTAAGCAAAAATAAGCAGATCCCTTCCCCCCTCTCTCCTGGTGCTTATGCAACATTTGCCAAATCGTTAACGGTAAATACCACTGAACAATACATTAAAACAGTCAAAATTACACGATATTCACTCCTGAATTAAAATATAAAAGTACACATGAAATACTGAGGAAAAAGCGCACTCTCTCACGTGCATGTTTGTCTGTCTTACGTAAGCATTGCTGTGATTCCCCCCCTCTACACACACCTCTTGTCAGCAAAAATAAACAAAGCCTTAACCCCCCCCCCCCTTGAATACTTACGAATACTTGAACTTCCCCTTTGACAAATAGTAATTTATCTATTTGTAGTTAAGTATTAGATTAAGTAACAGATGAGCAGTTGTTTTAAAGAGGGATTTGAAAGCCACGAAATGATATAACTATTTAACTAACTAATTTCTTTTAAAAAGAAAAGGGTTAATTATTTTATATGTCGAATTGTTATCTATATAAAAGCTGACACATATATTGTTATATTTTAATTAATCTATTATTATTTTCAGTTATTATTGTTTCTATTTTTCAGATGGATTTTGACAATTAAATATTTGTTTATTTATTTTGTAAAATCACATTAATGATTCTCTCGATTTAAAAAAAGGACATTTATTCTTTTGATCTTTATTGGTTTGTTGTCCCGAGTTCATGGGAAAATAGATTTAATTTTGAAGAACCAAAAAAAATACACATTGGACAGAACAATTCTTGATTGTGCAAACCATTTATTTACTACTAATAATAATTACAAGAACAATTAAAATAAATTTAAATAAAGTGAAGACTTCTAAAATAATAAAAGAGAAATGTAAATCGAAAATAACAAAACTTGAGGTAGCTTTGAATGTATTTTTTATTCTTCCTCATAAGATTACTCCTGTGAATTCTGGATCAATTCAGTTAAAAAATAAATCTGACATTCCAATACGTGCATTATAAAAATAATATAAGTAAACATTGAAGTATGTAGGAGCATTGATAGAACAGGTTTTTTTATTTCTCCATCGTTCCCAAAAATGTATTTTCAAATTACTTTTCTGTAAGAAGGTTTTACGTGCATTAAATATAACAAGAAAAACGGAAAAAAATAGAGAATGCACAAATTCGTTTGCTTTCACGCCTTGAGTCATCATCGACGGCAATCTGGGACAGCGGGAGAAGGAACCATAGGCTTTCACGCGTTCTCAGCTTGATCATCGAGGCTAAATCTGGCTGATGAATCCTAATAAGGACGAAACAGCTGTCCCAGATTGCCGTCAATGATGGCTCAAGGCGTGAAAGCAAACAAATTTCTGCATTCTATAGTTTTTCCGTTTTTCAAATTACTTTTCTATAACATTTTTTCGTTGGTTGGTTTTTAGAAAACAACAGAAAAGGAATAATTTCGTGTTTCGATTGAGAATCACCGGTTCAGAAACATTTCCCAGTTTTTCCAAAAGCAATAGAATTAAAATGACCTAAATCTCTCATTCAAGTTTAAGCATCCCAGGATCTACAACGTTCGAGTAACTTTGATCGTAAAAGGAAGGTTCTCGACTTTCAAATTGCATTCTAATATTTTTTTTAATTCTAAATCTTTTATTTTCTACTAATAACAAATTTTACAAATAATATATTTGTCTAACATGTAGTAATTAATAATAGAATTGACTCACTCCCTTATTGTTTGAGGAGAATAGAACAAAAAAATTTAAAAATAATAATGCAAACAGTTTTTCAGAAGTGGCAGAAAAAGATGTTGAGGGAATAAACTAACGTCTTCCAGTTACTCATCAAAACTTCCAGTTACTCATCTATGGAAAACTTTCCACATTTTCATGGCACCATTAACATGTATCTTATCAACTTCTGTTCACATACCTTCAAAACTTGTTCTAGGAATAATTGATCTCTAACATACTGTAGTAGATTAATAATAAAAATTCTACCAATTTTCCATTCTCTTTATCCCCCCCCCCCCCCACACATTATTTTCTTTATTGTATCAAATGTAATAAATCTGAATGATTAATGCCAATATTGTCTTCCAATTTAAAAATGCAACAAAATTTAATATTTAAGACAATTGAAGAATAAAAATACAGAATTTCACATCCTAATAAAATCTAATTCCTTGTTATCGATACAGACCAGTGAAATAGCATTAGCGTGTCTTCAACACAGGAAATGCCAACATTTTTTGTCTATTATTTTTGATCTGTTGTTTGTCCTTAGTTAGGCCCCTGGAGTTTCTATGAACTGAGTAAATTTCCAAACCAAACGAAATAACCCACTGTCAATATTGACATCAATTCTTCTCTGGTTTTGGAGTTGGGTTTTTCTAATGGATTTACTGTTACGTTGAAAATGTTATGAGAAAAAATAAAAAGGAACAACAAAGGACTGTTATTCCTGTAAAACAAAATATTTTAAATATTTATATGTAGTAAATATAATAACACAAGTAATACAGACATCGTATAAATCTTAGCACCAAACTACTTCTACTAATCTTTACATAAACATATAAACATATATTTGATATTGTTCAGTATCAAGGATGACAAATCTAGGTTTATTATCGAATCATGTCTGATAGAGAATTTCAAAAACATCGATAAATATAAAGGAGTGAAAGGTAATGAATACACCCTTGAAATTTTTAAAAAAACGATGTTACAATACGATTATGATAAATAAAATAATTTACAACTAATAATTAAACTATTTAGCTTAATTCTTACTTTGTTATATCGTTTGTTTATTTAAATTTAACTCTTACTTTCTTATGTTGTTTACTGATCTCAACGGGCGAGAACTAAATCGTACCTTAAGAATCTTACAGTCGAAATATAGTAGATTAAATAAACATAAGTAGAAGGAATTTGGTACTAAGTGTTGTTTATTAAACATGAAATTAGGATGGAAGAATTCTGTTGTTCTTATCTAGAAAAGGAATGGGTTTAAAAATGTTAATGAATAAAATGATAACACTGGAATGATATGAATGAAGTGTTCAGTATAGGGAAGGGGAAACAGTCTCACCTCAGGCAACCGTGGACGAGGTCAAAGACCTGCTCGTTCACGGCATCAAGTTTTGTGATCAAATCTAATACATTAAAAGTATTTGTAATAAATTATAGAAAACTAAAGTGCATTTATATTTAAAGTCGACAAACAATTTATCACATACAGGATTTTTTTGCATATAATTAAACTTCTTTTAAGATGTATATTGGACAGAATAAGATTGATTTTACATTTTACAGTTTTATACTGTATAATTAAAAAAAAAAAAAAAACACACATCATATTTTGTCGATGATCTTAAAACAACCAAAAAGTATTTATCAGACTTTGCCCCCCAGCTCTTAAGAGACATTGGTCATTAGTTGATTGCAATTAGATTAAAATTTTAATCACTCAGTCATATATAAAAATAGAATAAGATGAATGGCACCAAGAAATGACTTCATTTAGATTTCTCCACTTTTCTTAAATTCCAAGAGATAAGAAAATCTTTAATTTATATATTTATTCTCTTCCTTTAAGCGTCATTGTTGCATTATTTATTTCGACATTGTTTCTTGATAAGAGTCTTGTTTATTGAAGATATTTTATTAATTAAAAAAGAATTACTTATTGATGAATTAATAATTTTCTTGTGAGAATAGAACAAATAACTTGAGTGGGTTTTTTGACACAATTGTTGGACTGCCTTAAGCCATTCCACCTACGCTAACTAACAAAGGTGTGCCGAAAAAAAAAAAACAACAAACCAAACAGGAAAGGATTGGCGAGAAGAGTGTTTTTCCTGTGGCTATTGGAATGTCTGTTGATGGAGGAATTTTTCCTCCTTCAATTGAACTAACAGGATGATGATATTTACGAAGGTTTTCTTTGAATTTTCAGAGCCCGAAGCTTTTTAATTAATAGGAATGACCTCTTGGACTCTCTTTTTATATTTCAGTTTATTTTTCTTCAATCAAATCCAAAACTGACTGTTTGGTTGACAATGAATAAAATATCGTTTTGTTATTTAATTATTTCAAAGCCAATGAGAAATGAATTCTATCAAGTTCTCCAGTTTTCACAAAAACGTTCAATGTTGTTTTTCGATTGGATATTACTTTAGTCTTAAGTTTTAACAATGTAGAACAAATAACTGCATTGTTCTCTTTTATTTAATTATATATTAATTTTGATTATTGAATGACGCCAATGGAATAAATTCATCTATTTTATTTATAACCAGAAGGAACAGAAAAAACGGACTTAGTTATGTGTTTTATTCTACAATTATTTCCGACAAGTATAAAATTTGAAGTAGAATAGAATAATTAAAATATTTGAATACGTCCGATTTAAATTTCCTATATACAGGCCCGGATTTCCACCCTGAGGCCTAGAAGGCCCGGGCCTAGGGGCCCCAGTCGTATTGGATTTTTTTTTTTCGTTGTTAAAATAGGATTGTCCTTTTTTTACTTGTTGAATTGGAGATTCCGTTTTTTTTTTGTTGTAAAATTTTCGGGATTGGGGGGTGGGCGCAAATATCAAGTGCCTAGGGGCCCTGGGTGTTTAAGTCCGGCCCAGCCTATATATATATAAACCACATTAAAAACTCACAACAGTTTCAAGTCCTCATGCTTTTAGGACCCCTTGTCAAGTATTAGTAGATTTCCATTGAATTCATCTTCCAATTGTTAAAAAGCATGATGAACCAATCAGCAACGAGACCTAAAACTTTGGGTCTTCGTTAAATCCGTCTTTGGACAACGCATTTTCTGTAGAACATTGACAACTTGTTAAGTCGTTTAATTTGTTCGAAACTATATATACCAGTATATTGTATTTTAGAATCTCTACTAAAAGAGTGCATTTTGACTGCAAGTTCTAAGTTTTCGACAAATACTCCCACAGTCGTTTGTGAATGCAGTGCCTTCAACATGAAAAATGAAAAATCTCTCTCTAAAAAAATTGACGTCTGCCCATTCTGACGCCCAGAATGAATTTATTTCAGTCTTGTTTATTTTTGAAGGGTAATCTCCTGCCTGCGATACTTAATTCATAATAATCTTGGATTCAATCGAAGTGGTGGCAAAAAAGGCACCAGCTGCTTCCGTATGTATTTCTTTGTTCACTGCTATGTCACTACTCCGCCACCCATAATTGGGCTCACTAATGACTTTTCATTGAACTACGCCAACTTTTAAAAGAAAGTTCTAAAGATTGTTCAATAATGAAACCGGTGATGAAAATGATGACCCAAGCAAATCACAAAAACCACAGTCTAAAACTAGAACCGTTGATTTGGATAGAAAGACGTCAAGCTAAAAATGTTTTATGATTGTTTTGCAGTTTAATTCCCATTTCAATCAGATTTTAAAACTTTAGGAGCAGTTTTTAACTAAAAGTTGCTTCGGTAAAGATCATCTTGCCAGTAGGAAAGGGATTGAAAGAGCAGCAGTGGTAAATGTCAGCGATCGAAATAAATTAAAGGTTTCTCTGTTTCTTGTTCTCCCAAGAAAATCTCTTGGGATCACAGCTTAGAGATTGAACTTTGCAGCTTATCTTGAAGAAAGTTGAACTGAGAGCTTACAAAGCAAAGGAATCACAGAAGAGAGTTCGTTCCTTTCTGCAAAGTCAATTTGTTTTTGTATTGATCAGATGAGATTTCTGTCCTAAAGTAAACATCAAGAACAGCAGCACCTACCCAAATGCCAAAAGGTTAAGAAATGAAGTGATAAAAAAGTAATTACAATAAATATAGGATGGCACACATAACACCGGCCCCAATAAGGTATATGTTGTAGGTTCCCTATAGACAGTATTCAACGCTAATGATCATGCGCATGTGATGATATCCGATCTGGATATTGTTCGCCACAGTCACGCATGCGCTGACGAGTGTTGTTCGTCGGCCTACGTGAGTAATGGCATATTCAAATCCAAAAGACGGTCAGAGATGTGCATCGAGGCTGATGGCGGCCACTTCCAATATCTACTCTGAACATGACAATTAAAATATACCGGCAATAATGAACAGTTTCAAAACCAAAATATACCTGGAAACCATTTGGGGCCGGTTTTATGTGCACATCATGTAAGGTAGGTTGCCCAAATAAGGCTCATCTTTCGTTTTATTAATAGAATGTTGACAATTTACCAAGATTAGTTATGTTTCAGACAGGTCCTGGCTTCTAACGGCTACACCAAAAATTAGCGGAGTGTAGTGGACTATTTCGCCATGTTTGTTTCAGTTGAACAGTAATAGTCGTCCAAAGCTTTTCTCGTTACTGAAAAATCGTCCCCATCTTTTGACAACATAACATACATGGACATGTTTTATGTCATTTTAAAGTATGTCATGAGTAGAATAATGTAGAATAATTTGATATTTGAACAGGGGCTCCAAATAAGGCCCTTCAGTTATATTTTCAAAACTGTTATTACAGAAAGAATTTCAAATGCCACTAATTCTAAATTCACTTTTTCATAACAGCACACCTTAAACTACCTTTCAAGACAGTTTTCAGAATTTTCACTCTTGCAGTAGAAATAGAAAAAAAATCTTTAAACGTTAGGTGGGCCTTATTTGGTGCAGTTACCTTATATATGTAAATAAAACTCAAATCGCCCACCAGAAAAATAGAGAGAGAAAAGTTTAAACGGTTTATATATATATATATACAGTCTAACTCCGGTTTTACACTTTTCAAGAGAGTCTGAAAACTGGTATAAATTGAGGGGAATGATTTCCGCATACCAAGGATACAATGTTCAATAGACAGAATGATTTGTAATCAATGCTTGGAACTTTTATAACACACAGGACTATATTAAATATTACAATTATTAAATATTTAATTTAGTAAAGGATTATCTTACACATTATTGATACCTCCTTACAGTCTAATGCTACAACTACATGTGCTCATGTGGAAACATCAGCACTGTTATCCTGGAGATCGAGAATGTCCACCACAGTTTTTTCTCACCAGTAATCACGTTATCGTCCACGTGAACAAAATCTGTAACTGAAGAATCTGTTCAGTTACAGAATTTTTTATACTGGCAACAATATTCTGCAATACTACATCACACGGTGAAAGTTAGTGCCAAAAGACGAAAAGCTAAAAAGAATGAAGCTGAAACCGAACGAAGACATCGAGTGTCGAGACAATCTCCGTTTGACGGAGTAAAATTGCGGGAAGTTTGATATGACAGCGTAAATACAGGGGGAAAAATACAATAGGAAAATTGAAGGGGCCGATTTACAAAAAATGTTGTAAATGATGGGAAAACGCTATTTGCGGAAATGTAAAGGAGGGTTCGACTGTATATAAAATAAATAAAAAAATAAAAACGAAAAAGTTAAAGATAAACATACAAATTATATATATATACTAATATTATAAAGCTGAAGAGTTTGTATGTTTGAACGCGCTAATCTCAGGAACTACCAGTCTGATTTGAAAAATTCTTTTTGCGTTAGATAGCCCGTTTATTGAGGAAGGTTTTAGGCTATGTAACATCACGCTATGACCAATAGGAGCGGAGCAGTAAACATAAACGTCAACCAATCTGGCAAACTGAAGGGTCAGGGGCAGGTTGGCCGCACGACGAGAACCGAGGTATTTCTAGTTAATGAGATGTACTTAGTTATTACTCATAATGTGTATGAAACAGATATCTACAATCACAATTTAACGCGGGTGAAACCACGGGGCACATCTAGTATATATTATATACATAATCACAATAATAACGAAATAATTACGGGAATAAATCATCCTCTCCCTTTTTTTTTTCTGAGGTTTCTGAGACAGATAACACTATTTCCGCATGACAAGTGTAAAAGAATGATTGAAAAGTTACTTTGAATGTTGTTTCAACCATGGGTCGTTTACAATCGCTGCGATCTGAGGGGACGGAAAAGTAAGTAATTAGTTGAGATTGACAAATTCACTGCGTGGCCCTCTTTATCACTCGCATGGGTATTTGTCGTTGATATTGTAAGAATGTATTGGAACTTTATATTATTACTTTCTATTACATAGGGCCCAGTAGCTGAGGGGTAAGGGCGGTTGGCTGAGGGTTGGAGGCTCCAAACGGGTCCTAGGATATAGCCAGCTCTCTTTAGAACTGATACCGAGTTTCTTTCCCGGCGGTTAAAGGCGGGCGGGCGTTGGGCTGACTACCAGACCGCAACGTCGTCCCATTGGTTCATGGAACGCCGGGATCGTTACCTCCCACGACCCCAAGCGCTACTAGACCTACAGTGGGATACTTTAACTTATATTACTTATAAAGATTGTGTGGTGATAAAACCACAATTGTACTACAAGTATCTTAGAGGAGTTGAATAAAGGCTACAATACTTCCAGTCAACTGTGAATATCTTTTGGTTATACGAAAAATAATTTTAGGAATTTAAGAGAAAGCAACTGCATAAAATGTGCATAAAGACTCCCCTACAAACGGAAATGTCCTTAATGTTCATGAGATAGTTTTGATTCCTGGTATTTCCCAAAGAAATTTAATCATTCTCTTTCTATTATGCTGCCGTTTATTAGACTGTTTCTATTAGCTCTTTCGCCAGTCTTTGTCCTATCTTTTGATGCCAAAGTCGGGTTCATATTTTTGGATAGGATCTTCTTCACCATACTATTGGTAATGTCATCAGCAGATCGTGTTCTATGAGAAGCATTTCAGCACTCCTTTTAGCTAGGTTGTCTGTTTTTTTCATTACCTATATAGCTGTCATGGTGAGACACTCAAAAGAGTTGCAATTTATTGTATTGTGCTAATAGACAGTACTTGCAGGCACTTCCATACAAGTTTTGTTTCTATGGGGTATTGTTCAAGAGCAGAAAGTACTGTTTGACTATTTGCAAAGATGATAATATGTTTATGTCTGAATTTTCTATTCAGATATGTATGAGGATATTTTTACACGAAGCGACCATGGCCGCGCGGCCAGTAATTACTTGCCGCAAAGAAAATCGCGTCTCGTGTGAAAGGCTCCATTGAAATCTATAGAACGACGCGACGTGATCGCGCGTCCATGGTCGCTTAAGGCTAAGAACGCACTTGTATCTTTTGAAGCAAAAAAGGGGACAGAGTTCATTATAGAAGGGGACAAAGTTCATTAGAGAACCCTCAGGTCTTTAACCAACGCTTCCACATAGAGCGCAATCTATTTTTTGGTGTATTTTATATTTAATATCACTTTTTTCCGAAACTAAAAACGTTTTCCAATATGCGGCATCAATCTGAAAACTGAAGACTTTCACACATTTTTCTGCATTAATACTTAGCATTAATACTTTGAATGTTTCTATTAAAATTAAAGGTAGACGGAAAGATGTGACACTCGGGGTTGGGGAAATTTGCAGTCAATTTTTGAAAAAAAAATTATTTTTGGATAAATATTTTTTTTTTGTTAGTGATCCAACAATGGAGAAAATAAATAAATACAATGCAGGCATAATATATATTAAGTTGTAAGACTAATCTGCTAATTTCTTGCACGTAAAATTGATAATGCAGAATAAATATTTTCCTACAAAAGTTTCTTTATAAAGTTTTGGTATTTACGTACCATCGGGACCCAATTTTCTTACAATCGATTTCTGGTGTCAATTTCAAATCATTAACTCATCCAAATGTATAATAAAAATAGACACTTACATATTACCTGATATCGTTTGAAAAAAAAAAAAAAAAACCCAAAACATTTCCTTTTAATTAACACTAGGTTAGGTTAAGTGAGGTGTGATCCTTTCCAGGATTGTTCGTTTGGTAATAGGACGGAAAAAAACAATACTTTCCATTTCGAAATGACCAGTGGTATCCTAAATAACGACAACTGCAAGTTATGTTGTTTTTTAAAAAAAAACAGAGAAATAAATGAAAACATCAGCAATCGATTATAAAAAAATGGGTCCTAATAGTATAGGAGTTTTACTCGTAATATAAATATGTAAATAAATTGTTGGACAACTGAAACAAAGAAAAAAAAATAATAACCCCAGTGTAGTTGGTAACGAGATTGTATTGTAAAAGAGCATTTTCATGCGTTTGCAGGTAGTCCCCGATTTTTGGCAGAAATTTTCTTAGACACTAAACCAAATCTATGCATAAATTAAAAACGATAATTTCTAAAAAACTTTTATACCATCGTACACTTTCATTGTTGCTGCATTATGTGAGGTAAAATGATTTGTTGTTTTAATAAAATAAATGCATGGCATTTGATTTTCTTTTTTAAATTTCCTGAGGATTCCCAAATAAACTTTTTTTTTTTTCTTTTTGTTTGTTGGGTTACATTTTAGGCAACTGATATAGAATAATATTTGTACATACAAAAAATTCTTATATCACAATTTAATTCATTTGTCCATTCAACATAACTTTTCAAAGACAACCTTCAAGGACGAAAAATCTAATCGAACACGTAACAAAACTTGGGATGGCTCTTATTTTATCAGTTTGTGTTACTTTCAAAATCATTCTTAAAATCAAAATAATGAATGAATTAGCGCGGGTACCGATGTCTTACAAGAAAAATTCCGTGTTTATGGCCCTGGAAAGAGCGGTTAGAGTATACTCCAATCGTGAAGCATTCAATCATGAATGCAATAAGATCCAACAAATTTTCCAGGCTTATGCGTTTCCGGATGTTATTGAAAAGATGGTTAAAAGCCTTTAATAAAAGCAAGTTGGGGGGAAGAAATAGGATACATAGCATTAAGACAGGTGAAGTAAGCAAAAAAGAAAAATCCACAAAAAAGCAGTCAAGTCAGAACGTATCCCTAATATATGATGAAGATCTAATAAAAAGAATAAAACCTATGATGGTTAGCGCGGGTATTGGTATAGCCTGCAAACCCTCGAACACGGTGGGATCATTTCTAAACAGAAAGATGAAGGTACGCTCCCAAGAATCTCTTTTAAAAATGCAGGATACCGTATATGGAATTAGATGCCAAACGGTGGAAAAAAATCAACCTAAATGTCTATATATTGGCAATTCAAAAAGGGAATTTGGAATCCGTGTAAGGGAGCACGAATACGCCGTAAAAAAGGCTAATAGGGCTTATGGCACCGCGGCACATTGTATAAGTACGGGCCACTCCCTAGACACTAGTAACATTGAGGTGTTTGGACAACGGAAAAATAAGTATTTGCGCGAATTCTATGAATCGGGGATGCTTCGGTTCTTGCACAGCTATAACCAGGATTTGTCGATAATAAATGTCCTGGAATATGGATTATAGACTGAGGGAGTTACGGCGCGCCTCCATTCTAATAGCAGAAGGCGGTTTCCGCCCAGTTTAAGGCGTCTCCCACCAGGGGAAAAATAGCCGGAAGAGGACAGTAAAGCGAGGTTGAAAAAAAGCCATATCTCTCTTTTTGATAACGACTTCCATCCAGAAAGGATCTTTTTAACAGGGGGACGTCACTTGAAAAGGGAATCTAGATAAACGAGATTCCGAAACGTACGTAGTGTTTTTTAAGTTTGTTAGACGTTTTAATTAATTTGTGTGCCAATATAGTAGGCTACGTGAATTTTTGAACAAAGAAACAAGTTGTAATTCTGTATTTTATTAATAATAGATAATTTTCCTCTGAATACTGCTAAAATTTAAGATACAGATTCAGGGGAAAAAAAAAACCCAAACTGTGTTTCGACTGCTGTCAACTTAAATAACTGAGATTGAATGGTTTGTTAACAAACATAAAAAGTTTTACGAGTTGCTCTACAAGTATTATTTTTTTAAACATAGTTCTTTGCTACAATGGCATCAGAAAATCTTCATTTCTCAAATATTCGATGCATATTTGATTTCACTATTTTTTTCTAGTTAATCTTGACCCACCACCCTTTTTTTAATTTTTATCTTTAGGGAATTTAATTCTTTAAAATTCTTATTGGATTCTGTATTAAAGCAGTGGGGAACACAACAGTTCCTTCCACCTCGCTTTTTCTTAGTCATCATTCCTTCTGACACGTGATCAACCAATGCACATTAATTTTAGCGCCCTCTACATTTCGTTTCGCTTCCCATTAATTATTTCCGCTTCAATATGCAGTTAAAGAAACAGGAAACCTGTGAGAATTTGAATTGCAGCAGTGAATGTAGTTTTCATAGCTGAGGTTATGCCAACACAAGCCAAAAGTTGCAGTTTTGCTGAGCTCTTTTCAAGAAGTTTTAAGCTTGATCCTGGGCCACTACATGAAAGATGCATACGTAAAGATGGGTCTTGTTGTCATGGTATAGGTCCAATACATCTCCCTAGGATTTTTTTCCCTTGTTTTTCCTATTGCATCTCTGTATAACCAAAAGATTTCTTTTTTCGGATTTGAAAACAGACTTTTTTTATTTGTGCAGTGCTATAGGTAGTGTTAAAAGCTTGCTTGTTCTCGCTTTATTCAAAGCAAGAATATCACGCAATACACGGAAAAAGCTAATTAAGGTGTATGTTTGGAACTTAGCTCTACATGGGTGCGAAACGTGGACCATGAACAAAGAGACAGAGAGATTAGAGGCATTTGAAATATGGTGTTGGAGAAGAATAGAAAGAGTTAGTTGGACGGAAAAGAAATCAAATGAAGAAGTGCTTAATATGGTGAAAGAAAAACGGTGCCTATTAAAGACAATTGAAAACAAAAGAGGGAAATTGTTGGTACATTTGATGCGGCAAAATGACCTTATGAAAACCATTATAGAAGGAAAGATTGATGGAAGGAGAGGGAGACCTAGAAGATCTTAAATGCAACAAGTAAAGGAAAAAGTGAATGTCGTGTCGTATCAAGAAGTAAAGAAATTGGCTGAAGACAGAGAGGGTTGGAAGTTACTCCGCCGACAAAAGCGCAGCTCTTTAAATTGGAGAGAGAGAGAGAGAGAGAGTAGTCCCAGCTAGTCTACTATCCAGTGAGACTTCTAAGTATTGAACAATTGCTAACTTCAAAATTTTACCAAAGAAGTTGATCTTTTGTAAATCCTTGAGGTTACTCCTTTTGGCAGAGGGTATGAGTAAAGTTTTCTGAGTTGACAGAAACATGTTTACAACATTTTTCAACCTGTTCCAATAAATTTTGTATAATTTTCGATTTTTTAGGGAATTTTCCAGTGACAGTGGTTAAGGCATCATCCGCGTAGATTCTCCAGTTGATCCATCACAAGGCAAAACTCCATTTAATAGTGTCTGCTATTGGGTCGCCAAAAAGAGGGGATACTTATCAGAATTGCTCTCATCATCTTTCTCAAGTGTATCAAAAGATCCTTCAATGTCAAGCAAGGTAGTGAAAGCTAATTCTTTACATTCAATTTCTTTCTTAGCCTTGCAATGCATTGTCAAAAGAGTTATTTCAATAGATTTGCTTTGCTGATAAGCAGATTGCCTTGAGAAATAAGTGCTTTAATAAACTCTTGTATGTACCAACCATTTTTTCCAAAGTTTTAAGGAGAAAGGAAGATAGACTGATGGTCGAAGTGCTTTTGCTTCTTGATAATTAGATTTCTAAGCTTGACAAAAAATGACTCGTTTGCCTACATTTCAGTAGATAAGAAGATAAAACGAAAGTGTCTACGAGATAAGTAAGATATGTTCTATTCCAAGTGAGCAGAGATAATGTCGTTAGTTCCTGCAGATTAAACTGATTTTCACAAATCATATGATCTTGGACGATTGGCTAGTTTTGGGCCACCTTCCAGTCGTTTCCGTTACCATTACAGGCTTCAAAATTGAACAATCCCGCTGATGAGCACTAATTGTTTTTATTGTCTTGTTTGTTTCGGGGGTCACTGCCAGGTTGGACGGTGGCCTCCATTTATTGATCTTGCCTCTCTGGTTCAGCTATCGGGGAAGGCGGGATTGGGCTGATGAGTCCGTAGAGTGACGAAACGGCCGTTCCCAATTCCTTCCCAATAATTGAAACAGAGAGGCAATTTTAATTTAGGCAGGTGCTGGTTTTAGTTTTACTTTTTCATTGTTTTGAAAGTTCACAGAGCACGTTAAATGTTATGATTCTAATTGTTGAATCTTTCCTTTGGAATATTCTTTTGTTGTTAAACTCCTTTTCAGCCTGCTCAAAAGGTTTTGAGTGCGTTAAGTTAAGCACTAATTGTTTTTATTGTCTTGTTTATTTTTTTTTTGGGGGGGGGGCAAATTTTTGAAGTGTTTGTGGCGACTTCTTCATTCAAAAATAAAAATGCCAAAAACAGAAAAGAAAACATATGAATACACAACAAAAAAGTTATACCATTAACGAGAAATACAAGCACAATAAAATTTTAAAGGAAAATAAAATAACGGAAATTATCACAACAACATAACAGCCTACCAAAACTTAATACAACGTTGTGTATTATTTAAACGACGAATTGTCTTTTTTGCCAAAGATATAAAGATATTATCAATAGAAAAATCTTGATTATTGTTAATGCACTCTAAAATCGCATGAATAAAAGAGCTTCTATAATTTTCCTCTTTTTATCAGATTAGGTGACTAGGATTTTATTGTTATCAACATAAGATTCTTTCCTATGAACCAAGGGCGAATATAAGGGGGAGGTCCGCCCCCCCCCCCCCCAAATAATGAACATAAAGAAAAAAATAAGTAAATAGGTTAGAAGAAAGAGGATAAAATAGGATTTTCCTTTTTTTTTTTGGTCGTTAGAATAGGATTGCCGTTTTTTTGGTTTTTTGGTTGTTAAAATTCATCTTGCCCGAGGCCCTTACATTAATCTTGCCCCCCCCCCCAAAAAAAAATATATTCTATATTCGCCACTGCTATGAACTGCATAGATTATTGGAATTGATGGTAATGTGTTGCCAGTATCTGCAATACCACTGCTTTCTGACTCAATTTGAAGAATATATCAAAGAGTTTTAAGTCTTGAGAGTTTTAAGGGAGTTTAATGAACCACTGCACAAAACAAGATTATTTTTCTTTTTAACAAAAAATAGGTCAAACTTTTTTGGCAGCATTGACGTTACAAACACTATCATCATCAAGAAGATTCCAATGTTTCACTCGAACTTAAAAACTCTATCTTATTTTTTGGTAAATCAAGAGATCATTTTGTTTTCTTTGTATAGATGAAAGATTACAAATGAAATTCAGATATATTGTTGTAGAAGATTCTGTTAGTCATCATCAGATCTTAAAGTTAAATCCCAAGAAACAGTGATAAACATTTCCATTACATACACACTAAATTCTGGATAATAATAGAGTCGGACTCACTTTCCTTCGAACTACTATCCTTCAAGGGAAATCGATAACATTTACTAATTTAATAATTTTGGAGTGGGACATTTTTTTCTTACTTTAAGAACAGGTATTGTGTAGTTAAAGTCTACACCTAATGATAGCCATTGCTATTTTGATTACAATACAATATTTACAAACACATAGTTGAGTAGCCTAATTAATAATTCCATAATAATATGAATTTATATATCCCTAATTGTTTGCAGCTGCAAGCAAAACCCAACAATCAATCCCTGTTGACCCCCCCCCCCCGGAGCCACGTACTGATGACCCTAAGTATGAACGGTGACTGGGATTGCTGTTTGAGACAATCAATTACAATGGACGTTTTTTTAAGTAATTGTATGAACAGAAGATTACATCATGAAGAATGAAGACTAACTTGATTGAATATACGAGATGCATTCAAGTTATAACACCTCCGATTTTTTTTCTCACTAACTAATCACACGAGAACTATGAAACTGTGTCACTTCTCGATGTAATCTCCCTGCAGCCGTGCACATTTTTCACAACGTCGACGCTATGATTCCATGGCCGCTGCGAACGCTTCTTTAGGAGTCTGTTTTGACCATTGGAAAATCGCTGATGCAATAGCGGCCTGGCTAGTGAATGTGCGGCAACGGAGTGTGTCTTTCATCGTTGGAAGCAGCCAAAAATCGCTAGGAGCCAGGTCAGGTGAGTAGGAAGCATGAGAAATCACTTCAAAGTTGTTTTCATGAAGAAACTGCTGCGTCACGTTCGCCCGATGCGCTGGTGCGTTGTCATGGTGAAAGAGCACACATGCAGCCTTTTCCGGCCGTTTTTCACGCAATGCTGGAAGGAGCTTCTTATTCAAAACATCTTCGTAGGTGCACCTGTCACCGTAGTGCCCTTTGGAACGCAATGAGTAAGGATTCTCCATCGCTGTCCCAGAACATGGCCATCATTTTTTCAGCACTGGCGCTTACCCGAAATTTTTTTGGTGATGGTGAATCTGTGTGCTTCCATTGAACAGACTGGCGCTTCGTTTCAGGATTGAAAAACGGCATCCATGTCTCATCCATTGTCCCAATCGATGAAAAGAAAGTTCTATTCATGCCATCATCACACGTCAACATTGCCTGGCAACATGTCATGTGCACAGCCTTATGGTTATCCGTCAGCATTCGTGGCACCCGTCAGCATTCGTGGTCGTCATGCAGATTGTGTTCGCAGATCCCACGGAAATGCCAACTTTGGAGACGATCTGTTCCACACTCATTCGGCGATCCTCCAAAACAATTTTCTGCACTCGCTCGATCATGTCGTCAGACCGACTTGTGCGAGGCTGAGATTGTCTTGGTTTGTTATCATACGACGTTCTGCCTTCTTTGAACTGTCTTACCCACGAACACACATTAGATACATCCATGACATCATCACCACAATTCTCACTTAACTGGCGATGAATTTCGATGTCACATCACGGAAATGGACAAACGAATGATTACACGCTGATCTTGTAATGAAAACGTCGCCATTTTAAGTATCAAAAACAGTCCTCACTCTCGCCGATGCCGCTAGGGTTCTGTGTGCCGTACAGTGCTGCCATGTCTGTCACGCATTGACAAAAGAGTGGCCGCTTATTGTAAAACAAACTGCATGTTTCTATCTGTTTCCAGTTCTGAGAAAAAAAATCGGAGGTGTTATAACTTGAATGCATCTCGTATATTCAATCAAGTTAGTCTTCATTCTTCATGATGTAATCTTCTGTTCATACAATTACTTAAAAAAACGTCCATTGTAATTGATTGTCTCAAACAGCAATCCCAGTCACCGTTCATACTTAGGGTCATCAGTACGTGGCTCCGGGGGGGGGGGGTCAACAGGGATTGATTGTTGGGTTTTGCTTGCAGCTGCAAACAATTAGGGATATATAAATTCATATTATTATGGAATTATTAATTAGGCTACTCAACTATGTGTTTGTAAATATTGTATTGTAATCAAAATAGCAATGGCTATCATTAGGTGTAGACTTTAACTACACAATACCTGTTCTTAAAGTAAGAAAAAAATGTCCCACTCCAAAATTATTAAATTAGTAAATGTTATCGATTTCCCTTGAAGGATAGTAGTTCGAAGGAAAGTGAGTCCGACTCTATTATTATCCAGAATTTAGTGTGTATGTAATGGAAATGTTTATCACTGTTTCTTGGGATTTAACTTTAAGATCTGATGATGACTAACAGAATCTTCTACAACAATATATCTGAATTTCATTTGTAATCTTTCATCTATACAAAGAAAACAAAATGATCTCTTGATTTACCAAAAAATAAGATAGAGTTTTTAAGTTCGAGTGAAACATTGGAATCTTCTTGATGATGATAGTGTTTGTAACGTCAATGCTGCCAAAAAAGTTTGACCTATTTTTTGTTAAAAAGAAAAATAATCTTGTTTTGTGCAGTGGTTCATTAAACTCCCTTAAAACTCTCAAGACTTAAAACTCTTTGATATATTCTTCAAATTGAGTCAGAAAGCAGTGGTATTGCAGATACTGGCAACACATTACCATCAATTCCAATAATCTATGCAGTTCATAGCAGTGGCGAATATAGAATATATTTTTTTTTGGGGGGGGGGGCAAGATTAATGTAAGGGCCTCGGGCAAGATGAATTTTAACAACCAAAAAACCAAAAAAACGGCAATCCTATTCTAACGACCAAAAAAAAAAAGGAAAATCCTATTTTATCCTCTTTCTTCTAACCTATTTACTTATTTTTTTCTTTATGTTCATTATTTGGGGGGGGGGGGGGCGGACCTCCCCCTTATATTCGCCCTTGGTTCATAGGAAAGAATCTTATGTTGATAACAATAAAATCCTAGTCACCTAATCTGATAAAAAGAGGAAAATTATAGAAGCTCTTTTATTCATGCGATTTTAGAGTGCATTAACAATAATCAAGATTTTTCTATTGATAATATCTTTATATCTTTGGCAAAAAAGACAATTCGTCGTTTAAATAATACACAACGTTGTATTAAGTTTTGGTAGGCTGTTATGTTGTTGTGATAATTTCCGTTATTTTATTTTCCTTTAAAATTTTATTGTGCTTGTATTTCTCGTTAATGGTATAACTTTTTTGTTGTGTATTCATATGTTTTCTTTTCTGTTTTTGGCATTTTTATTTTTGAATGAAGAAGTCGCCACAAACACTTCAAAAATTTGCCCCTTGGTAATATTTTTTAGCTGAAGTAAAGAATCTTATGTTAACATGAAACTCCTTATACAGTTGGACCTCTATTTAACAAAGTCGCTAAATCCCGAAAGAAAGTTCGTTATATGGAAAATTCGTTAAATAGAGATTCACCTTTTAAAATTACTTCAAACAACATAAAACAGATTTAAAATACATAAGCAATAAATATTATTAAAAAAGTAATAATTTTAATGACATAAAGCATACATTACCACATGTGTACTTAAATTTTACTAATAAAGTCTGTTAATTTTGTCTGAGCTTTTTTTTTTTTTAAAGTGTTTTCGCTCTTAGTACGTCTCGCATCTTTGCAATGCACCAAAAAAAACCTTTCAGGCGTATTTTCTTCAAATTGTAATCCGCGTCAGATTGTTTCAAATGATTTTAGCATTTCATCATACGAAAGTTTTTTATTTCTGCATCATGATCATTTCCATTTTCATCATCATCATCTTCATCGCAATTCATAGCTATATTGTTTTATTTTTCACACTGTCCAAAATATCTGATTCAGTTAGTGCTTCCGAGGTCTCAACTTCAAAATCAAGTGAAAGATAATCATCAATCAGCACATCATCGTTAATTTCTTCTTTTTCCCTCAGCTGTATCCACATTTCTTTCATTTCCTCTAAGGGAATATTAAATAATAAAAACATTTCAAGGAGAAAAAAAAATAGATACCACGAAAAAGTTCGTTAAATAGAAAATGCACTTCGCTATTTGGAGGTTATGTTACGAAGAAATTAGCAAAATGTTCATGGTTCTAAAGAAAAGTTCGCAAAATAGAGGCTCGTTAAATAGAGGTCCTACTGTAGAAAGATCAACTACAAAAAGTGTCAATGAAGATTTGTGTTAATTCGTGTTACGTTATTGCCATTTTGTAAGGAATTCAGCTGAAATGATCAAATTCTGTTGTTTAAAAATAAAAAACAAACCATTAAATTCCTAAACTAAGCAAAATCCTATTTCGTCCGTTGCATATAAAATTGTCAACTAGGAAGCATGGGTTGAGTTTTCAAATACTTCATGGAAAGATTTAGTGAAGCCAAAATAAAGGAAGGTATTTTTATTGGTACACAAATACGAGAGCTTCTCAAACAATAGTTTGATCTATGACCTGTTGATAAGACTGTCTAGAATACTTTCAAACAATAGTTTGATCTGTTGATAAGACGGTC
>JAFIDM010009631.1:2561195-2585557 GCA_023159025.1 Thereuonema tuberculata
TGTTGATAAGACGGTCTAGAATACTTTCAAACAATAGTTTGATCTGTCGTTAAGATGGTCTAGAATACTTTCAAAATTGTGGCAACAAATTTTTTGAAAACAAAAAAAAAGCAAATAACATAAACAGATAGTTCTAATATCATATCATATATATTAGGCTGCAAAATGTCTTTGAAAGCATATTTTCTTAACTCACTTTTTTTCCAGACAAGTGCAATGCATTACAGAGAGATTCCATTGGATACGAATATCCCACATAACAAAGAAGTGATCTGGGGATTAAATTTTTTTTTTTTCAATTCTTAATATTTAAACTTACTATTCATGAAACGTGTATACTGAAAAGAAAAATATATTAATATAAACACATTAGACAATATAGAGGAGGTTCCTTATTATCCCTTTGAAACCTACATAAAATATAAGATGGCAGACATTAAAAAAAACACCCTGAGTGAAGCATTTTGTTGGAAGCTGATTTTTCACAAGCACACTTTCACCATGGATACAAAAAAACAAATATCAAAAATATGTTGATTACACTGGTTTACAAAAATTTTTTTCTTTCACAACGACTAAATAAACGGAATCTAACTATCTTTTCCATGCTGAGTTCAATGTTCTCAGATTTTTTCCATCAGGCAGGGTTTTTTTGTGGCATGTGTTTAAGATTTTAAAAGAATTAGTACTCACGAAACACTAAATAATAAATATACGGCTGATTTCGGCTTACCTAAAAAGTTGTATACGATGATTTTCAGCCATATTTTGTAGTATTTAGTATACTGATTTTTTTCTAACAACAATTTCATATTTTCATATGTCTCTTTCAAACTAACTTTCGATGAGTCTATGAACAGTCGCCTCAACTGTCAGCACTCAATTATTAGCATTGTCTGGTGCTGATGTCCAAGAGCTTCCATTACTGAACAAACATTATTACAAAAAAATAAATGGCCTTCTTTAGACAAGTAGTCACTGAAATCACTATCGCAATTACGATAAACGCATATTCTTGTATCTTTTTGGAGTAGATTCCAAGCTTTGAGCCTGGAACTTAAAAGCTCAGCCGACTGTTTAGACTAATTTAAATTCCGTATAAGATCATTAAGATCTTCTTGAGATACAAAACAAGGTTCTGATGAACTACTTGCTTCAAATGTAGGGTCACTTCCCTCCTTTCCTTCGTCTTCAGTATGAGCTGGGTCGGAGTCGGAGTTATCACTTAAGATCCTGAAATCTGGACACATTGATACAGGATACTCTTAACTATGTGGCACAGATCTCATTGCAGATACAAAATTGGGATACTTACCTGTATATTTTGTTTTGGACGAATTCCTTTAATGTTAGTTAAGCAGAAATAACAGTCAGTTGAATGGTCCTTCTGTTCCCTCAAAATGATAGGGACTGAAAATGGTATATGATGAGTACCATTTTTCCATCCAGTGAGAAGCCTAACACATGATAAACAGCATACATTTGGGGCCCAATCTTTATCAGAATCACCAGCTTTACACCCAAAATAAAGCTCATAACATTTTTTCACATGTGGTGTGAAATTTCGCCTCTAAGACTTGAAAGTCAGTTCTGCACAGACATAGCAGAAATTGTTTGGTTGATTTAAATACTTTCTTGGCATATTGAAATGTTTATAAAACTCCTAAAACTACAAATAAAAACAATATACAGCAGAAAACCACTACATATGTTGCCAGGCTCACTACAATTTCAATACTGGTTATTGGGCATCTGCTTACTACAACAATGCAATATTTGAACATGTTAGAACATGCTTGAACATGAATAAGTCTGTACAGATTTACAACATGTTTAAACATGAATAAGTCTGCATGGTGCCAAATTATTCTGAATAAAATTACCACTTCTGTAATTTACAAGAATTACAATAATAAAAAAAAACCAACCTAATATATAGAAGTACATTATACAAAAATGACCCTCACCAAAAAACTATGCCTGATGGAAAAATTCTGACTACATATTTGAATTCCGTATACAAAACTACACTAGAATCACAATTTAGTTTTCTTGTGAAAAAAATCATGTTGACCAGTGTTAGTGTTGCTATTAATTTCAACATTTTAAACAGGCTCAAAAATGAACATTTCATAGAATTAGAAATTGCCTAAAATCCTACTTCGTTGAGAAATGTGTATTCACTGATTCTAGTTACTTATTTCTAAAATCTGGAACTTAACAATTATTAACTAATACAATAATAGAATAAGCGCCAAAATCACTGATTTTACGAAATTAAAAAAATATTTTTTTATTTAATGCTATGACATAAATTATTTGTAAAAATTTTTATAGCAATAAATAAAATAAAAGTTAAAAAAATAACCAATTACAGTCAATAAAATCTTGAGAAATCCATGTGTGATTCTAATACTGTGCTTTTGAAAGTTCTTTTGAGCAAATGAAAAGTTTACAAGAAATGACGATTCATCAAATCTTTTGAATTTTAATATTTTTTTTCCTTTTTTTTTTTTTTTAACAGATTCTTAGACTATATAGCAAGTATGGGCATACATGAGATCAACGAGAGCCACATTCTGGATTTTCATATATACAAAGAGCTACACCATAGTCACGTTCCATAGTATTAAATACACAAATTCAAATTTAATTACATTTCTACACAAATCCTAATTGCTATATAAAGTATAAAAAATACATATATAAGAAAATAGAAAAGAAAACTCGCGAAAATACAAGTATAATGGAGAAAGAAAAAAACCTATATTTTTATCAAGAGATATTGGGAGCAGCACTTAACCCAATGAAGAGTCACATGCGGCCCATGTCTGCTATATAGATTATTATAATCTTGGAGTTTTTGTTTTTCCAAATTATGCTTATATCTAATTATATCCGTAATTAAAGGAAACAATTGCAAAATTCTACTGAAACTTTTCGCTAATAATAACAATATTTCCTTAAAGAAAAAAAAAGAAAATTAGTTTTGTAATTGGTGACACAAAAGCTGAAGAAGATGAATCATGTTAACAAATAGAAATAAAAATCTTACAGCCCAACATTTTCTTATATGCTGATAAATTACAAAAATTCTAGATTTTCATTTTGTTGCTACACATTTAGTATTTACAACCTTTCGACCTAAATAGCAATAAGGAATTAAAGAAATTTATTTATTAATTTACTCAGCAATTAATTGAAATTAAGTAATTATATAATAAGTAAAACATTGATTGTTAAATTGGCTATATACAAATATAAAAATCTTTTGCTGAAATGTAAACTAGGATTTAGAAGAAGCCTCCATTGCAATTAATGCAATAACTTGATATTATTACAATTGACCGATGGATCTTTTTCTTTCGTTACCAAATCATAATTGTTTGAATAGGAATTGATCTCTTTCACAGTGATTACACTGGCCTGCGAAGATTTTCCGGCAAAAGTATTTGTATGTGATATACGTTACATTTAGTGTCCTTATGTAAAAAAAAATACCAGTTGTTTCGTATCACGTACAGATTTGTCATAAATCCGTTTCATGTGTATGCTAATTGAGCTTCGTTATTGTAAATGAGGTTTGGCTTGATTGTATGGAATGCAGGTACGGACATGTCTGAGAGAAAATATTGTATGAGCTGTGTTTTGGAAGGAAGTAGGTAATCATACAGGATTACCGGAACAACAAATAGAACAGTTGTAGTTCGCGCATGTGCAGTGTCAGACAAGGTAAAAACGCGAAGATCGCGTTCCTCCGTAGTCTGAGAGGAGAGTCTGAGAACGTGTGGCATGCCTTGATCTATATGTTTCAACGTGCACTTGAAGTCGATTGAGTGAATAACTGAGGTAGATTGTGTTAAAATGGCAAGTGGCAGAGATGTTGGGAGGCGAAAATGTGTGAACAATCCCAACTCTTTCTGTTATATATATGACCAAAATACAAGTAAAGGCCAGAAGCGAAATATAACACCATTTATAAAAAGCCTGTACTTGGGATATTTTATCATGAAGTTAGGTGATCAGGACAAGAATTTCGCACCCCATATTGTGTGTGAAACGTGTGTAGAAAACCTGCGGCAATGGTACAAAGGGTTGTTGCCATCAATGCCATTCGGAATCCCAATGGTTTGGCGGGAACAAACAAATCACTTTGATGACTGTTATTTTTGTGTATGTAAAGTGTCCGGATTCAATATGAAAAACAAAAAGCACATTGTGTATCCCTGCCTTCCATCTGCCATAACCCCCGTACCACATGGACCCGATATTCCTTTCCCAAAACCACCAAAAGTTACCAGAGAGTGTGTCTTCGTCATCTTCAAGTGCGGAGGATGGTGATGATGATACCTTTCTACCGGATGTTGAGGATTAAACTACACATCTTTATAATCAGTGTGACAAAATGATTTGGTGCGTGACCTAGGCCTCACAAAATAAAAGAGAGAACTTTTAGGATCAAGATTTAAAGAGAGAAATCTTTTACTTCCTGGGACAAATTCATATTGTTACAGAAATCGGGAGGAAGAATTCCGGCAGTTTTTTGTTCACGAAGACGAACTTGTGTTTTGCTGTGATATCCTGGCTTAATTCGTCGTCTTGGAACTATTTACCAAGCAAAGGACTGGCGTCTATTTATTGATGCCAGTAAAAGAAGTCTCAAAGGTGTTCTTCTGCACAATGGAAATAAACTTGCTTCAGTGCCAGTCGCCCATTCAACATCTCTTCGTGAAAACTATCACAATTTATCTATGGTGTTGCAGAAACTGAACTACAATGAACACAGATGGTTACTGCGCTGTGATTTAAAAGTGTGCGGTATCATATTAGGGCAGCAAGGAGGATATACAAAGTTCCGTGTTTTCTGTGTGAGTGGGACTCTCGGGACAGGGATCGTCACTGGTTAGTGTCTGAGTGGCCCAAGAGGAAACAGTTCGTGTCTGGAGAAAAAAACATTGTAAATCGTCCATTAATTGATCCTCAAAGTGTGTTATTGCCCCCTTTACATATTAAATTGGGAATTATGAAGCAGTACGTGAAGAGTTTTGATAGAAGTAGTCTCTGCTTTCGGTACCTCTGTCACTATTGAGGAACACAAACGCAAATCAACACAGCGTTCATTCACATCAAAATGCAGCAAACAATACTGCTCTTGAAGTGAGATTCATACATTCTAGCAATGAACATGTTACTTTTTTGTATATTCGTTGCAATTTGATCATGTCCCATTAAAATTACATATATTCTCTATTATGGTGTTTTCTATCGAAATTACAGCAATGTGTAAAATTTGGATTTTAAATAGCAAAAAAACTGTACGTGATAGGCAAAAACGGTTTACATATTGGAACTCAGCACACCTAAATTAGGGTAAATCAGCTCTTCAACCTTTTGCCGGAGAATTTTTTTTTTTTTTCGCAGGCTAGTGTTATCTGTAAGTTGTTAATTCATTAAAGGAGATATTAGTTGTGTATTTCTTTGCTATTTAGCTTTTTTTCTTGAAAAAGTGCGAATTTTCAAATCACTCGACTCCTTCTGCTACCATAACAACTTTTGAACCTCTGGATGAACCTTTCTGAAACTTTAAATTGAAGCAAATTTAAGGATAATATACGATGTCAATTGCATAGTCTTAATTAATATATGATGTCAATTGCATAGTCTTAATTAATATACGATGTCAATTGCATAGTCTTAATTAATATATGATGTCAATTGCATAGTCTTAATTAATATACGATGTCAATTGCATAGTCTTAGTTAATACACGATGTCAATTGCATAGTCTTAGTTAATACACGATGTCAATTGCATAGTCTTAATTAATACACGATGTCAATTGCATAGTCTTAATTAAATAAAAAATAATAAGTTAAAAATAATTAAAAAAAATTAAAATTTTTTTTAAAAATATATAAATAATCTAATAGAGTCTGCTTTCATTGCAGGAATAATTGTTTGTCTTAAAGATATTCAAATATGGTTTGAATGGGAAATGCTGCCACTCTTATCTATGTCTTCCTTACCTATTTAATATTTAACAAGATTTAGTAGGAATATTTATTTCCTGTGAGGTGGCACAAAATATTAATTTTTTTCGAAATGAGTTTTTGCAATGTCATCAAAGCCAAATTGATTAAATACGGAGTTTGATTTTCAAAAAGAATTAATTAGTTATTGTGTAAGTGATGTGGAATTATTGGCGGAAGCATCATTTAAATTTAGAAATTGTTTTTTGCAAGTTTCCGACGGATATTGCCCGTTTCAAAACGCCATCACATTGGCCTCTGCATGCATGAAAGTCTTTTGACAAAAATTTTTAAAACTGAATTCTGTTGTTTTAATTCTGCACGAAGGTTTCCATAATGCAAAGCCTTATAGTGGTGATGCTTTGAAATGGCTATCTTGGGAATCACATCAACATGAAGTTTCTATAGATCACATCTTAAATACTGGGGAGGCTAAATTTGGCAAATATTACGTTGACGGTTTCGATGCGGAAACAGAACAGTTTTCGAATACCACGAATGCTACACCCATGGCCACCCCGAGTGTTTCTCAATCCTGATTAGAAATATCATAATTCTAAAATAACTCTGAGGGAACGTTATCATCAAACGTTACAAAAGGCAATCGAACTTGACAATAAAGGTTTTTCGGTTGTGACGAAATGGGAATGGGAATTTAAATGGGAAATGAAAAGTAACCCTGCCATGAAAGAATTTGTTGAAAAATTAGAAATTCTAAAACCTTTAGATCCACAATACAAATATTATGGCGGTCGAGTAGAAGGAATACCCTTTATCACAACTGCGAATCCGATGATGAAAATAAATATACAGACATTGTTAGTTTGTATCCTTATGTTTTGAAGTACGGTTTGTATCCCCTCAATTTTCCCAAGATTCTTTGGAATCTCGATACAATTGATATTTTTCTCCTTTTGTGGTCTTATTCAATGTAGGGTTCTATCTCCGTGTCAATTGTTTCTCCCCGTTCTCCCTTTTCAACACAACTAAAAGCTTTTTTTTCCTCTGTGTCGATCTTGTGTGAAGACCAATTCCTGCTACCTTCCACAATGTACACACACAGATGAAGAAAGATCATTAACGGGTATATGGGTCTGTTAGCTATTGATGTGGCTACACTATTCAAAGAATTTTCCATGTTTGGCATTTCAAAGAAACTACGCGATACGATAAAACAAAAAAAGAGGGAGGCTTGTTTTCAGGCTACGTAGATGCGTTTTTAAAATTAAAGCAGATCAATGATGGTTTTCCTGCTGAATGTCAAACTGAGGAAGAGCGCGATCGGTACAATATTGATTATGAAATTCATGAGGGCATCCGTTTAAAGTCTGACATTGTTCAAGCCTTACATTATTTGACCAAATTGTTTTGAATTCGTTTTATGGAAAATTGGCGGAACGATCTAAAAAGACTATAACGGAATACGTTGATTCCCCCAAAAAGTATTTTGCGTTCTTTTTAGATCAATCCAAATCTGTACACGACATACGTTTTTTCAATGAGTCGTTAGTTCAAGTTCAGTGGTCTCATATTGATGATGTTGAAATCACTGGTGATCATACGAATGTTGTATTGGCAGCCTTTGTTACTGCTCAAGCTCGGTTACGTTAGATAGTTTTTTAGAAAAATTAGGAACTCCTATATTATAAATGGATGCAGATAACATGTTTTATGTTCAAAATCTCAATTGTCCTTTCGAGTATCAGGTTCCAATCAGATCCTATCTCTGTGAAATGACAAATGAGATTTCTGGCGACTTTGGAAAGGGTTATTACATTCAATCCTTTTGCACATTAGGTGCCAAAAATTATGGTTGCCTAATTCGTTTGCATGAAGCTGACAAATCAATTCATGTTGTCTAAAAAGTCCGTGGATTTTCACTCAGCTTCATTGCCCAAAAAAACCATTACATTTAACTTACTGAAAAAAAGGGTTCTCAAATTGGTCGAGGGTGATGATTGTAAACATACAATTGCACCCATACTCACAAAACACAAAATTGCTAGGACAAAAGAATGCCAAATTATTTTGCAGCAAGAAAGTAAGCAGTATCGGTCCATATTCGACTAACGTCAGATCATCAGTGGCCAATATCAGACCAAATCACACGGATACTGATCCTTGTGCTACTGACTTTGGTTGAGAAAACCTCATGTCGCCGTCTATAGATTCCAAAATTTTTAAATTCCATCACCCTTTTGCAGCGATGATGATTAGTGGTCCATCAGGGACAGGAAAAACTTATTTTGTGCAAAAATTACTTTGTAACTGTCACGTAATGTTTGGACCAATCTCCACAAGAAATCATTTGGTGTTATGGAGTCTATCAAAATTGGTTTAGTCAATTTCCATCGATTCGATTTCACGAGGGGGTTCCCAATTTAGCTGAAATGGATTCCACCATTATCCATGTCTTAATTACAGACGATTTAATGGGTGAAGCCGATAAATCGGTTGAAACAATATTCACCAATTACGGTCATCATTGTAATATGTCTATACTTTATTTAGTGTAAAATTTATTTCATAAATCGGCCGCACATCGTACTGCTAGTTTAAATGCAGATTACATTGTTGTTTTTCATTTCATACATGATGCAAATCAAATATCTTGTTTAGGACGATAGCTCTATCCATGTAATTTTAAATTTTTTATGGAATCCTATGAGGATGCTACAAATTCAAAACCTTATAGTTATTTATTAATCGATTTAAAACCTTTGACACCTGATCAATATAGAATTTGAACTAATATTTATCCCGACGATTATCCATTGGTTATTTACAGTCCGAAAAATAAAAAATAATTTTATTTGTGCGACACTATAATTAGTCATAACCAAGAACTTGTTTTGTCATTATGGCTCGAGCCACAAGTAAGAAAATATCACTTTGTTGTAGTTCCCATTTACAAAAATATGGTAAAATTTTACAGTCGATTCCTTTACTTTTGAAAATTCAAATTCATTATTTAGTGGAACACAGTTCGAACGATTTCATTCGTTATTTATCCGAATGTATTGGTAACATTTTACGAGGAAATGTACCTTTAAAGTTGTCTGTAAAACAAAAACTGCAACGACATAAAAAAAGTGTTATATTGGTATGTTTTTGGCATCTATTAAGAAACATAAAAAAGCATTGGTTCAACATGGTAAAGGGTTATTACCCTTATTAATTCCTGGAATAGCGGCATTATTCAGTTCCTTGTTTGGTCGTTCCTCCTAAAGGAATATATGAAAAAACTACTGGTTTTTTTTCACACGAACAGTTAGCTTTTTTTTCTTCGCATCCATCTTTGTTGTATCCACAATATGATCCACAACATCCCAATCTTGAAAAACTCAGTCAAATAGAAACAGAATTTGATAAAATTTTAAAGGATCCGTTGGTGTAAAAACGAAATTTCTAAATCAGTTTCAAGTAAAATTTCAAACATTTAAAAATCATTATCGATCATCACTTCCCGCACTGTCGGCCCCGTCCATGCCACACCCGGAGGGAGAAATATCGCATTCACCGGAGACGAAAGAAGGGAACCTGGGGTCCCCATGGAAAACATTGCACCGTGTTTGCCGGAGGCAAAAAAAGGGGACCCGGTGTCCCCCGCAGAAAAAAACGCGTGCGCAATATTTCAAAAATTTGCCAACACAAAACATTATAGAATGATTTCAGAGTAGATGAATCAACTCGATAAAATACAAGGTATTATGTGGAATAACAAAACCGGGGAACTAGGACTTGAAGGAAAAATTTTACCCAATAGCAACATTATCAAATTAATTCAATTTGATAACATCGCAAAAACAAGAAAAAGATCAAACCAAAAGGATGGGAACTATTCCGAAAGTTTTAAATAACAATCAACCACAGATGGGGAAAGGTCAACATCTAAATTGGCTTTGTTATAAAGAATTGTGCCGCAAAAAAGAGGAAAGAAATGAATAATATTGAAAGTTTATTATATTCGATTTATTATAATCCAAAAGATCCTGGATCCTTGAGAGAAATACAAAGACTATCAAAGAGTCAAACAGTTGAATTCGCAAATTAAAAAACAAAAAGTTCTTGAGTGGGTTCAAAAGAATATTTATTCGTTATACAGACCGGTTTGTTATCATTTTCAAGGAACCGAACGATTCAGTAGGAATTAATTCGCAATGGCAAAATGATTTAGTCGATATGACAAAATTAGCAAAATATAATGATGGAATTCGTTATTTAATTACCGTTATCGATGTGTTTTCCTAAAAAATTTATGTTCTTCCCATCCAAAGAAAAACAGGAACACAGGTAACACAAGCTTTTCGTGTACTTTTTTTAAAAAACAGTCCTCCCGAAGTTTTACACACCGATCGTGGAAAAGAATAATAAAAAGAAACCTTTCAATCATTCTTGAAAGAACAACAAATTCATTATTTTGTGACCAATAACGAAACAAAATGGGAAACCGAAAAAAATTCAAATTGCACCTTAAAAGAACGTGTATATCAATGTTTTTTTTACAATAAATCGTATCGTTACATTGATGTACTGCCAGACATTGTAGATTCTTACAATCGTACCTATCATCGTCTCATAGGATGAGCGCCCCTGGAAGTAACTCCATTTAATCAGACAGAAGTATGGCGACGGTTATATAAAAAAAGTATACCAATATATGTATGTAATACGTATGTATTTCGGAATCGAGACGTCAGTTTAAGAAAGGATGCGAAGGAGGTTGGACTTTGGAAATCTTTCGAATTGTTGAAAAAGTAAATCATAATCTGCCCGTTTATCATTTAGTAGATTATAAAAACGAACCTGTTCTTGGTACATTTTACGCTTTTGAATTACAAGTGGTTCATAAAGACGAAACAAGTTATTATCCCATTGAAAAAAATCTAAGAGAGAAAGGAAAAGGTTCTAACAAACAGTATTTGATCAGGTTGCATGGTTATTCAAAAAATTTTGACAGTTGGGTTCCTGCTCGCAATTTAAAATAATAATAATAATGTCGGATAATTTAGCTTACAGTTAACTGAAAATTTTGCCGGTCTTTTAGTTTTCGAAAACCGTATTGATTTTAACCAAGGTACGTGTGACGCACCCTCGTCGATTGATTCCCGTTTTGGATTCTATTCTATTTTTGTTTATTGTGATATTATCGACTCGTCACCTGTCAGAGACACATTTGCTCCTTTGCTTCGATTGATTCAAGTCGATGGTAAACAGTGATTTGATTAGTAAATCTTTTAATACCTTATATGATACACCTGTTTAACAGTCTTCTTTCGATACAATTTCTATTTACTTAAGAAACTATATAGGGTCCCACATTCCATTTAAGCAAGGTCAAGTGACAGCAACACTATATTTTTGAATGATCCGATAATGAAATACCATCCAGATCTGTCTCTTTGTCTTCAATATTATCAAAAACAAGCCGGAGGAGGAGGAGATATCCCCATCTTTGTAGGTTCTCAATTTCAAAGGGGTCAAGGGTTAGGGAATGTATTTGGTTCTTTATTTCGATGGGCTAAACCAATTTTGAAAAAGGTAGCTTTTATGGCAGGCAGACAGGCTTTAGCAAGTGGTAGTAAGATTTTGGAAAATGTACAAACGGGAAAAGATTTTAAAGAATCGGCAAAATCACGATTGGGGAAGCGTTTCGTAATACGATTTCCAGTCAAGCAGGATGTGGACTTTTAGCAAAAAGACGATTTCCATTTCCCTTACATTCATTTTAGGAAAACAGTCGATCAGGCCAGTCAAACAACAAAAACGTTCCAACATAAAAAAAAAAAAAAAAAAAAAATGCTGTCGCGATATTTTTGATTAGTAATCATGACTGACACTGATTTACTTCATTCAAAATCATGCGAATCTTTTAAATCTGAACTTGATCTTTTCGAACTTCTCCCGATACAAGTCGCTATTGAATTAATACGGATATCGAATATCATCCCATAGCATCTCTTTTGGAAACTTCGCCGATTGAATTTATCATTTCAGGGTTGGGGGACAATATGTAGGTAGACCTCTCGAAATCCGTTTCAAATATCAGACTGAAAATTGTAAAAGGAAATGACAACTCTCCTCTTGAAGCAAACGATAAAGTAACTCCCATTAATCTATTACTATATTCTTTATTTAATCAAGTCGATGTATTTTTAGGAGTAAATTAATTTCATCCACAGATAACTGTTATTCTTTTTGGGTCTATTTAGAAACCTTATTAAATCACGAAAGCAACGTTCGAAAGCAACGCAGCTGACAGCTTCGGGTTGGTATATGGACGAAGGAGATAAACTTGACAAACTCGATCCAGAAGAACAGGAGTGTAATGAAGGATTGAAAGTTCGAAATAGTTTGGTTGCTGAAAGTAAAACACTAGACTTGGTCGGATCACTTTATTGTGACTTCAAACAATATCAAGAACGTTTGATAATAAACAATGTGGATATCTGACTAAGACTTAGTCGCAACAAACATAGTTTTTATCTCCTTTCTCCAATCCAAGACCTGACCTATAAAGTTTTTATGGAACATGCTTGGTTATTTGTTCATAATGTTAAAGTAAGTCCTAGTGTTTTGTTAGCTCATTCCAAAATCTTACCCACCACTCCAGCTAAATATCCTTTAACAAAAGTCAAATGTAAAGTATTATCTATTCCCAGAGGGAATTTACAAGCCAATTTAAACAATGTTTTTATGGCCAACTTCCAAAACAAGTCGTGTTAGGATTAGTCGAAAATTCGGCTTTTAATGGTTCCTTTAAAAAAAAATCCATTTCGTTTTCATTACTTCGATAGTAATTTAATTAGTTTATCGGTCGATGGTTGTTCCATTTCCAGCCAACCCTACCAACTGGATTGCACCAATCACTTATATGCACGAAATTTCCTCTCGCTTTTCACCATCACCAATCGCTTAGGATGTGATACGGGTTTAGCTCTTAATTATGCAGCTTACGGTCAAGGTTCAACCCTTTACCGCCTTTGACCTCTTGGCAGACAGTTCGAGTAATTCAGGGTATTTTCAATTAGTTAGTCAGGGTACAGTACAAATCGATATGCGTTTCAAAGTAGCGTTGCCGAGTACCATCAATGTAATCGTTTATGCCGAATTCCAAAAAGTCCTCGAGATTGATTCCTCCCGCAACATCTTAATAGACTAAGCCAATCATCACGTGACCAGATCTCTCTCAAAAACCAGCTGTTCTTCACGTCATCTCACAGACCAGATGTGCTTCAATCAAGTGTTGTCATCCCTACATCATCATTGTCGCTGCTGCGACAGTGAAAGTGTTACCTGTGATTGTGTCTTGACAAGAAGCCATCATGAATAGTGTCCAGATCACAGAGCTGTTAAACCTGAACCAAGCATCATTTTGGCGGAGTGTATGCAATCAATCAGTTACCCAAATGACCGTCACATCATGCCTACATTGTAAATCTCGACCCACATGATCAGCCCAGATCTCACTGGATTGCAATATGGGTCGAGAAAAATATTGGGGAAATTTTCGATTCGTACGGCCGTCCCATGAAACAACTGCATCATCAAGCATACATACCATCATATAGAAAACAACAAAACTCTACAAGGACCCTATTCCTCAGTGTGTGGACAATATTGTGTTTTATACCTTTACTACAAAAGCTGTGGTTATTCACTACACGACTTTCTAAAATTGTTTGGATCCAATAAAGACAGAAACGATCTGTTGGTTTGTAGACTAGTGTGAAAATATTTCAAAGAAGAAATTAATCACAAAAGAAACAACGTCGAATTTTGGAAAACCAATGAACTGTCTTCCCAACCAGATTTGCTGTTCCCTGATCCCCACCAAAGAAAAGGAAGATGAAGAATCTTTGCTGAAATTAAAATATTTATTCATGTAATCACTTGTTATTTTCTATATGTAATAAAAAAAAAAAAGAAAAAAAATCTTATGTCTTATGTGAAGTTATTTTTCCAACCTAAAAACCTAGTTAAAATAAGTATAAAGAAAAAAACAAAATAAGAAAAATAGAACTTACGTTATTATCTTAACATCCTACATAAAGTTAAAAGAAGTAGAAAGAAATAGATACAATTTTTAAAAAACAAAATAAGAAAAAATATAACTTACATTATTATCTTAACATCATATATAAAGTTAAAAGCAAAAAAAAAAAGATAAGATAAGAAAGAAAAAGAAAGAAAAAAAAATCTTTCATCTCCCCTCAAGAAGAACCACCCTCTTTTCATAAGAATCTATTTAAAGTAAACTATTTTCCTCCAACTTCACATAATGTAAAATAAGGTTTGAAAACGTCACTATTCTATTCTACAAGGGATTTCCTGCAGTTTGGTATATTACACGATCATTTAGCCCTTTCGTCACCAATAACCCTTTATTTCTTAAAAATATGCAAATGATGGATTAAAAATATTACCATTCTATTCTACAAGCCAATACAAGAAGATTGATATATTACACGATCGTTTAATCCTTTCGTCACCAATAACTTTTTTTTTTTAAATTATGCAAATGAATGTTTGAAAACGTCACCAATCTATTCTATAAGTTATTTCAAGAATTTTGATATATTACATGGTTATTTAACCCTTTCGTCACTTATAACCCTTTTTAATTTATGTAAATTAATGATTGGTCATTTAACCCTTTCATCACCAATAAACCTTTTTAGATTATGCAAATTAAAACCGTTTTTAATCGTTTTAAATATTGGTCTATTATTTTCTGCTAATTCTCGGTCGCTTTGGAATTTTTGGCATTAACTTGCTGATTCTGTTGCTAATTGTGAATATAATCCCTCGTTTCGTCATTTATATTGTAACTTCTTGAGGTGTTTCACAGAAACACGGAAGCCTTAGATAAATAAGGACTCGGAAAATTTTTGGGCAAATGAATATACTATATTAAGAATTTACTAGGAAAAATTTGAAACTATTTATTGAATGAAAACTTTAAAAAAAATGTTTAACAATCTAATTACAATAATATATGTTAATCATCAATCTAAAGAAAACTTACTTTCCTCTGTCAATTTTTGTTTCCCTTTTTTTGAGGGACAAGGGTTATAGATAGGTGTTTGCTCCCTTCAGCATTGCTTCCTCTTGCATTTCAACTGTTTCCTACTAGCGTAACTGGTTAGACATCTTCCCACCGGGGAAGTTGTAGCTGTCCTTTCCGTGTTTTTGGCTAATCCTCATCACCTGTAGAAACTCTTGCGAACCGATAACGTCAATGGTGTTTTCTTTTCCCCACCAGAGAGAGCTATTAATTCCCTCTATAAATACCCTTTCCAGATAGGTACTCGCCAATCATCTTGTTTCTGGAAAATTCCATTTATTTCTTTGTTTTGGGGGATTAAAAGGGGATTTAGTTATGATTTTCAGCTGCACACTAAGGGGCCGTCCGTTAATTACGTGAGGTGTTTTTTCAAAAATTTGGACCCCCCTCCCCCTTGGTGAGATTTCAAAAATTTTAACAACCAAAAAAAAAGGAAATCTTGCTTTAACAACCAAAAAAAAAGGAAATCTTGCTATAATATATATTTTCTCTGAATGAAAAAGTTTACGTGAGATTTTCGTTAACCCCCCCCCTCCCCCTTGGTGAGATTTGGTGAGATTTTGCCGGACCCCCCTCCCCCTTTTGACCTCACGTAATTAATGGACGACCCCTAAGGCGTAAAAACATCCACTAACCAATTTTAAAATACAAATGGACAAAGGAAGTAAAATAACAAAAATACGATATGTGATCAAACAATTTAAAAGTAACTTCAGAGCCAAACAGGACAAATTTCATTTATAATTATTGTTTACAAAATTAGGCTCTGAAGGTTACAATGCTAGACAAAAGTATAAGACCACCTCAAATTTGATATTGCTTTTTAAAAATCAGACTGATGATACAAATCATTTGTATAATAAATTAATGTATTTGAATAAAAGTAGCTCCTTTTAGCTTAAAAAAAAAAAAAACAATTCGAAAAAAAATCAAATCGAAAACAATAAATATTCAATCAAAAAAGCATAAAATTACATGTTTTCCTTCTGACAAAAATATAAGACCATGCTTCACTTAGCATGAAATTAATTAAACAAAATGATCACTAGTACTTGCTACATTGTTTAAAATGACCTCAAAGATGTGATTCGATCAATTTTAGTACGCATGAATGGTCAATTTCCTCCTACTCAGCTGATATGGCATCTTTAACTCCTGAACCGATGAATATTATCGTCCTTTTGTAAGGACAATACGTGTTAGCTGACCCCACAAGTTCTCTATTGGATTAAGATCCGGGGACACACAGGCCAGGCTAGACCCGAGATTCCGTTGGTTGTGAACCACTGTTTTGTCACTTGGGTGGAATGACACGGTGCATTATCTTGTTGATAAACAGCACTTTCTCTTCCAAGAATCTGTTTATATCGAAGCAGTTGGTCGGTTAACAAGTGTATCTATGTCTGTGAATTCATTCTGTCAGGAAGAAATACGATGTCTTGGTTACTGCTTGCCTTTAAAAAAAAGGGAACCGCTCTTGCTTTTATGCTTGCTGGATGTCACACACTGTAGTGGCCAAACGGTTAGAGATATTAAATGAAACCATCACCATTGTGTTCAGCATCAAAAAATAGGTGACCACGTCCAAAAAATCAGACATCTAGGACCATTCCCTGACCGGAAGTTGGGGGTCGCGTCCGATAAAATTTTGTTTATAAAATTGTGCATATTATGGGGTCGCTTTGCTTTTGACACTGTCTAAAAGCATTAATTATCTTGCTTTTCTTAGGAAACGAAAACCATTCCTGGGAACAAGACATTGTTTTTGGGCAAACTCCAAACGTGCAACTTTATGTTGGGGACTCAATGGTGGTTTGCATTTACATTTTGAATATGCTGCAATGAGCTCAGTACAAGGGAAACTGTTCTTGTGGAACATGAAAGCTGTGCAATACCTCTGACATTATTCTACATTAGTCCCTTTGCCTTGACGACATCATTTCACCCACGCCTTTGATGTCATGCGCTTCTGATACATTCCAGTAAGTGCTTACTATACAAAGCCTTGTTGGCAATCAGATCTGTCTGCTATTGAACATTAGTAATCAAGGGATTATAGAGAGAGCAGTAGGAGCAACTACATCATTACTGTAATACGTGCCATCTTTAAGCCAAGACACAGCTAATTTATGATTTTATTGTATAAGTTGTTAGTTTATATTATCTGAATTGTAATAGTTTTTATTATACACTTTCATTTAAAATATTAATCAAATATTAATCGTAACTATAGCTCTTGTCTGAAAACCATTAACACTGAAATCAATTGGTTTTTAAGTAAATTTATTTATTTATTTATTCTAGGATCGAGATACTCAAACCAAACTAGAAATGCGCCATCGTAAAGAAGAAGATGATTTATACAAAAGATTTGCTCGGCACCGGGAAGAAGAGGAAAAGCAAATGGATCGATTGATTCAGGTAAAAAAGATTACTGTTTGCCATTTTCATCTAGATGTTACAAATTCCGTAGGTCAGACATATTAGTCAGTGTTACAAAATAGTAAAATGTACTGAGAAAACTTAGGAGATGACATTCATTGTAAACAATAATAGAATAAGAGTGAGAATTCAGTTTATTACAACCACCATTTGATTAATTGTTCTTTTCAACAATAAGCTGCTTTTTGGGAGGTTTTTTTTTTAACTATTCCTTTACCTTGTAGCTTATTTACGACCTTCTTGTGGAACAGAACATTTAACAAATAGAAAAGAGCAAAATTTTGAGCTGTCTTTATCAGGATTCTGGTATATAAAGATTCCTACTTCTTAGCACTTGATTTTATTTCTGGATGAGATGCCTTTTCATTGTAATAGATGTTGTGATGTCATTTTAGGGACTGAAGAAGACGTTACTTCAGAGCGAAGATGGATAGGAGACAGTTGTTAATATGTCATCTTAACTAAAACTGACTGATTTGTTTATCTTCTATAGTTTTTCTGATACTTTCAATATATGATATCTTACCAATCTTATCCAATTGGGTTTTAATGAGGACTGGGCAGTAAGACTGAAAACCTGATTTGAAGTTCATAGTTGATTATTAAATTACGGTTTGAGTAATTTTTGGGACGCAATTCTAAGTTCATAACATGAAGATACGAGAGGTGATCGGAAACTAAGGTTACAATGCCGATATTCATGGAGTTTCGTCCATTATAGAGAAATTAGTAGTGTGCGGCAAATCTAATACATGCGGTTGGCAACTGTGCAGAGTTTCAGCCACCCGCCACCTACAACGCTAGTGGTAGGTAAACACAAATGACGACTCGTTTGGAAAACTGAGTTCTGTGGGTGAAACATGTAACCGCGGCTGAAATTCACCGACAGCTGGCAGCTTACGGAGAGACCGTAATGTCTCGTCAGCATATCGCAGAATGGTGTCAAAAGTTTGCGGCCGGTACAGAAAACGTCACCGACGAGGATCGCAGTGACCGACCCAACACGTCAACAACAGATTTGAACAGAGCTCATGTGGAGGAGCTGATTCAGGACAACAGATCACGTTACGGCATAGGACGGTAGAATTGGGAATGTCGTTCGGAAGCGTTCGTCACATTGTTCACGATATTCTGCAATACCGGAAAGTTTGTTCCCGATGAGTTCCACAAATCTGTCCAACCAACACAAGGAGAAGCGCATGGGGGCAAGTCTGCAACTTTTGCACGGGTTCTCTACGGAAGGGAACAGTTTTCTTCACCACATTGTCATGGGTGACGAAACGTGGATCCTCCACTGCACCCCCAGCAGTAAGCGGTCGAAAATGGAGTGAAAACACCCCTCCTCTCCAAAGACAAAGAAGTTTAAGGTGACGCCATCTGCCGGGAAGGTGATGGCCACTGTGTTTTGGGACAGCGCGGGTGTCATATTCGTGGAGTTTTTGGAAAAAGGGCACACAGTGACCCCTGACCGATACTGCAAGACCTTGACACGATTGCATGAAGCAATCAGGAGGAAACAGCTAGGACTTCTCACCAAGGGCGTCATCTTCCTTTACGACAATGCGCGACCTCATACAGTTCAGAAGACCACAACGCTGTTGAAGCAGTTTCCCTGGGACATCTCGACCCCCCTTCCTACAGCCTGGACCTCGCTCCCAGCGACTTTCACCTGTTTCCTCACTTGAAGGAGCACCTAAGAGGCCGATGATTTGCTTCAGACGAGGAGGTGAAACACTTCGCGACAACGTGGCTGAACACGCAAGGACAGGATTTTTATCAGGAGAGAATATTCAAACTCATCCCATGAAGCGACAAGTGCCTAAACCGATATGGAGATTATGTCGAAAAATAACCTAATGTATGTACTATCAGTCAGCTGTATTGGTTATATGAAATAAAATGTACACTTTCACTGCAGGCTTTGTAACCTTAGTTTCTGATCACTCCTCGTACAAATACCAAAATCTGAAGAGAAGTAGGCTACATTATAAAGTAGACTTTTAAATATGAATCTTATAAATCAATACATTATTCTTGAATTTTTTAAAGGTGCAATTATTTTAGCCTATATTTATGAATACCGAAATCTAATCTTATGAATAGAATTATTCTAAAATCGGAAATGTGAAATGGTCTAAAAAAAAATAGATTATTTTTTGAGTTACTTAATGGCACAGTATTTGGCCCCTATTGTGAAAAGGCCAATAAACAGGGACTACAAACAACAAATGTAATCAAGGCCTGAGAGTAACATAGAACTCTCAAATATAAAGTTTGATTTTGATCAGCATGCTTTTTCTTCTTCAAGGGATTAATGTTGTGTTTTGGCCTTTATATAAAATACAATGAGTCTCCAATGAGAATGATTTTCAAATAAAAAGGTTGATAATAATAAAGAGCAGTTTTTTACCGATCATAATTTGCTGTCATAAATAAATAGCCGCTACACAAATGGGGCTTCTAACGACAGAGAATCAACAATGACGTCAGCCATTGTTCACGATTAATATCTACCAGAAGACATCATTAACATCACGTCAGCCAATGCAAATCAGCAAAGAATCTATGGGGATTCGGGAGGGACTCCTTTCATTATTTTCGATTTTACAAATTGAACAAATTCACCTATTCTTTCTTTTTCGAGCTACAATAAAAAACTTCTCTTTGAAGTTGAAACGGGTTGTGGTTATTGTAATTATCTCATTGTATAATTAAATCCTTAATAATTAATCAGGTGTACCGGATATTTAATTATGACAGCAAAATAAAGGTTGTGTAAGGCCTGAAACGCACTAGAGACAAAAATGTGTCCCCTTTTATTGAACCTATTGTTCGGCTATTCCCCTCTTAAAGCCTACGCAATGTAATAATCACCTTTCCATTGTCTAAGGGAAGGCTTTCCATTGTCTAAGGGAAGGGGTCAAACCTCAAGGGGGATTAAAAGGGGAAGAGCTTATAAAAGGGGACACATTTTTGTCGCCAGTGCGTTTGACCTCTCAAGGTAAAATATCCTACTAGAGGCCCTTAGGGTTCCTCTCGCTGTTTCATCACCAATGAAGGCTGCTTTACAAACTCTCGAAAACTGGCCTAAAACGCATTCGAAAACTAGTCACTTGCCAGTTGCACCTGGCCGAATTTGGTACGCTTTACACGGGAAAAGTGTACCCTTACTTCTTATGGTAAGTCTTGTTTTATTCTCTTTGATACTGCGATTAAAAATGGCGTGACAGGAAAACGATGGTGAAGCTGTAAACGATGATAAAATTAGATAAGAAAGCAGTTTCATAATTTGCAAATATTTGCAAAGATAATTTAAAACTGAATATTTAAATATATTGTTCAGGTCTTCAGGATTTTTTTTTTTTATAATTTGATAGCATGTTATTTTTTCTGACGATGGAATGTTTTATTGAATTACTGCTGTACTATTATAATAACTTCAGCAATTGAGTTTTTTTTTTAAGAATATAATGGTTATGGCCATTTCTATAAAATACGACAGTTTTATGCAAATCTAAATTACAAAGCTAAATTTGCAATAACGTCTAGATGTTTTTTGTTTTTTATTTCTATTGAAATATACAATTAAAATTAAAAATACACAATTAAGAATTTTTTTGCAATTAAATTATCGAATTTTGTAGAAATATTTTGTATATTTTTTTTACCCAATACCTTCTGAATTTGATTGGTTGGCAAATTAATTAACTGCTTGATAATTAATAATTATAAATATATGAAAAAAATATAATTTTCTAGATTTTTTTTAGGTTTATGCTTTCTGTAATTTTATTACAAAATCGACAGTTACAAATTGTCGAGAATTAAAGAATATTATTCAGAGAGAAATGAAAAAAAAAATATTTCACTGGAAAAACTTTGCTTTTGTGGTCAGGACAACGAAAAGTTGAAATTTGCATACTGTCGTTTAGGAAATGTACAAATTTTCGGGTTTCTCTTTATTTAAAGACAAAAACGGAATATTATATTTCAAATCAATAGTATATTTCAACCAAAATTCTACAAACTGATGACAAAGAACCTAGAAATGTGTAGTTTTGTAAAATTTGCGAATGTATGTCATATCACTTTTACGAATAAGTCCCTAAATATAGTCCCCCATCATGTGTCCATTGAATGTTCCCTGGTAGCGACGTTCAAAATGTTGCATGTCCTGATGAAAGCGCTCTCTTTGCAGGGTGGGCATCAAGGATATGTACATTGAGAGACATCCTGCAGCCCATTTCGCTGTAATTTTTAACCAGAGTCTCAACCAATTGAACACAGTTCTCAGCTTTATGATTTCCAAGGAAGCCTTTGACTACTTTAACAAAACTGATCCATGCCTCATTCTCCTTTGCTCTGTGAAGCTTGGGAAACTCTTGACACTCAATAACTTTCTTGATTTGAGGTTCAACGAAAACGCCAGCTTTAACTTTTGCTTCGGAAAGCTTTGGGAACAGATGTTGTAAATGCTTGAATGCTGCAGATTCCTTGTCCAACGCTGCCACAAATTGCTTCATCAGTCCCAGTTTTATGTGCAAAGGTGGCATTAGTACCTTTCGAGGGTCTACAAGTGGACCTATTTAATGTTGTGCTTCCCCCAGTGAACTCAGTACGATTTTAGTTATGGTAGTGTGCTTTAGTGTCCCTGTTATCCCAGTCAAAGATAGCATGGAAACTTAGTAAAACCTCCTTGAAGACCCATTAAGAAGGCAACCATTTTGGATCGGATATAAATAAATAATCAGAGATTCAAAAAAGAGGTTGAATACATTCATTATTGATGGGAGAAAGGGGAAGGAAACATCAATAATGTCTGTTTCCTTATGTTGTATGTCCTGATGAAAGCGCTCTCCTTGCTCCTCGAAATAGGCACCCATATCAGACTTATGAAACAGACAGTAATTTGTATTTAAATAAGACTTTTCGACTATTTAGAAAAAATTATATTAAAAAAAGTGGTAGCAAATGAATAAAAAAAAGCATAAAAGTTGGCAGCTTTATAAATACTAATGTGACAGCCACAAAAGCGAAGTTTCAGGGGTATAACTACTCTTTTCTACATACTTGCTGCTCAATTAAACAGAAAACAATACTGTCAAATGAGAAACAGAACTTTTTTGAAAATTTGTTACATAGTGTTATTTATGCAAAAATATATATAAAAAAATAACCGTTAAGACATAATAATTACAAATCATTTCCTTGGAATGAAAGGCAAAATTCGACAGAGTAAATAAGGAACAACATCGAGTTACTATAGCGTCCTACTAAATTTCAAAACAAGTGGCGATCCATATCTTAAATAGTGCAGTTTACCTTATGAGTACGAAATACTACGTTAATATTATGAAACTGCTGAACTTGCTTTACAGTCACAGATTGCTGCCGTGGCTTGGAATCTGCTATCGGTATTCTTCTTTTAAAATATGGAAGTCTTACTGCTTCAGTTTTTTTGTTGTCTTGATAGCAATAAGTCTTTACAAAAGCAAACGCATTGTGAATGCCTTCCAGACGTATTTGTAATATTTAAAAATAATTAAATTATATTCTTCTTTGATAATACATTGCTATTGTGTTCTTCAATAGGCTATAATTAACTCTACATCCGATATGAAAATTTTGGAAGGCTTACAATCGTTTCATACAAATCAATTCTTTTAGTTCACCTATATCTACACGGGTTAAAACGAAGCACATGGTTTTGTTTATCGCACAAGCCAAGCAGTAGCCTGGTGGGATATTTTAGAACTACGAAACCCCGCCTATCCTGAAGTGGTCCATTGTGTTTTGGTTGTTGCCAGTCTATTCCCTAATTTGGTCCCTAAAGAAATTCTGTTTATGCCCCTGTCCTACCGAACAGTGAAAATCACAACCAAGTTAATTTAATAGTTTTTTAAGTTTTAAGAGCACAAAAATTTCTTCCTTTTTAACTTATATATACAGAGTGTTTCGGAAATGGTAGACAAAGCGAAGAGATACTGGTTCCAAAGGTTATTTTGAGTCGAAAATGTTCTATGACATTTAGTTGTACGGGCCGTAGTTTTAGAGTTAGGAAATGAATGCTTTGGGAATGGTCCCAGATCAAAGAAGGGATTTTCAGCATTTTCTTTAATTATCCTACCTATTTTCAGTCAAGATATTTGTTATCCGGATTGCTGTTTGTAATAAACATTTACCTTATTTACTTACACTGCTTGCTCAATTGAAAGTGGACACCTGTGGCATGGAACAGACGCTTTATTTACAGCATGTCTTTTACAGCGCCTACTGTGGTCTTTTGCCCTAAGCACAGCATCCACATGCCGTGGCATGCTCTTCACCAGTTTCTGATAGCAAGCAACCGGTATTTTTGCCCACTCCTCCTTCAAAGCCTGCACGAATCCGGCACTCCAATTCATCCCACAGATGTTCGGTAGGGTTGAGGTCCGGACTCTGGGCGGGCAACTGAAGTTCATGAACATTATTCTCCGGAATAATGAACACAAATAATAATAAGAAGAAGAAACACAAATGGCCCTTCACCTAACTGCAACCACAACGTAGGAAGCATGGAATTGTCTAGAACGTCCAGATACCAGAACGCCGGATTGTCTAGAACGTCCGGATACCATGTTCCCCTCGATCACAACCAACGGACCATGTCCAAATCAGAAGAAACACGACCATACCACCACCGCTAAACTTCACTGTTGGGATGACACTCAGGTGTCCACTTTCAATTGAGCAGTTAGTGTACACTTCCTACTGTGAACAGAATATTCATTTCCTAACATATATATATATATATATATATATATATATATATATAAAAATCCAAT
>JAFIDM010009631.1:2585657-2622846 GCA_023159025.1 Thereuonema tuberculata
CAGAAAGTATAGAATATAAGAATAAAAATTAACTTACATTACTAAACCTATAAAAGAGCCGGACAGTGATTTGTGATTTGAAAATTCCAATATCAAAAAAATAATTCACTGCTCTAGAAATGCCGATCAAAAAACAAATTACTGTTTCCATGGAGATATAATCAGTCTCCACTTCGTCAGCGGCGAAATTTGGAAATAATTTAGACTAAAACGCAACACAATCAAGACCCTGTTCTTGTTTTGATTTTGATTTGTTTTTTGATCGGCATTTCTAAAGCAGTGAATTATTTTTTTGATATTGGAATTTTTAAATCACAAATCACTGTCCGGCTCTCTTGTATATATATAAAACGATTGGTTATAATTAAAGTTCCCCACTTCTGTGCGGTCTGGAGACCGCATTATTGCACGGATAGTAATGCAACTTTGTATATAAGCCATGTAGAGCATGGGGAAGAGCATTCCAATGAAAAAAAATTACTTAAAAAGGTTGCCACCAGGTGAAAAAGTGGCGCTGTGTGAAAAGCGCAATGCGTCTGTGAACGATCAATCTGCAGAAATCACCATATCATTGAAAAAGAAAGAACGTGCGCTCCTGGTGAAGCTCTATTACCAGAACAGCAGCAATAGTGTATCAGCTGTGTGAGAATATCGTCGTTTGAAAGGATTGCAAACAGGACCCATGACGGCAAGGGGTTTACAAAAGATGATACAGAAATTCGAAGAGACGGGGGAGTTAGGTGTACTGTCAGGAAGAGGACGCCGACCGATTGCGGAGGACGTTGTCCACGAAGTGGCAGTAGCAGTAGCTGACAGAGCGTCAGTGGCCCGGTACTCAGCGACCAGTGTGCGAGCAGTAGCACAGGAATTAACAATTCCATGGTCCAAGGTGCAAAAGGTTTTGTGGTCCATTCTTCACTGGTACCCGTATAAGATCCAGATACTGCACCAGTTACAGCCGGAAAGATCCACAAATGCGGTCAGACTTCGCATTTCGTTTCTTGGCCATAATGACTATCGACGATGCGTGACCCTGGAACATTCTGTGGACAGATTAGACGCATTTTACGCTTGACGGCGCTGTGAACATGCAGAATTGTCGCGTGTGGGGTTCCTCAAACCCCATGTGGTGCATTCCCGGCCATTGCATTTTCAGTGCGTGACTGCATGGTGTGGATTCACCGTGGAATTCATTCTGGGTCCATATTTTTTTGAGATGACACCTGCAGGTCCTGTCCAGTGCACTGTTACAAGTGCACGTTACTGTCAACTCTTGGCACGGCATGTGGTTCCAGCCTTGCAAGAACCGGGTGTTTAGAAAGAACAGTTTTCATGCAAGATGGTGCAGCACCGCATATTGGTCGTCCAGTAAAGGAACTTCTTCGTGCCAGCTTCGGCGATGATCGAGTTCTGTCGAGACACTTTCCAGAGGCGTGGCCTGCCCGTTCACCAGACCTTAATCCATGTGACGTCTGGCTGTGGGGAATCCAGAAAGATCGTGTTTATGAGGGACGCGTACGGACCTTGCCTGAACTGAAAGCCAATATCATTTGTCACGTTGCAGCCATTTCAGAAGACACTTCATGCTACTGTTGAGCACACTGTCCTGCGCTTCCAGCATGTCATCTATGCAGATGGTGGGCATATTGAACAGTCACTCTAAAAGCATAAAATATTGCTTTCCCATCGTCTGTTCGTGATCTTGCAGCTCCACTTTTCCACCTGGTGGCTACTTTTTGAAGTAATTTGGTTTTCGTACAAAGTTGCATTACTATCCGTACAATAATGCGGTCTCCAGACCGCGCAGAAGTGGGGAACTGTAATTAAAACCACCCGGTATATATATATATATAGAGAGAGAGAGAAAGAGAGAGAGGGGGGGGGAGGAGATATTTAAATAAATAAACAAATTTAAAACTTATATATACAGGGTGTCCCAGAAGGAAAGGTCAATATTTTAGGTGGTGATAGCATCGGTGATTTTAAGCAGAAAAAGTTCCTATGAACGAGTATCCTATTCTGAATGGCTTCCGAGATTTGAATGTACCGTTTCAAAATGAATGATAACAAAGAGATACTACGTACTGTTTCTAATATTTACTGATCAAGTTACACATTTCTTATAGCTTATAATAAAGGGTTCAAAAATTCCACCACCAACGTCATGCATTTCTACACTCTTGTGAGAACATGATGAGTTGCTGTCAGAGTTCATCGTGATGTTCCTTTATGACCGCAAAAGCAACAATTATGTGAACGAGCAATTCCTCTCCTGTATTCACTCTACGTCTGTACACTTCACTATTCATCCAACCCCATAAACAGAAATCCAAGGGGGTTAGGTCTAGAGATCTTGGCACCATGCGGTGGAAGAGAAGGAAAACAATGGCCAACAGGCACAGTGACAATTACGTGCCAAATTTCAATTATCTCGGAAACTATTCGGAATAGGACACTTGTTCACATGACATTTTTTGCTTAAAATAACCGATACTATGACCTCCCAAAATATTGACCTTTCCTACTGGGACACCCTGTATTTTTACACCCGATCACGATAGCCATAGGAACTGTTGATTTGAATACATGATGGAGACAGTGACCTCTCAAAAACTAAAAGCAAAGAAATAAAATAAAAGAACAAAATCAAAGGGCTCAAAAGGCATTCTTATTTGAATTAATTGCTTTTCTTTTACTTATTATTTATTTCTTTATTTTTTTTTTCTTTTCCTTTCTTTGTGGTCAAAAACCTTTTGCGGCAGCCTGAGTGCTGCCCAAGGATTTGGATTCCACATTTTGTTCTTGTATTTTATTTCTTTGCTTTTAGTTCTTGAGGGGTCACTGTCTCCATCATGTATTCTCAATACCTCCCCTCGTACGCGTTTTGAGTCTTGCACTGGCTGATTAGCTCAGGCTAAGGAGAGCCCAACAAGCTCGAAACGGCCGTCCCAGAATATCAGCTAGACTCAAAAGGCATTCTTATTTGAACTGTTGATTTGGTTAGTGAAATGATTTCATTTTTTTATAGTATTGCAGTTCTAATTTCACGTCAGGAAAGAAATTTCTTTAGTCCGTTTGTAAGAATGCCAAGTAATGATAGTTTGCTCATCATATTGGTATTGGAATTTTTGGGCCAAAGTTCGTAGGTTCGGGAATGGGACGTACCCCGAATTTGATTGCCAAAATCTTTGGTAGCCAGGGGTTCTTTTTATGACGTGAGATAGACGTTCTAGCTGCGCTCAGTCTGACAGCTGAACAAGAATACGAAGAACTTTATTCTTGTATTCTTTCTCCTTCTGTACGGGAAGTAATCCTTTATTGTATTTAAAAGCTATTAGTCTTAAGAGTCTCTGATAGTCCTTGTGTCGGTCACGTCTGCCTCTTCTCCCTTTGGAAGCCTGACTCGTTCAGGGACGCTTTCGCCTTTCGTCGGAAACAGTGGGCTCTGGCTTCTGCCGGGAATAAGCGTGACTTGCACGGGTGATGGTTTACTTTCTGCGGAGTCTTCCTCGTTTAAGAAAGGCCTTTAGTCTGAATCTGCCTCTTCTTTACTTCTCCACTCCCTATGACTCTCGTCCACTTAGTGACTGCTTAACCTCTCGGACTATCTGTCTCTCTCTGTGGTTCTCGGCCACCAACTTCTCCCTAGACCACTTCTGCGTCTCTGTTTAAAGCCGTTTCCAGCCTCCCTCTCACTTCTGGAAGAGTCCACCCTCAATAAGGAAGCTGGGTCGGGCGAGTGGGAAGACAGTTCAAACCACCGGTAACAATATGTTTATTATTATACACTTCAGTGCATATATCCAAATACATTCACTTCAGTATCAACAGTTACAGGCACCATCTTGTATGGTAGTAGAAAGCTGAAAAATATACAACAAATATAAGTATCGGTTTCCTTTTCTTAAGTAAGCGAAATAAGGATGGGCTTCCTAAAATCCTTTCCTGATAGAAAACGCTTGCCTTTTGTAAGTTAATAGTATTTTGCTAAGGAAATGTTTGTGTAGTCCTTTATGTCACAATTAATACCGTCCACTTCGATCATTTCAACACATTTAGCCAACATTACTTACGGGTGATTCTTTCATATGTGACCTTTGAAGGGGGGGGGGGGTCAAATGTTATGAGCCAAACCACGAAAGAGGGGGACCTGATACAAATTGTTCAGATTTTCAAGAAAAGAAAAGCAATGATACCCAAAATTTAACAGTGTGACCTCTAGGTGAAAAGTTATGAGCGAAAACCGAATAAACTCACAAGTCATCCACCATGAAATAGTATTTAATTTTCCCTTCTCATGATTTGCATTTTGAAAATTAGTCAAAAGCAAGAAAAAATTTACTTAAATAAAAAAGAAAAATAAAGATGTAAAAACAAAATAAAATAAACTTTCAAAGTGATTTCACTGGAATGCGCACCTATCTGTCAACCAAGAGATGTATATTTCTACAGATAAATCAAAGATTTCATGAAATATATGCAAAATTACACTTTGGTAATAAAATGAAAACCCGAATTTCCATCTCACAAAAGCTGTTTTTAATCAAATGATTTTGGTGCGAAATTTTTCTTTTGTTTTGAATGTTTTCTGATGAAGTATCATTCAAGAAAGTGTACTGTATTTAAAAGTCTTACATGAATGTTTAATAAATGTATTAAAATGCTAAATATATCTTTAAAATAATACAATCTTAAAATGACCATTTTAAAAATGAAACCGAAATTCATTTGACTTTTCACCGCTAAGCGCACTAGTGTCGTAACGCTCACTTCCTGTTTTCGGAGATTTTTAAAAGCTTATAACTTTTGAACTTTTGACCTAGAGGTCAATCGGTTAAAATTTTGGTGTCATTGTTTTTATTTTTTCTAGCTGAACATTTTGATACACTCACTTGCAAAAGTTAAGCACGGAGCGGTAAAATGCGAAAAAATGGACAAGTACTGCTTTGATTAACATGAAATGCTACAAATAAGTAGCTCTATGTTTATTCATGAAACAAAACAAAGAATTACATACAGAGATAAACAAAATATTGAATTTTCATAAATTATAAGATAACGTCATATTTGTCTCATTAACAAAATGATGTTTAAATTCAAAACAAACAATAAAAACCGACATTAATAGGGTATGTGAGCACCCCTCATCTGCATACAAAGTTTACAGCGTGTGATCATGCTTGTTATAAGGTGATCAACCACCGCAGAGTCCAGTAATCGCCATTCCTCCTGTAAGACAGTTTCCAAATCTCTGAGAGTGGCTGGAGGTGGGAAACGTCGACATCCAGAATGGCCGAGGGCATCCCAAAGATTTTCAATTGGATAAAGGTCCGGCGAATAAGCTGGCCACTTCCTACGCGCAATCCCCTCACTCTCCAGAAAGTCGTCAACGATGGTACCTCTATGGGGACGCTCATTATCGTCCATTAAAACGATAGAAGGACCAACTGCTGCAGTGTACAGTTTCACAATGGGGTCTAGGACTTCATCTCGATACCGTACAGCCATCACAGAACCTCGCCTGTAGATGTGCAGGTCGGTGCGGTATCCCAATGAAATCCCTGCCCAGACCATGATGCTTCCACAGCGGAATGCGTGATGTTCGGTGATTTTCTGGGGCCGATTGCGTGTGCCTTGTTCCCTCCAGACCCTTACACGGTTATCATCGGGTTGTAGGGCAAATGTGGACTCATCATGCGTTACCCCAATCAGACATAGTCCAATTCACATGCTGACGGCACCACTGTAATCATGCCCCTCTGGATTGGACGGATAAAGGAACACAAACGCGTGGTACCCTGGCGTACAGACCACTCATGTGTAGCCTTCGACGAACAGTAGTGGCAGATATCGTCCTACCAATGACCGCACACACTTGTGGAGGTCGAGCTTCGATTCCGCTTGGCTACAACAGCAATATATCGATCTTCCGCGGGGGTCGTAACCCTTGGACAACCGGCTACAGGTCTTTGGACAACTGTTTGGCTGGCCTGGAATTGTTTCATAATCGTGAAATGACGGAATGATGAACGCCGAAGAAACGAGCAACATCTGTTATAGACTGTCCTGTTTCCATGCGTCGAAAGCCCGCAGCGCTCAGAATCTTCCATTCGTCTTCTGGAAGCCATAGAAACACGTCTAGCTTGAAAACAAATAGTATGAATGTTCTAAACACCTTTCATCAGCACTTACATGCAACTCCTGTAACCCTTCACAATGCCGGCTTCTTATACGACTGCCTGTTTTGCATATTTCTCGACGCGAAACCATGATTGGCTGTTACCTATATAATTTGCATACTTCCTTCTATCTTTTCAGCAAATTTCAGCTTCTTTAATTCAGATTGGCTTACGGAAATTAACTTTTTCCTCTCTGTGCTTAAGTGTTGGAAGTAAATGTATATAATTTATGATAATCCGTTTTTGACATCACAATGTGTCTCCAAGTTATGCTGGGCGAACACGTACCAATATGCGGCAATATTGGTGGACAATATTGGTCATTATTGATATTGGCAGTTGGTATTGTGCGCGAACACACAGGTTTTCCTTTACGAGTATTGGCCTGGTTACGGCGTTGCTCACTAGAGAGAGCTAGAGAGAGCGTGTTTCCGTACAGAATTGCTATAGTATTAAACGCCGTCCCTCTGTAGAAATCAATTAAGATTCTTTCAGTATCAATTGACAAAATGTTGTTGTTTGAATTATCTTTTTTGGGCCGACCCATTTTGCTGATTTTAAGCCTTGTTTCTCAAACAAAATGGCCGGCGTGAGTGAGTAATTTTCCGATTTTCAAAGTCCCGCCTTCCTTCTACGTCACCATTGTCACGTGATTTCATCCGTTCATGTGATTCGCTCGCTCACCAGCAATATTTCTCGCCAACTAAAATTGTTCCTTTTTTTCCGACAATCGCCAATGGGCAATATTGTTCCTTTTTATTGCTGGAAACGGTTGGTACCAAATAAAAATGACCAATATTGTCCACCAATATTGCCGCATATTGCTACGTGTTCGCCCAGCATTAAATTGAGAATCGTTTTCCCTCACTTTAACCCAACTAAAAATCTTTTTGACACAAATAAGTGATAAGTATAGAACAATTATTTGTTCTATATTTCAACTATTTTCTCCTACGTTCAAAAACAGGAAGATACTGATTTTAATATTTTCTTTATTATTGCGGAAAAGTCTAATAGTTTATAAGGTTATTTTGAAGCAATGTTAGATATTAAAGAAATTACTTTACCTTTTTTTGTTCATTGTAAAAGGTTGTTTTTTTTTTAAAAAAAAAACTTTTTCATTAAAAGTTACAGTGCAAAAATAATTATGTCATTAAGACATTTTATTTTAACTCATAGATTATTAATCAAGGAGAAAAATTGTAAATGCTGAACAAGTCTGGTATCTTTCGGGGGACACACTTCAAATACCTCAGTGGTAAAATAGATAAATTAACATTAACTCCGAATAATGATGGAAAATCCTGGTTTTTCTCTCTTCCCTCTGAGAATACTTTAAATTTCAATATTTCTGTTGAAACTTTTGTAAACAATGGAAATGATTACTTACTCAAGAACAATGGCTACATTTGAGAGCATTCGAAAACCCTTCGTTATTATTGTTACTCGTTTTAGTTAACAGTTACTGCTGTAATTAATAGGCTAAGTTTCCTTTGTAACGGCTGTGGTCTCGCAAAATACAAAACGCCATTGTTAAATGAAATTATTTTATTGAGGCCAGGGACAGATCTACATTTTCTGGTGTCCTGTTTATTCTGATTTTGCCATCTTTGGAATTTCAGCTGTTAATAATTACTAAATAAAATGCTTTAGGAAGAGACTGGAGAAAATTGTTCTCTTTTTAATAATTCAATACAACCAGTTTTTGTTGCAATTAATAAATAAAGAAAATGGATCGATGAAAATATAAAATTGAGCATTTTTATTTTTACAAAATCTGCAAGTCATCCTAGATGAAAATCAGTCATTTTTAATTAATCTATTTTTATTTATTTTTTTTCAAAATAACTATTGTTTAAGAAATGCAAAAAAAAGCAAAACAATCCTAGCAGATAACTTGTTGAAGTAATTTAAAACTTTTTAAAATATATCACGTTTTCAGTTTGTTTGTTTGGTTTTTTTTTTCATTTATTAAAGTAACTATTTTCATTTAATATCTCGAGTTAATAACTCATGTCAGAAACTAAGCAATAGACCCATATCGGAAAGATTTTTTATAAATGAATTAATTAAGATTTTAAATAGAATATTAAAAAAATGAATTATTAACAAGAAGTTAATAGAAGTGAGAATTGGAAGCTTATTTTTCTTACAATTTATTTCTTAAAATTTCTTTGCCCCCCCCCCCGGAAGTCGTGAATCGAGTATTAAAATATTTTTCTGAAAAAATAATTACATTTACTTAAATTGTGTAAATCCAATTAATTTGAATCGTTTCTCCAAATTAGCTACAAGAATTATTGTTAGTCTTTGCTTAAGATCCTTGCTTTTCTAATTCTTAAATCTACAGACAAAGGAGATTGAACTGAATGATCTCACATTATAGAAAAATAAATTAAGTTAGATTAAAAAAAATGAAAATTTCTTAACTCTGATGTTATTAATTTGATGTTATTAATAAGATACTCAATATTTGTACTTAAACTGAAACAAAGATATTAACAATTTTTTGTTTTTGTTTTGTAGGATGAATGGGAAAAGGAATTAGAGAAACTGACAAATCACTTTGAGCAAGAGCTACAAATGAAGAAGAGGCGTATTTCAACAGACGAGAAAAAGGCTCTGACAATTCGCCATCAAAGGGAAAAGAATGACTTGGAAAAAAATATGACACTGAAGCGAGACAAGAAAAAAGAATCGTTGACTCGAAAGCTGTTAGAAGAAGAAAGAGCTGCCACTGCTGCTCTGGTAGAAAAACACAGCCGTGAAATGCTTAATCTCATCAATGAGAAAAAAACAGAATTTTTGAGGGTAATTAAAATAACTGTTAATTGTAAAACTAAAAATTGATTCTAATCTTAAATTAACAAGTGATAACAAAACTTTCTTTACATTTTCATTTTGTAACTTCTTGAATCTTTATTATTGAAAAGTTTCAGATAGATATTATTTCTGATATTACCAGTAATTGTCATGATTAGTAACTAACCAGTTATCAAAATAATATTTAGCAAACTTCATTTTTCAAAAAGATAAAAAACTATAGTTTTTATTTCAGATTATAATCTACAATTTCTCAATTATTTAGTGACATATATAACAGCAGTTGTCAGTCCCAGGTGAAGATTCAGTCCCTCTATAGAATGGGTTTCTTTCTCAGGGAAAGGTCGGCGGGCGTTTCTGTTTATGTTTACAGCAGTGAGTGGGACAGTCAAGTCCCAATGCCCAAGAGTTTTGGATTTCGAACAAAAAACGACCCCAATGCTAAAAACGAGTGGAGGAGCACGCGAATTGAAAAGTGTTTAGTTCCGTTGGTTAGGAAATGCATGGAGCCTTATCCCGTGAGCCTAAAATGGGATACTTTTAATTTTTAACTTTTATTGGTTCAATTGAAACAAAGGCAAAAGTACCACCACTGCTACCTCACTACTCTGCCGTTCATAATTGTTTACTAATGACATTTTACCCTAAATTTTGCAAACAATTCCTAAAGGATATGTAATCATTACACTGCTGATGAAAATAATGACAGAAGCAAATCACCGGTAAAAGAGCTTGCAATGATTGTGTCAGTGAGCAATAACATCTTCTGATAATATCATTTGAAATACTAATAGTATCATCACTTACCTCATAGTCGAAAAGTACAACATAGAAAATTTTCAAATAGGAATAGAGACGACGAATTGGATAGTAATGCTACCGTATGTGAAGCAATATTCAAAAAATGACCGACCGAGCGAATTGTGGTACTGCGAGCAGCACTAGTTGTTGACATAGCACAGAATGACATAAGGCATTGAATCAGTATAAAATGAAGTGTGAGGAGGTTCAGATATTCTTCGACGAGCGCGATGGTTCTTACGTTGCAGGAAAGAGCCTTACTTTGAAAGTTATTCGACGAGAATTGTGAAAACGCTGCTGCAGCTCTTCGCGAGTACAGACGCCGCAAATCATTGCGGAAATATCCACTGACACAAATGGGCATTGCGGCGCTTGGTTCATCGATTTCAGCTTCAGTCCGAGCAGGAAGAGGACATAAATCTAGGATACCTCAAGTGGCTGAAGACGTTGCAATGGCAGTCGTTGAGGAATCACGTGAGAATGTTGTACATAAAACAAGAACCATCGTTAGAGCAGCCACATGTGTTTTGTGCTATGACTGCTAGAAACATTCTTGAACCTATTCTTTTATAATTCTATATAATTGAAGAAAGTATTTATAGATACTGAGAAATCACGTTTTACCAGATGTAAGATATCACAATATACTGCCTTCGAGCAGGAGCATTATTCCTGAAGGCACAAATGGAATTGCTGTGAGTTAATTGGTCATTTCACAAACCGGGCTTGATTTGTCTCGATTTCTTTCTGTGGATTTCCTTAAACAAATTGTTTACATTCGAGACCAGACGTTCCACACCACTGACCAACTAAAAGTAGAAATGGCATGTTTGTGGATCACGTGCGTTCTCAATTCACTACCAGCCTCATCCAGATAGTCAAACAATTCTGCCTAATTGTCCAGTGAATAAACAATATGTATTAATTGAAGTGTTTTGCATTATTATTCAAGTTTTTGTCATAGCTATTATGTCGATTGCACGAAAATGTGGAGCAGTCGAACACTTTCCGGAGCAGTCTGAAACATTCTAAAGCATAGGTATATTTACTATCTTCAAGTACCTTCAGTTAACCTAAATCCACTGACATAATAAGATGGAGAGGCTTTACTTTGAGAAATTAAGGTTGTGATAAACATACTTTCAGAATATCCTACTGGTTTATGAAATTGAAATAAAGAGATGAAAAACACACAATTAAAAATAGCTATTTATAATTTAAAAATAGAATTAAAATGGAACCGGTTTCTAGTCATAATGCATGACTTACAATAATTGATACAAAAAGACTATTTATATATTAAAAATATCAACAAACAATCGGGAAATCCTATACAAATGATGCTTGAGACATGATGAAATGGGAGCGACCTCTGTGGTTTTTAACTGAACTCCAATTGGTCCGTTCGGCAGTGACGTCATCATTGGGATCCACAGTGAAGCTTGTTGTCGTGGCTTGTGCTGTCATCGTAATCATCTATTTTTGGAACTGTTTTTTTTTTTTTTTTTGGATTATTATTGTTGTTGAAGTTGTTTCGTGTCGATCCTCTTCTCTACTCTTGGGATTTATAGAATTTCTTAAATACATGGAAATATTAGAGTTTGGTAATTATTTTCCCGGAATAGCTGGAACCATGACTCATCAGAGAAGGCCCAACCTTCCAAGGTCCAATGGTGGTAGTAACGTAAGACGCTTTTGGCGATTGGTGCCAGTTAATATGGATAGGCTAATGGACGTGGGCGCTTACCCCTGAGGTCCACGGAGAGAAGGCTTTTATGCACTGTGACCCGTGACAGTAAGAGTGCTACTCCTGATCTATGTTCTGGTATTTGTACGACGGCCAAAAGGCTGTTAGCAGACACCATTCATGGTATATGAGAAGGTCCTCGATGATCAATGACATTTGTCGATCCATATGTGGGTTGAGTGGTACCAATGTCTCTGTTGTAGACCTTAACAGCAGCTGCACAGGAACAGTTCAACAGCCATATGGTCTCGGAAATACTGTCACCTTTCAGGCACCAAGGTAGAAGTATGTTAAATCACCTGCATTTCCTGTTTTCGTACTGTGTATCAGCCTTAACATCTGCCATCCTGTTTACATGCATACAGCCGTAACTGTTCATGTAACAGTTGAATATTCCACTTCATAATAACTGGATTGCACAGTTGTGGAGTCGTAAGACAAATAAGCTGAGATTAAAATAAGGCCCCTCAGTTTTCCTTCAATTTCATAGAAACTCGGCTGCAATGTATCTTTGGGTTAGTATTCGGTGAATGGTAAAACCTTGGTATTTCCTAGTTTAGTTTTCAGTTATTAGTCCAGAAATGTCTTACGAGAACTGAGACTATCAGAGCCTCATATAAGATTAGAAAACTAAATACTGTAGGAGGGATCATTCACGTAATGACACTTATCCCCTAGTAAAATACCTTCTACCTTGTAACGGGAAGCTTTCTAATGGTCCTTAAGTACAATGAGATTAGTTCAAGGACTTTTTAGTGATAACGCAAATTTCAATGGATACTCAGTGATGGATGCAAGAAAAACGAACCCATATTTTTATGAAATTCTGCCTTAATAGCGATGTGTGGTCGAAATGACAGACTAACGCCGTGGTTTAGACTAAGACACACACACAGTTTATTTACAATTATGTACAAGTTTATATAAAAATGGGATCGGATTTCAAGAATCTCTCTAGAGCTCTCTGTTCGGTCCGCCACTCGGAGAGCGCTAGATGCGACGCTGTCTCTTCGGTCCGCCAGTTGGTGAGAGGACAAGACACGTCGCTGATTGGTCCCCCGATTCGGCCAATCACAGGACATTAACTGGCCAATTGAGAGGACTTCTCAACTTTGTATCAATAGTCTATTGGACAAGTTAACGTTGTTGAGTGTAATTATATTAGCTTCAGCTTAATTTGAACTCTCATATTCGAAGCATTCTTAGAAAATAAATATTGCTCATTGTTTTCGTAAGCATTGTTTTTCATTAATTGCAGAAAAAAAAATTAATAAGAAATAGAAGGATAAAAAAATAAGTTGAATAATTAATTAATCTGAATTAAATGTTCCTATAAAATGTTAAAACAAAATTAATATTAATAAACGATTTAAATTTTGTTTTCTTTCTTTAAGACTAATAGCCTCTATTACGAGAAGGATGGTTTTGAAGAGGAATTGATTCCATATCCAGTCCAACCCCCACCCCCAGCACCTCCAGTACATGCAAAGGAAGAGATCTACAGTGATCCATTAATATTTGCAGAGCTAGATCAAGTGGCAATAAGTGTAAGTCATTACATTCCTTTCACAATAGAATTAATTTAGCCGTAATTTATATTTGATGATATGTAATTGTTCAGAAAAACTTATTTCTTCAAATTATCCACTTTTTTAAATAAAAAATGGCTGATAACAATAATAAAGTTATCTAGTTATTAGTAACAAAGTTAATCATATTATTAGTAAGCTGCTTTTAAAAGAGTTTACTACAATGTGCTCATTACATATTTATCAAGGAGATGTAATTTAGCAATTCACCACTTCATGGTCTTTTCTTTTTTATCAGGAAACGAGGATTCTTAATTCTTGAATGTGATCCTTGAGTAAAATTCTTTTTGTGATGGAACTAAAAAAAATTAAAAGCCTTATTGACAGACATTTCTTTAGAAATAAGATTGGCTAAATAAATAATAACTATTGTCTTATAAATGATATTTATTTATTTAGATTGTTAATTGGGAATCCTCCCAATGCCAAATTGTTGTTTCTCTGTTTGTTTCTTTTCTAAAGCCTTATATAATGTAGACTCTTCAATTGTGTATTTGGGGCAAAATTATTCTAGGTTAGATTGGCAATTAATTAATTGATTGGTTAGATTAGCTTTTATAATATCTTTTTTAAAATATCCTTAGTTTTTAGAATGAAATCACTTTTGAAGAATAAAATTCTTCTTGTTTTTACAGTATTTTTTATGAGCAAAAGTGAAAACTTTAGTCAGGCGAACATATTTTAAGTTCTAAAAAGTTACTTAATTTATATTTTAAAAAAGTTCAATTCAGATTTGTTTTGTATTTATTTTTTCATGATGCTGAAATTTAAATATGATCTTAGCATATTTTCCGTTTTCGATCAGCAACAGTTACCGATTTGTGTATAGCACTGAGTTAATGTGAGTAATTACAATTAGGAAAACAGAAATAGCCCTTTTTTTTCTTTTCTTTTTTTTTCAGGTGGCCCAAGAAGATCAAAAGACTTTCACGGATTTAGTTCGAATGTTGATTGGACGATGTACAACTGATGTGGAAAAAGCCAGGTAGGAATTAGTTGTATGTTTTATTCGTCCACAGAAATAGTAATGCCACTACAATCTTTATCTTTTAAACTGAAATGCAAGCATTTCTGATAAAATACATATAAGGAGTGATTGGAAAGTAAGAATCTGTCTTTATTGAATAGAAAACATCAGAACTTGCTTAGCAGCACAAGTCTCCAAATTTCCATTTAATCACTGAAGAGATCAAAGTATTTTTGTCAGGTGGGCTCAAATTTTCTTATAAGTTTATGTCAAAAGTACTGCTGTTAAGTCTAAGTCACATTAATCGGATTTGTTTGTTGCGGGCTCTCGTTGTTGGTAAACTCGTTGCTATTAGCATTATCTTCTTGGTAGCAACTAGTACAGACAGTGAGTATCAGTCTCAATTCGTTTCATGTATTTGTAATAAAATTGTTTGCTGTGTAAATAATTTTTTCTTATCATAAAGTGCTTTTAAATGTTATGAGTCAATTTATATTTAACTTTTTATAAGTTTGTTTTATTTGCTTATTTGTAGAATGACCTATGGGGGAATTAACTTCAAGATACACTTTTTTTTTCTCCTTATATATTTACTTTTAATAACTAGAATTTGTCAAAAAAGAGATTGGAAAGAAGGTTACAATAAATTAGTTTCATTAAACATAACATTATTTCTACTTATCCCGAGTTTACTTATCAAGATATACAATGCAATTTGAATTGGGAAAACACCACTAGGTGTGCTGTAACAAATTTGTTGCTTTTTTTAACCCCTAGCTGTCAAGTCTTTGTATTACGTAGTGTTTGTATTTGACTCATTCCAGTCAGCGATTCTTCATAGCGAATGTACCACGTGATCAGCTAGCAGTGACCAACTCGCTCCGAAAGTTGAACACATTTAACTCTTCTCGTAGAGAATTTTTCACAAACTCAACCAGCCAGCGAGTAGCGATTTCTTTGTCAAGCCTCAGTCACACTTAAGACTCGTTGCGAGTTTTCGCTGTTGGTAAATCGCTGCGATTAGCATTGTCTCAGTAGAAGTGATTGCAGGCAATGAGTGTCATCGGTCCAAGCGCTTCCTCAGCTTTTGTATATTGTATTAAAATTATTATTGTGTAATTAATTTTTTTCGTATCATAAAAATGAGTGTTTTTAAAATGCCACGAGTCAATTTTGATTTAATTTTTATAAGATTGTTTCATTCCCTTAACGACCCCATGAAAGATTTAACTTTATGATACACTTATTTTTCTCCCTATATTTTTATTGTTATTTATTTAAGTTGACAAATAGAGATTGGAAAAAAGGTTACAATAAATTATTTTCATTAGATATCACATTATTCTAAACTTAGCCCCAGTTTACTTATCAAGATTTACAATGTAATTTCAATTCGCAGTAGTAGTTGTAGCACACTAGGTGAGTCGCAAAATATTTGTCGCCTTTTTTAATCCCTTTCTCTCGACTTGCAGTGTAACTCCAGTCACACATAGCGATTATTATCCATAGCAAATGTATCACGTGACAGCCAGCGGCGACCAACTCGCTTCAAAAGTGGAACACATTTAACTCTTCTCGTAGCGAATTTTTCATTCGCACAGTGAGTGGGCGAGTAGCGATTGTCTTTTGTTAGATTCAACGTTTTACTGAGCAAGTTCTCGCTGCTTTAAATTCGCCAAATGTGATTTAGGCTTTAAGGTATGTCATCACAATCCATTGTCGGAAACAGATTGTGCTGATGAACCCAAATTTCCTTTCTTTATAACTACTCTGGGGAAAAGGAATTTCTCCTGAGATGTGACTTGGAGCAGTATAGGTGCTCCACTTATTTATAGATGGTCACTTATTTTGGATGGAACAGTTCATGCTAGATTATAGAAAAGTTCATCACAAGTTGGGAAACTGTTAAGAACCTTGCTAACGATGATGACGAAGTGATAAATGTTGCTATTAAATTTAAACATAATGATTATAATGTTTCCAGTTGCATTTCAACAATGATAGACTGTATAAACTTACTTTCTGATTAACTTTCAAAATCCCATTTAAATTACTGCCTGTACCATATCTCTAGTTTATTTGAATCAAATAAATAAATAAAATAGCAACGTGTTAAAACATTAGGAACACTAGTTTAAGATTAACATTTTATCCACAGACATTTCTACATTCTGTAGAATCTATGGTCAGTGAAAAGACAATGTCAGTTAAAATAAGAATTAAAAAATACTTTATACTTTCGAAAAATTTAATTTAGAGCAGATTAAGATAGAAATTACAATACTTACAATATGGTAATAATGAAAACAAAACCACTTTGAATATTGATTATTGTCAACAGACAAAGGACTCACTATGAAAAGGAGAAAGTATAGAGAAAAGAAAATCATAGATTGCCAGGTAATAATAAAAACTAACTGTGTAGGAATAGCATTAACAAAATTATTGATTTGGTAGTTTTTGTATTTTTGTTTAGATGACAGACTATCATCCAATTAACGCTTTAAAGTCTTCTAAGGACCATTGGCTAAGAAATATTTACAGTTTTGAATGAATTTTCTGTTTTGTTTTGTTTTTTTCTGTTAGAAAATGTGAAATTTTCGACGAATTATTTACAGGCTTGGATAGATCTTGTTTATTCGAGTCAATTATTACTTTAATAAATTAATATTAAAACTCCAATCAATTTAGCTGTTGGCTAGATTTGAGAATCATTATCAACTATTATACACAAACTCACCAACACTTTATTATGAAGAAATACTTTGAACTGTCATTAAAGGTTTTGTTAACTGTTTTTTAATATCTTTTTTTATTTATTTGTTTATTTATTACCTTATAGATTTCACGGTTAAAGACACTGATTTTGTTTCTATTTGATTTTACATATTGGTCATTTTCTTTCCTACAACAGAACTCCTAAATACGGGGGCCATCTCAGCAAAACTGAAAGGCTTCATGAATATAAAAATGAAGGACCATCCTTCCAGTTGTGATTCTGTGATGGCCTTGCTCTAAATTGCACATCAGGTTTCAATTGTAACAAAAAGAGGAATCTATTCCTTATGACTACTTATCAGAGACATTCTAATGCCATTGAGAAATGGCAGATTTAATCTAGACCACAGAAGAAGTGACTTAGCAGGACTCTTCGTAAATTGATATGGGGAATTCCCGTTGCTAATCTCTTCTGTTCAATTATAGTGATAATATTGTAGTTGTCATTCTTCAAATGCATTCTTTTTAGCATCATCGCCATAGAATCATAAAACACTATCGTTACATTCTCCTGTTTGATGAATTTACCTTAAATTTGTTGTCGACTCCGAAGATCCATGTGAGAAGTATTCATTGGCCGCCATGATGCCTTTGCTGAGCTTTTCTCTACATTGCTGGACGAAGTAGCCTCGATCTTAGTGGCCTTAGGTCTGTAGAAAATAACACTTGTTGCAGTCGTTGAGATAGATTCACGCCTCATCCAGGTTGACTATCCAATACCATTTGTCACATGCTTCCAATGAATTAAATATAAAAAGAATGTACGAAATCTTGTTTACCTCTTTGCCCACAATGTTGGAAGATTCCAAAAATGTATTTTATCTTAAATTAAATTAAATATATCCAATAATACGAGATAAATAGTAGATAGATTAAGTTGTTACAAATACATAGAAGAAGTTGTTCCAGATATGGATTGTTTCGTTATAACAAAGCAATACACATTAGCAATATGCTACAAATTGCAAGTAAGAATATAACTACAGAAGTTTGAAATGATTTAATTTTCATTATTGCATTATTATTCTTACTATATACTGTATTATTACAACTTATAGCCATAATTTAAAAATCTAAGAAGCGGCCATGGGAATTTTGCTACTTTTCTCTTCTGTAGCTCATGATATTTATGTCTTTATTTACTTATTAAAGCAACGTTAGCGTGAATGAGGAATTTTTCTACTCTAGTAATATTGTTCAATATTTCAGTTGGGTGCTTTGAGATTTCAAAACAATGATTTGGTACCATTTGATCTTTTAACCCCTTTCTTATCAGACAGAATATCACGTTTAAATTCCATTGGAACAGAGAACTCCTTCTTTTTTACTTTCTCTTCTCTTTTTCTATTTCCTATCTGGAACTTCATTATTCGTCTTATTAGTTTCATGTATTTATGCCTATATTTACTTATTCATTTGTACATTCATTGCTTCTGCTATTACTTAGTAGATTTTCAGGGTTTTTGGTTTGGGTCTATGAACAGACCTCTGCCTTTATCTATAAATTTGCAGATGTGAAGAATCTTTTTTTTTTTTTTAACAAATCTCGTTTATGATATTTTATTTGCTTTTATTATTATCATCTTTCTTCCTTTTTTAATTTTAATTATTTTTTACCCACTTTCACAACCAATGCAGCAGTTACACATCGAGATATAGATTCAATGAGATTCTGAAAAGTAGCCGGAGAGATGACACACGAATGTTGGCAAAAGGTGCACCACAGTCCGTGGTGGTGCGTCCAAACGGCAAATTTCCTCTGTACTTATGATTCCAAAGGTGCTCAGTGGGATTCAGAACAGACTAATAACATATAACAAGACATAAGTCCATGAACTGGAATTCATCCTTTTCTACAACGAACCATTCGCTTACAACCCATCACATAATACATTATTTTGTTGAAACAAACCATCGCCTCCTTGAAAGACTGTTACGTAAATAGCTGGAACCGTGACTCATCGGAAAACGCAACCTTCCACCAACTTCCATGGTTCAAGCCGGTGTTTCTGTGCAAACAGAAGGTGCGTTTGCAGATGAATATCAGTCAACATGTGGAGGCCCAAGGAGAGAAGAGTTGTGTCACCTGCGACACAATAACAGCGGTTCCCGACATTTACTGATTGTTTGTTGGAAAGTCCTGCAGCTGTTGGAAGACATGAATCCAAACAAACGCCAACGACTTCATTGGTCAGCCACATTTGACTCCAGAGATACCATGTCTATTGACGAATGTGCTGTGTACGCCTTAACAACAGCCCAGTTAATCACTTTTGCTGCCTCGGAAATATTGGCACCTTTGAGGCGGCAGCCTACGACTATCCAAAGTCTATTAAATCACAGTTTGATTTAGTCACACTGTGCATCAACATATTCCTATTTATATATGTTTAGGTCCATTTCTCTGTCCACTTGACGGATGAATGGGAATTCCACTGGTCCAGGAGAGGCTAAGTGCCCAAAAAGCACAGTTAGTGAATGAATTCATTCCACTGAGTTGGAGTTAAGTCAATACAACACCAACCATCAACAATGACAATATATGTAGTATGTAAAGTGAATCGGGATCGAAACTAACATTTTCATTCAATTGCCTTTTAACTTTCTTTTTCAGAAAACCAGTTGTTTCATAATATATTTATACTGTAACTGAAGTTTAGTCCCATAATATCAATGCTTTTCCAAAAACATGTAATTATCATCATTGATAGGTGTCATTTATTTAAGAACAAAAAAGGTTCTGATTTTGATTCAAGCTTCAAAAGTAGGTTCTTGATTTCAATATAATTTAACTTCTGGTAAAGACAGTTTGTTTTAGCATTTTCAAAATAGAATCTTAAATGAAGTCATTCCCTTCGATTCTTCTAGAGAAGGAAAGAAAATAAATTATTTGGGACGGAATAGAAAGTCATTGTAAAGATTTGAGATTTTTTTATTTTTACACTTTCTAATAGTTAGTTAATGTTAAAGCTAGAGCTTGGCTTTTCTTGTAATTCATTGTCGAGGAACAATATTTACTTACTAACATTAGTTTTATTTCTATTTCTAACATAGTATGAATCATAAGAACTTTTTATATTTTTATCTTGTCACCAAATTTACGCCAGAAAAATCAGGTAAAGACAAACATTTCTCTGAAAAGAAGTATTACTTAACTATTTGGAGCATTTATTCCCAGTATCTTATTATTTTATCCACATAGAGATGTTAGTTGATTCATCCATGAATAACTTATAGATAAGCGTCAGTTTACATTATTAACATCTTAATATCACATGAAAACTCATTCAAGACCTGTTACTTCATTATTAAGCAACTTTTTGGGTAACGTAGATTAATATAATAATAATAATAATAATAAATTAATATATAATAATAATTTAGTTGATAATAAAAATACAACAAAATGATCTACCAATACCAGACAAGCTGTTCCCATCCAATTACCATTTTTCAGATTCAATCTTCGTTAAGTAATGGATCTCCTATATATCCAAAATCCAGAAACACCAAAACCAAGTGGAATAGATGAAGTTCTACTGTATTGTATTAAATAGAAACCTTGTAAAACATTATTACTTAATTTCAGGACAACTTTCCAACTGCATCAGTTTCAGTAAGAAAAGATATTCGTTAACCAGAGAAATAGAAAAACCCTCAAGAACAATAGCAGAAAGACGACATGAATCGTCTTTAGAACCACAATTGTTAGAACTTAATTGCTTTGTTTAATTCCGCAACACTAGTTTCCCAAAGCGATTTCTGTTTCCTTCTAATAATTATCAGCAAGAAATATGACAGATCTCAGAGTTAAATAGAGGTAAATTTTGTTTATTTTGAATGCCAGAACACATTACCTCCAATAATTGTGTTCCAAATGAAATTACTGACAGGATCTTCACTTTATTCAGTTACTGATAAGAAATAAAAAGAATGGAAGAGTTGGTTTGACTCTTATTAAATAAATGGGATCTGTAAATAACAAAAATAGAACTAACGTAAAGGTTGAATTATTTCTTCTTCTTCTTCTTTTTTTTAATTTTGAATGTTATTTCCATTAAAGATGGAAACAATATATTTCCTTTAGCGATCATACGGAGAAACCAATAAGAAATTAAATCTACATCTGTTTGATGTAGGAGTTGAATCATAACTTGGTTTATTTTGAATGACTCAAGACAATTCTTGTCACCTTAAAGAGAAACAATATTTAGTAACAAATAAAAAAAAAAAAAAAATGAACTGAAATAGTTAAGAGTTGAGTTATAGCTTTTCCAATGCCATAGCTCAACCCTTAACTATTTCAGTTAAAAATAAAAACAGTTTTTCCAAAGGTTCAATCAAAAGTAAAGTACAGGAAAGGTGCAAGAGTTGAGTCATGGCATCGTTTATTTCAAAGGCCTTTCTTTATCATTCAGAAAATAGAATAAATGTGTCATTGCTTTCTTTCTTTCTATCAGAACACAACCACCCAAATCCTCCAAATATTTTTCCAAAAGAATTTCCACTACATTCAATGACCAATTAAAAATGGAAATAGATAGGAGTGATCATTGTTTATTACGAACAACTCTCTATTACAAGTACTCCTGTTTAAGATGGAAATAATATTTCCTAAGGGCATTTCAAAATTCTTTATATAACAGCTAAAATAATTGTTATGACTTTGTGTATTTAAAGTGTCAGAAAGCTACTCTTTATCTTCCAATCATTTGAATAAGAGTAATAATTTACGTTGCTGAATTATTCATAATTCTCAAAATCAAAGCCTGATTAAGATTAAAAACTTATATTATTGAAATAAAATTAACACTATGTATATACAATTAAAAATTATACACATATTAAAAATTCACATCATTACCTGGTGTTAAGTTAAGTCGAAACATTTTCAAGTCATGGCTTTGATTTTGAGAATTATACTAACATTTCAAATAGTGAGAATATTTATTCCTAAAGAGATTTCAATAGTAACAGACTCTTCACAAGAGTTGAGTTATGGCTGTTGATTGCAATGGTTTTACTTTAAAAATAGAAAGACTGTTTTTTCCCGATCCCCTCAATCAGCAGAAAGAATGTAAGAAGGTATGTAATGAAATTGGTTTTATTTAAAATATCAGAACACATCTTTTCTCACCCTTTTGAAATGGGCCAGTGCTGGGCTCAATTCCCTGTAGAGGTATCTTCTCCAAACGGGTCCTGCGGTTGGTCTAGTCCTTTGTAAAATAGGGGCCGGGTTAAAGGAGGGAAAACGTCACCAGACCTTAACTTCAGTTTGTTATGTCATACCTCTATATCCCGAAGGGATCTGTATGGCCTACAAAGTGAAATCCTTTTTACCCTTTTAAAATGGAAATAACGTTGTTTTTCCTAAAGGGATCTTGAGTTTCTCAACAAAACTGCAGTCCTGTATTTGTTTACTTCCAATGCCAGAATATCATCGACCTACTTCTATTTAAAATTGAAATAATATTTTCTTCAAAGGAATATTTGCTTTGTTTAATTACAATTGAGAAATGCAATAGGAGTTATGTCATGGCTTTGTTAACTTCCAATGCCAAAACACAACTTCTATTACCCAACTACTGTTTAAAATAGATCTTGAAATGACTCAATCAACATTAGGAATCTGAATAGAGAAAGGGGAGCTTTCTTTTTTTATTTGGAATATCATCCAGTTACTTTCTGTAAGATGGAAGGTATTTTTGAAAAATGGATCTTTCCATTATTCAATAATCAATAACAAATAGAGCTGTTATGTATCATGTTTATAGAATATCCCTTCTATTTATTCATCTGTTACAAAATAATAATATTAAAAAAAAAACCAGATATTGCATCATCTCTTTGTTCATTTGAAATATTACAACACCACTGCTGTATAAAATTGAATGAATATTTTTGAGCGAAAAGATCTCCATTTGTTTCAGTCACAGTAAGGAAGAACTAAATGCTAGAGTTTATCATTAGAAAAGAACCCTCAACTACTACTACTACTTAAAGTGAAAATAAAGTCTCCTGAATCCTCTGTATTCAGTCATTAGAAAGGAATAGAACAGATGTAAGAGTTGTGGGTCTTTAAACACAACTCTTTTATCATCTGACTACTCCTATTTAAAAGGAAATAATCTTTTTTTTTAATGAAATCTCCTTCTGTTAAGTAACAGATATAAGAGTAAATGGCTTTGTTAACTTCCAATGAGCACAAAATAGATCTTGAAATGACTCAATCAAATTAGGAATCTGAATAGAGAAAGGGGAGCTTTCTTTTTTTATTTGGAATATCATCCAGTTACTTTCTGTAAGATAGAAGGTATTTTTGAAAAATGGATCTTTCCATTATTCAATAACCAATAACAAATAGAACTGTTATGTATCATGTTTGTAGAATATTTATTCCTCAGTAAGATTTAGAACTGATGGAAGAGTTTTCTTATGCCTTTGTTTACTTCAAATGCCATAATATATCTCTTTTATCATCCAACTTCTCCTATTTAAAATTCAAATACTAGTTTTCCCGAAGGGAATTCGACTATTTTTAATTACAAAACAGAAGCAAGCGTTTTGTTATGATTTAGGTAATTTTAGATCCAGGATCTAGAACTATTAAGTGGCAAAATACATGTAAATAGTTTGGAGGTAGTAAATTTTTATAACTGGATCTTCACATTATTCAGTAACAAGTTCTATTTTTTTATTGGTTACTGAATAATGTGAAGATCCAGTTCTATTTTTTATTTTATTTATCTTTAGCTCTAATGTGTCCATATATAATTATACTTAAACAATAAAGTTTGATTTGCACACTTTATTAAAATATCATAACCTGCTCGACCTAATCATTAGTAAAATATCTTTTACTTGACAATTGAAAGCTTTTAATAGGAACGAATCCTATTAATAATCTTGTTTATAGGATATGGCTTTGGTTATTTTGAATTCATTGCTCGGATGAGTATCAGAGTAATGCATTCAAAATCTCCATCTACTCCTATAGAATATTTTAATTAAAATATATTCTAAATATATATTGAAATATTTTTCCTGAAGGGATGTAATCCATATTTATTTACCAGTAAGATACACAGCAGAGGTAAAAGTTGTATCACAGCTTTGTTTATTGGAGATACAACTCTTATCATCTGACTACAAGGAGAGACTTAAAATTTCTATTGAGTTAATTTATGAGTTGTTTACTTCAAATACATCTTTTATCATCAAAGTATTTCCGTTTCTAATGGAAAGAATGTTTTAACAGAAGTTATGCTTCGTTTATTTCAACATAACTCTTTAATTTGCGACTGAACATGTGAAAAATAATTTGGTGATAGTATTTTTCATAAATGGATCGTCACATTATTCAGTAACGAATAAAAAACTGACGTTTATAATTTTTATATCTCGTACATTTAATCACCAGTCGAACAGATATCACAGTTAAGTCTTAAATTTGTTTAGTTAAAATACCAGAACATAACTCGTTATTACACAAGTATTTGAGTCACACGTAAGAAATTGAACATTTATAAGAGGTGAGTTATAACTTTATTTATTTTGAATGTCCACTATTCTAATAAACCAACTACTCTGTTAAAAATGTAACTATTTTTACGATGTCTTATTTACCAATAAGATGCTGAGCAGATGGAAGAGTTGTATCAGGGCTTTGTTTATTTGACACAACTCTTAACACCTGTTTAAAATGGAAACAATCTTTTTTTCTAAATTATTCACTCAATATAAATCAGAGCAAGAAGAAAAGTTGAGCCACGGCTTTTCTTGTTTCACCGAACTACTCTCGTTAAAGACCCAGGTAGCTAAATGGATTTTCACATTATTCAATAACTAAACTAAATTGAAACGCTGTTTATATGGGGGTTATCCTCTATATTTAATCCCTAATAAAAACTACACCAGAAAAGAATTGTATCGTGAGTTGATTTATTTCAAATATCAGAACAATAATATTTAAAAATGAAATAATACTTTTCCCAAAGCTACAGTCCTTACATTTAATCACAAGTTAGAACAGATGGAAGATTTGAATGATGATTGTTTATTTCTTCATTCTGCTAAATCATCATTTAGCTTTTGATATACATAAATATATGCAAGAAATTAAAATCCCAGTGGATTTATGTTAGTTTAGTTTTGTGGCCGAATGTATGTTTACTGCTGAGGAAAATGGAGACTGGATTTAATTAGGAATACTGGAGTGACCAGAGTCTAACGTTGTCTTAATTTATTTTCATTTTTGCATCGAATTACTTTTTGTTCAGAAACATTCAATAAGTAGTGACACAATTTTATGATGAATGAATTTTATTATAAAAGAAAATGGATGAATATTGTGATAAAAGCAGTGATGAAAGAATTTATTCTTTTTACTTACAGGAAATAAAAGATACAGAATAATAGTTAGTAGATACAGAAGACAACCACTTAATAGTATATAAGCCTTTGAATATTTGTATTATTTTAATTTCTTTACTATCTGAGTTAAAAGAAAAAAAGTAGCTTGGATAATCCTACAACATGACATAGATGTAATTAATATAAACTTATTCTGCATTTATATCTTTTAAAATATCTCTCTTAGGTCTCCAAGTTTTCAGGAAGTATTTTGTTTTTTGGAGAATGCAGAGAAATCCGTTTTTTAATTAGCATTAGATACAGAAACGTACCTTAACACTTGCAGAATCATTTTGATTTTTACCCGCGGAAAAACCAACCGCTTTATGATTGCAAATAAGTTTTCAAAAGGAAATCCGTAATTATAGAAATCAAAAAGATTCTAATGAAGTCAATAATAAAAGAATTGTTCACATACCAGCAAAATGCTAAATTGTCACCCCCGCTGGAATTTTCAATTTTAATGTAATTCATATAATTTCTTTCTCTCAGGATGATAAATAGATAGAAATGATAAATTGTTATTTAAATTAAAGATCCCTTGAGACGTTGTTTCAAATAAATCAACCAACTTTGGCGCTTACTATATAATAGATTTTAACAGAAAAAAACAAAAAGAACAGTTTCTTTTCTTTCGAGTGGATGTACTCGATAGATCTGTGCTAAATCAATGAGATGCTACCTCAAAGGCAAATTAACAATCAAATGTGAAAATAAACGAAATGCATTTGCTCAAACACAACGACTTAGATTTTGTCGCGTTTTATCTGCTTTGCTCTGAGCTAAAAGGTTTGCTTTGAAAACAGATGTTCTTTTCAAGAAAAGGAACTTGTGGCAATGAAATCGTTTCACTTTTTTTTAATTCTGTTATTTGTTGATGCCAGTTTTTATCACTAGTCCTGCTTCTTTTAATCAGTGATGGAAATAAAAGGAAGAACTTTGATTAATGCAACAAAACGAAATAAAAGTTATTGTTTCACGATAAGCCTATGCAGGCTTTTGGGGTCGCGGGAGGTCAGACTCCCGGCGTTTCATGACCAACGGGACGAAGTTGAAACAAAACGAAATAGTAAACGTAAATAGTAAACTAACGAAAACGAAAAATAAGCAATGCTAAATTGTTTCCTGACATCAAGAGACAAAGCAAACAAGACACACTTTCTTTCTTTTTAGCTGTTCGGCCAATTTTGTGAATTTTTCTCGAAAAGAAAAAGTTTCGATTTTTCTGTCATTTCTGAAAGGAAACTTGACTGATTGCTCGTTCTTTTTCAGGAATTAGGAGTTTGAAGGAGAAAGCTTCACTAAATGTGCCGTTGGTATTAAGATCATGTCTCTATTTCTCCTACTTTAGAAACAGAAATTGGGTGAATACGGGTAATTTCTGTTCATCAGAAGAACAAGGTATTTGAGAAATAGATGAAGAATTACAACTTATTATGAAACATGGATAGTAACACAGCCAAAACTAAACAAACAGTTTGAAAATTTAAATGGCATGTTTCTGAGAAGATGAATAAAACGCCTTTGTAGCCTCTAAGTAAGACTTAGGCAAAAAATAGTAAATTTATGTTGAGTGGGGGAAAGAAATGGAACCTCCTTGAATATAAACTAAAAACACATTAAAAATAAAGAAAAAGAGAACTCATGTGCTGGGCTCTGCCAGCCTCAAAGAATTTCTTATGCGCATCTAAATAAAATAAAGGAAAAGGAATAACCTCCGTTATGAGACCTGCAATGTTTATTCTGACTACTCTCAACTGATGATCGCCTAATAAGCGTGAAACAGGCTTGTCTTGAGATGTCAGTTTGAACATTGGTCTCAAAATTTAAATAGTAAATTTAGTTTATGATTTTTACGTTATAATAGAAATAAAAATTATTTATATTTCTTTAAAAGAAAAATGCAGCAATGAAATTAAAGCGAGACAATTGGAACAATATTTCGCTCATTTGCTACAAAGGCATCACTCAAAAAAACAATCATTTTCCAGAATAAGAGTTTGTAAGATGCCATTGGCTCTCTCGTAGTGAGCGCAGTTTATGTAAAAAGAAATCGAAAGGCCCATTCGTTTTTGCAAACAACCTGAAAATGATCATTTTTGAGTCACGACGTTGTTGCAGCAAATGACGATTTGTTCGCAAACCTTCGATATTTTTCCAATCTTGAACCATTTATTTATTTATTTATTTATTTACTTATTTATTTATTTCTCAAGCAAGCATAACTGCAAAATAGTAAAAAGTTTAATCAGCATAAATTTTCAAAAGTAAATTTAAATTGCTTCCGTTTAGGCTACTGTACAGAGCTTAGCTCATAGCAGGAGAAACCTTTTATCCCCACTTTGTCTGTCCGTCCGTTGCCAGAATGTCAGGAACGACATAGGCTACAGACATGATCTTTACCTCGTTAAAAAGGTCTTGCCCATAGCCTTTGAAAACTCGTTTCTAGCTTGTGTGATTCTCAGGTTAGAGGTCTCCTCTAGAATTTGATCTTAATTTATTATATAGTTATATTAAAATCTGGTATATTATAAAAATTTACTTCTTCGTTTTTTATATTTACTTCAACTAGTTATATGATTATTATATGAATTAGTTATAAGAAGCCAATTTTCCTTTTCTCTCCTTAAAATAAAGCTTAAAATGATTATTACAATGGGATCTCGCAAACTATGGAGAGCTTCTGTTTTTTCTGTGGGGTTTTTTAAAGTTTCGGAGATTTTACCATTCATTCTGTATAGTAGGTGTGGGGCATTAGGGGATTGCTGTTCCTACCTTGTTTTATTAAAAAAAAAAAATAGACTATAATGAAATAAAAATTAAATGAAGACAGACAGAATATTAATTTAGAAAACGAAAAAAAAATTCCTTGAAATCCTACTGAAAGTTTTCAGGATTTCAAAATGATTTTACTATTATTTAAAGTTTAAAAGTTTCGTCATTGCAGGAATTGAATATGCGTCGTAATGTTCCAAGTAATATCCAAATTTTCCTGTAATATCGAAATAGTACCGATAAAAGTGTTGTTTTTTTTTATCAAGAGCGGCTCAAGATAAATATTTCCCCCGGGGGAGGTGGATTTTTAGCCTCCCCTCCTCCGATTTCTGTACGATTTAGGTAGAACCTGTTATTTAAAATATAGTTGTACGTAAAAGCCCTTCTGTTTCTATTTTTTCTATTTCTGTAATAATTGTCTGCATTTTGAATTGTTCTCTTTGTCTGATCTCCATAAACTATCACTTTAGTTACAACATTTTATAAAGTAAATGTAAATGTGTATTAATACTGTATTACAAAATATATCCATTGATTCCGTTACAGAAGAGGAACAGCTCCTTTGATTGTAATTAATGTTACTGAATAAAACAAATGTAGAGATGGGAAACAAAAATCAAAATTATAAAAGGAAAAAAAACAATAAATTTATATTATTACTATTGGAGCTCAGTTTCTTCTTTCTACCTTCCTAATAACTATCTATAGAAAGACGAATGTTATTTACATCCAAGAAAAATGATAGCTTCAATTAAATCTTCAAACTTAAAGATCTTTTGTACTTTGAAATAAGGGAATTTCGATAAAGATCTTTTTCTTCTTTTCTTATAAACGGTCAAAAACACAACTGCAGAACTTTTTCTCTTTCATTACTGTTGCTTCAAACACTGCACTTGAATGGAACACATTGATTTTCACATCACTTTTTTTTTTTTGGTAATTATGGATTCTTGGCAGATGTGAGCTCAATTCGAATTTGAATGTTTCATGAATTGCTGTAGGATTATGCTAATAATAATTAAATATTAATAAGTAGCGAACTGTAAAACTACAGAACGCTTTTGATTGATGTAACACTCGCATCACCTTCAAACATATTTCCTAAAAAATTGTTTTCATATTCACATATTTCCTGACATTGTAAACTTAAATGACAGGTTTAAAAAAAAAATCACAGGTCTTCATTTTGTATAATAGAAGAATGAAAAAAGAAAAATAAGTAATATGAAGAGAAGATATGAAATTTGATGAAACATGTGTACAAAACATTTCATTTTGTTAAATTAATACAATTTCACAAGGTATCTATGAAACATTAGTTTTTATTTTGGAAAACCTAGTAGGTCACAAACGATTAAAGAAAAATATACAAACCTACTACTAAAATATAAAATGTGTTTTTTTTATCACAAAAAAAAGAAAAAAATGAGAGAGTAATTTATTTCGGGTTTTGATGAAACTAGATAAAAAATAAATAATATAGTAATTGAAAGATTTAAAACAGATACTAAAATCGTAATATATTTTATGCTTATTCTAAACCTCACTGGTTCACTTTGTGTCTTCACTTCCATTACACATTCCATCCTATTGGATTTTGGAGGATATTTAACACTAAGAGCATTGAAAAACGTCTATCCCACACTTACATTAATGTCTGAAACCATTTAGAAATCTCAAATGGAAATTATTTAAAAGGCAGGAAATGCAGATTGGACTTTCATAGAATGGAAACAAGGATCAGCAGTTGATCTATTTTGTAAATGAAAAATTTATAAGCACGAACTTTAACTTCGAAGTAAAATAATGCTGGGTTTCAGACCATATGCTAATTAGAATAAGTAATAGGAAGAGAGTCGAAGAAAGACAGAATAAATAAATTGGATATACAGTGACAGATAAATATACCATAATTGAAATATCCCTATTCAGAGCTCTCTGAAACTCCAACTAATAAGTGGAATGTCACAAGAATTAGGAAATAGACTATTCCAGGCATGGGGAGAAGGATTGCGTGGAAAAAAAAAGTTCCAAAATCTGCCAAAGTAGGATAAACTGTGGCACTGTATAAGAGGAAATGCATGACATAATATCAACAAATAACTAAGACAAAGCTAAAATGAAATTTCAAATATTTATGTTTCGCTTTTCCAAAACGGAGGCAGAAGCATGCTACAGAAAATGCTGAAAAAGCTCCTTAGTCACTGATGGTAAAGTTGATTTTCGATGTGATTTTCATAATTCGGGACCAGAAATTACATTCGACTGAAGAACGCAATAACTCGGGAATAATTTTCGCACTTGCTGTGTTGTATTGTCCTTTAAGACAACCAGGTTAGAGACACTTTCTCGATAGACAGTGGACTTGAAGTAACCTCTTAGCCAAAAATCGCACGGTGTAAGGTGAGGCGAGCGTGATGACCATGCATGGGAAAGAAGTGGCTAATGACAATTTTTCAATAGAGTGATATCGTAACAGTTGCTGTACTTATCTACAAAATGATCTTGCATAAGAATTGTCTCATCCAGGCATCTTCTTCACTGTAGATGAGGAGTAACAAAACTGCACAACATATGATGCACATATGAATGCTGCAACAGGAGGAACAGGTACAGTTTCTCGAATGGCCCTAGGATGAAATTTGAAGTAACACCACATCACAGTGACTTTCAGCAAGTGCAAAGGGATTTGCTGGATACTATTTGGTGTTTCTGAAGCTCAGTTGCGGCCCCTTTTGAATGTTGACAGGCCCGTCGAGATAAAAATAGGCCTCCTCTCCTCACTTCTATTCTGGCCAAAAATAATAGTGGATGTTTGCAAACAATGGAGTTTGGAAGGCCTCGATATTCCCGGTGCACTGCTACTTTCATAAGCATCAGTAGAGTACAGCAGTTGCAACTTATATCTGAAGTGAAACAGGTTTCCTTTCTGTTCTAGGCTTAACTGCAAGAATCCAGTTTTCACCAATTTGTTACTCGCCTTTGAACCGCCACAGATGATAAAAGCATCTTGACATAAGTTCTTACAGCGTCGTTGCAGAGTAGTTGCTGCCTTTAAGATAAAAGAACTCTCAGGTAAAGCAGGTTCAGATACATTTTTAACAGTAAACGCCTGCGATATTTGAGCTATGATAATTCTCTGTTTCTGGGGAAATGCAAATTTTCTACTCTCTTAGGTGCAGTGTGGCCCTTTTTAATTTTGCAAATGAAATTCAGGTTAATTCAGCTTCTGTCTCAGTTTTGGAAAAGCGGAAACATAAATATTTGAAATTTCAATTTAGCTTTGAGTTAAAAGTCATTTTTAGTTATTGGCTAAATTTTTATATGTATTGATGAAGTGGTCATGTCTATATAACCAGACATTTTGTCAGAACACAACGAATGACAACATGGACAACAACTTTTTGAGAGTTCTTACATTTTCTTTATATTTGTTTTTGAGATACTGTATTTATTTTAATAGCAAATTTTAAGAGAATTATGTAAACATTTTAGCTAATAATTTCATTATCTTGATATTTGTATTTATTTTGCCTGAGTTAGATTGGTCTTACATTTATCATCTACATTTACGCTTCGATATTTACTCATTTGGGCCCAGAGTATTGACTGCGTATTGTTTCCATTTATTTTAGTTATTTGAACTCTAGTTATTTGGTAGAATTTAAGATTGTTTTGATGTTCATTTACTCTTTTTACCCTGTTAAGATATTTGGGACTTGTGTATTTTTATTTTGTTTAACGGATTGATCACAGGTTTTTCTGTTATTTCTGTAAGATCCGTGGCAATTTATTGGTAGCAGAGTGTAGTTTCTCTGTCTGCATCTTTTCTTTTGATTGGATAGCTTGTTCACACCTTTTTAAGTTTTTTCGTGGCAAAATTGGTAACAGAGTTTTTTTCTTTATTATTATTGTTTACAGAAGATATTCCTTTCGTGACTGGTATATGTGTCACGTAATAGTATCATATATGTCAAAATTAAATAAATAGAAAATGATATTCGAAATAATACATATATTGCATTTGAATAATTCTCTTTAATGTGGTGGCTAATCATTCTACGAAATGTTTTATCTATAAAAAAAAAAAAAGAATGTTGATTGATTTACAATTTTTCTACTAGACCTACTGGTTTCTTTTTATTTAATTATTTGTTGAATTCTCAGTAAACTTGTTGTCTGACCTCGAAAGCTTTAATTTACACAAATCCTATTCTAGTCTGTTAAGTTCATTAATTTGAAGCCAAAATTTTGAAACTAAAGAATTTTCAAATGTGGTTCATCAAAGCATAAAAATAAGTTTAATACTTCCCTATCGGAAAAAGACTTATTCTCAATATGTATCGGCCATTACACAGGTCTGCAAAATATTTTTTTTCCAGCTGCATGGGATATTTTTGCTGAATTATATGTTTTAAAGGTCGCAGATTCTAAAAATGACTTCCATAACATCCCATCACGTATAGGTTTTTTGCAAAATTTTTGCAAAACACATTTTTGATAAAAACACTTATTTATTACAAAGAACTAAATATATTATATTTTCTTATAACTAATCAAAAAATTGTTTCTGATATTTATACATATTACATAGGTCCACTCTTTTTTCTTATGAAACGTTTTCTTCTCTTTGATGCTTCTCCGAACTCGTTTCCGATTTCCTTCTCTAATTTCTCGATGGAGCATCTAACAGTAGTCAGCTAACATATTGACATCCCATTTTCCTTGGTAACGTCTTTCGATATCACGGATATCCTGGTGAAATCTTTCACCCTGTTCTTCACTGTAGGCTCCCAAGTCTCGGGAAAATAATCAATATAGGAGTGTAAGAAATGAACTTTTAAGCTCATCTTGCATCCTTGAGTTTCATACGCTTCCAGAATGCGTTGCACAATGGTTTTGTATTCAGGGTCCTTGGTATTCCCAAAAAACTTGTGCACTACATTTTTAAAAGAGTCCCCCTTTTCTCTCATTGTTTCCAAAAAGAGGGGATCAGATAAAAGAATTCTTATGTCGACAGAATTTTTATGTCGGGGCCAGTGAAAATTCCCTCTTTTAACTTGGCTTCAGACAGTTTCGGGAACGTGGAACACAGATATCTGAAACAATCCCCATGGCAGTGATTTGACAACCTACTTTATGAGCCCTAATTTAATATGAAGAGGTGGTAATAATACTTTTTCTGGTAGAACCAAAGTCGTATTGATGACGTTTTTCTCGCCGGGGGTTAAACTGTCTCGTGGTGGCCAATCAGTTTTTGTCCAGTGCAGCTGTCTGGCTCTACTATCCCATAAACAAAGAAAGCAAGGATATTTGTGTAACCTCCTGCTGATCCAACAACATGGTTAGTATTTTGAAATCTCCACAAACCATCCATTGATGCTCTTGATATTTGGTTTTCTCAAGAATCGTAGCCAAGTCAATATAGTTTTCTTTCATATGAACCGAGTGTCCCACGGGAAGAGATGCAAATACATTTCCATTATGCAGCAAGACTGCTTTGAGGCTAGTTTTAGACGAATCAATGAATATGCGCCATTCTGATGAATCATATTCTATTTCAAAGCACTTCATGAGCCCATGAACATTATTACAATAAACCAGATTTCCCTCTTTGGAGAAAAAGTGAGTAAATTCTCTCTCGATGCCTGTACCACGAAAATGAGGTCCCAGACGATAGCAGGTTTTTGTTTTTTAGCCTTGATCCTAGCAATTCGGCTGCATCTTTTGAAAGACCTAAGTCTCTAACTAGATCGTTGAGCTCACTCTGAGAAAAACGTTGAGGTCCCTCTTCAACAGGAAAATCTGAGCTAGATTCGTCCTGGGAAGCTAATGTGTCTGAGTCCTCTGATTCACTCAGGATGTCATCGAAATTAGAAAGTGGCTGTGGAACTGGTATTTCAGAACCATGGGACACTGGATGAATAGCTGAGTCAAGGTTAGGGTAAGATATTTTATTTTTATTTTTTATATTAAATCCTTTCACATCTACCGAACAGCAGTAGCAGTCGGTTGTGTGATTTTTCTGTTCACGCCATATCATAGGAATGCCAAAACGAAATGAGTTTTTCTTACCCTTAAACCACAAACGAAGATCTTCCTCGCATTTTCTGCACACCTTATGCGGAGCCCTTGCTTTGTCTTGATCTCCAAGTTTCAATTTGAAATACGCAAAATAAACTTTCTTCCCAAACTCACTTATGTTTCTTTGTAGACTTTTCACTGTGTATTCATCACAAACATAACAGAAGCTGTCGGGAGAAATTACACAACCTCAACGAGCTATATTCCAGAAATAAAAACACAAGCAAGTAGCGTTCGAATGCTGGATATAAACTGAGTGTGGCATTACATGACCAGCAAGATACTGAACTTATTTAGCTTGATAAAACATGATCTAATCCACAAGCAGGTTGTTTATATTTATTTCGACACGATCATGCGATCTTCCTCCTAACGCTAAAACTATTTTACCCACTTCCCCCTACTACTACTCTCTTCAACCATTAACAAACCATTAACATTTTTTTATTATTATTATTATTTATTGCCAAGTCCAGCTATAATTGACAGAATTAATGTGAGAAGTCTTAGTTTCAAGGCCATTTTTTAAATAAAAAAAAATACTAAATTTTAAGTTAACTAGGAATTTACGCTTAATATAAACAAAAACTTGAGTGTAACAAAAAAAAAATTGACGAGATGGAATTTTTTTGGTAGTTTTTTCGTTTTTACCAAGTTGAAATCTATAAGAAAATTTATAAAAATCCTATGCAGTTTTTCATTTGCAGACCTGTGTTATTGAGGAGAGTCGGTCAATTGACTTTAGGTCTTCTGCAAAATATCTGTTGACATCCAGACTAAACTAAGAATAAAATTGATATTTTGATAAATAAATCTTGATTCGTGATTTTAGCTTAATCTATGTACGTAGAGGTTTAAATTCGTTAATCAAATTAGATGAAAGGAAAAACAAATTTCAGTAAATTCTTGTGAATTGGCTACAGTAATTAAATTGAGTAATGTTAGTGCATTAGTTGTCAAAGATCTTGATTGTGGTTGTAGAAGCCGGATTTGATTCTAGGCGGAGTTCGAGCATATTTCCATGTTGAATTCTATTCCAGACAGGTCCTAAGGTGCACTCAGCCCTCTGTAGAATGGGAACCGGATTCTTTCCCAGGTAGAGACTGGCTATCCGACCTCAACTTAGTCCATGAAAATCCAGATGCCTCAATTCCCTCGACCCCACGTCGCGTAGGGCTCACAGGGGACTGAGATGCTCGCCCGCCGGGAAGAAACCTTCTATCCATTCTATAGGACCCGTATGGAAAAAGAATCCCCGCTTCCGCCGAACCCTAGGAACACGTAGGCCCTGTATAATTATCAATTAATAGAAAATAAATAATCATAATTATTATCACTTAATATTATTTCATTAATCATCCTATTAATAGGCAAAAGTTGTACGATCTTTGTAAATTTGTAGTTTTGTAAATTTCTAATTTGAAATAACCAATCACAGTGCAGCGTTGAAACACGTCAGGCATGACGTCACGCCCATGTTTATAAGATGGTGTCTCTACTTTTTCTCCACTTCATCACAACGAATCACGATTACATAATTACTATCAGCGTATTGAGATTTTCTTTCCCACATAAATGAAGTTTACACTGAAATGCATGAAGTTCATGTGTCAAAATTTATCAGAGTTTGTAAAACCTCGGTTTTTATATAATTTCGGCTGTGTCGCCGCTCTCTCATGACGATGCACGCGCCCTCATTGTTGCCCAGACAGGATTATTGGTATTGGCTATTGGACATTCGTTATTGTTATTGTTGAAACTGGTAAATCAATTTTTTATTTCCTTTTATTTTAACAAATGGCTTTGTCATTCAAATTATATGTGGGCTGTTGCGGAAGTCATGGCTTTTAAAAAAATGAGCTTAGAATATCTTTTTCAATCTTGTGTTTTTCAAAAAATTCAGAGCATTTCAAAAATGTGGCGTTTGTTTTAATTCCGTTAATATTGCTTCAATTTCGACGGAAATTGAGAAGCAGGTTGCCATTATGTATCATAATGAGAAACTGCAACGCTGGCTACTACGAAAGTGGTAAATCAATTTTTTTTTTTTTTATTTTAACAATATTATAATATTATTTTAACAAATAAGCCGATATTCAATTTACATATGGGCTGTTATGGAAGTCATGGCTTCTAAAAAAATTAGCTTAGAACATCTTTTTCAGTCTTGTGTTTTTCAAAAATGTAGAATTTGTTTTACTTCCGTGAATATTTCACGGGTCGCAACTAGTTATACATTAAATAACATGAATTTTTTAAAAAAATATTTGCCCTCCCCACTCATTAAAATATCGTTCATAAGAAATTTTGGAAAACAAGCCACTAGTCTATTACTTTTCGCAATTACTGAGATTTGAGAGGCTCTATTACTTACGAAAAGAGATTCAGAGAAAATCTAAATTGCATCAATACAAGTACAATATACAAGAAAAATTAGAATAAGCATTCAATTCGTGCTATGATGAAAATAAAACTATTAAATTTTAATTAAAATAGTAAATCCTTAGGAACTATTAAATTTTAAATACTAATAGCGAGATTTTTCTGCAGCTAATGTAAAAGAATGTGAAGTTCCATCCAAACATCCATAAGGAAAGTCTTATATGATTCGTAAAACCAAGTCGCAAGATGGAATCCAAGTTGAATCTTCCTATATCTCTTGTATAAAACCATCCAACATTTGTCGGTTTCGATTTGGGGCATGCAATGAATTGGTCCAACAATAAACCAGCGGAAATTATACAACAAGAATAATATGCTTACAGTATGTTAGCCGTGAGTGAAGGATTGATCACTGTTACTTCCTACACATATTCATTACATTTGTTTCGCCTTTGTCTTAATTCAATACTGAAAACCATCATAATTAGCGACCCATTTGGGAGCTGTTGTGATGGCGACCAAAAACGATATCTATTGCGTTTATCCTGTTCGTCCGTCCGTGTCTGTCCACCCCTAATAACTCCCGAACGGAAGGTCGGATCGACAAACGAACTACACCATCGTGTTCAGAGGCCCAAACACCGTAGGAATA
>JAFIDM010009631.1:2622946-2647595 GCA_023159025.1 Thereuonema tuberculata
TGTTAGAAATGCAACAATCTCATTTCAGTTGTCAGCTATAGCTTGATGCTTAAGGTTCAGGACCAGAGTTGGACAAAATCGTAATTGAATTAATCGGTAAACATTGTAATGGTGATTATGAACCAGAACTTACAGTGAACTTGTAATGGTGATTATGAACCAGAACTTACAGTGAACTTGTAATGGTGAACTGGCAATTATAATTACTTTGTAATTGTAATGACATTTTGTAGTTAAGCATTGTAATTGTAATGGTTAATGGTTAAGTATATGTTGGTAATTAACCCAATAATTTATGGTAAACAATAAAATATTAATAAATCAGCATCTATTACACCCTTATATTTTGTTTGGGTTATTGGAACTTATGAACCTCCGAATTGTTCCACCCCTTGGACTTGAAATGTTTGTACATAATATTTGGAGATTGTAAATGTTGTATGAACTTCAAAGTATTTATATGAAATGAGTCATTGTCTCCTTCGTCACCTCAAGTCAAGAACGAAATAATACATATTGGATGTGTATATTGGTTAGAGAACATGTGAAAAATGCAGTAAGTGAAAAAACAGTAAGGAAATAACAAATCTTGCATGAAACCACTCCTAGCAACTACATCACTTTAAATGGAAAGAATTAAAAGGTCTGATTACTACAAAATTTGGCAACAAATTGAACTAAACTAGAACTCATTAACGACTAAATCATCACAAGGTAAAGAAATCAAAACTCTTCTTTGTAAAGCGGCAGTAGTATTAGTGGGTAATTATTAAAAGCAAATTGTGTAATTTCCTTACCAAATAATTCAATTACTTTTCAATGACATTATTAAATAACTGAATTATATCGTCTGCATTGTAATGCATTACAGATTAATTCAAGTACATTGTGCAAAACATACTTGGGATTACCTTGTAATGCATTACACTTTAACTGTAATCTGTACTTCCATTACTTTTTAATGCATTACTGCCCAACTCTGTCTAGGACTCGTTTGCTGGAGGTTGTCGGTTCGAATATCTTCTGTTTTTATTATTTTCTTTCTTTTCACCTTTTTTTTGTTTTTTTTTCTATATTCCTAACTTTATTTTTAATTGTCACGTGCGGCTGGCAAAAGAACCCTGTAGAGCAGCGGTTCCCAACCAATGGGCCGCGGGAAGCGTGGTACTGGGCTGTGGACGCTGGTCGAGAATCTAAGCCAAGATAAATAATGTTATCGGAGCTTCAGGGGCTAACATGGAAACAATCGAGTCACTCGATTGTCAGCAACAATCGAATTATTCGATTGTATTCTTCGATGGTTTAGCCGTAACCCTTTTGGGTCGTACCCTTTACTCCCCTGATTTACCCCACGGGTCTTGCTGTTTTCGCACATTTTCAAAGTGTAGGCATCACGGACACAAGCATACTTGTATTACTTTGGATCAGTGTTAAAGAGCTAATGATAAAAAAAAAAATGATATATTAGATTTAATGGCAAGTATACAAACAACATTATATTGAAATATATATATACTCGTCGTACGTATGTAGGTGTCTATTTGTGTTTGTGTGGTTATATTTTTTACTTGCATACTTAGTTAGTGGGCCTCAAAGTTTTTTTTTACAAAATTGGTGGTCCGCACAACTAAAAAGGTTGGAACCGCTGCTGTAGAGCATCGAATTTGGAATAAAATACAGGCATTTTCGTCCTCGTAGATCACCGATAACAATAAAAATTGGTTGAGCAAATAAGTTTTGTTGTATGGTCCTGGGGCTTAAAGATCTTTAACACACTTTCCACAGAATTTTTCAGTTCTATTATCAACTCTTTGATTTGACTTTTATCTCTCCATTACGTTGATCACCAAAACTTTTTTTTGCAACAAGCAAATATATTTACTTGTTTGTTACTTAAGTTTTTATTTTTATTTTTTTTGTTAAAAATCTGAGTTCCTTCTTAAGGAGATATTTTCCAATGTAGCTTCTTTCTGTTACAGAAACACTTTAGTCTTTGCTTTGATATCAAGAGACTCTATTTGATTCTAGGTTTCATTCCACTTGAATAGCATCATTGACGTGTCATTGGCTCTTCTTATACCAACTTAATGAATGTTTACAGTAAAAAATGAGATTGATTTGTGATTAAAATCATTACTGGTAAACAGTTTAGAAGCTGGATATCATATCCGATTTTGTTTGTTTTTTTTGTTTTTTCTCTGATGACTTTAACAAATTCTGGTAAAAATAACAATTAATTTCAGTTGTCTTCAACATGAAGCATAAAGTAGTTATATTTTCCTTAAAGCTAGGCAAATTTGATTGAAATTTTGAACATGATCTGTATATATACATACTGAAAGTGACTCAACTTTTATCAACAATGAAAGAACTTGCAAATACAGAGTAATCTGGCCAATTGTGAATTGAATTTGGAAAGAGTTGAAGCAAATTCTGTCAAACAGAACCAAAAATTGCAAAATAGAGTAGATGATATTATATATCAACGACAACACATTTCTCTTGATTTGATTTCGGTAGATTTTCCTTGTGTCATATTTTAAATTCTTTAATTGATTTTCTAAGCCTTTCAAATGATCTTTGAAAGCTTACTGCTTAGTTTTATGACTGCACGTGTTGCAAAATGCTTTCATCTTCCTAATAATGTTTTTGCCAGTGTGCCGGTGCCCGGGTTCAAATCCCGGTAGTGAGCATGGATGTTTCAATTTCCTTTCCTGTGTTGTAAGCCTCTTCTTCACTTTCTCTTTGGTCTGACGTCATTCCGTAATGGCGTCCTGGAGAAGGCAACGGGAAACCACTCCAGTATCTGTTCCCAAGAATAAGTTACGGTTTCTCCTAGGGGTCGCCCTTCGGGGGTCACTAGGGTTCCGTGGACTTCTAACCAATCTTCGGATTGTACTACTCTGTATGTATGTAATAACGTTTTTAAAAACTTCTAAACTGATTTTGTCAAGGAATGATTTGTTCAGTTTTGCAAAAGTGCCTTATGAAGATTTTTTCATGAAATCATAGAATAAAAATAGAATGAATTATAATAATAGACTTTAATCTAGTTTCTAGATATAATCCTATGTCTATAACTTTTCAAGAGACTTAGAACAGCTTGATAAATTTAATGTAAACAATCGATTCTGTGGCCTTTATAACAAGCAATCCTTAAAATGCCAATCGTACTAAGACATTAAACACGTCTCATTTAAGCAAATTTGAGTTTTTAGATAAACTGACACAAATCTACTATTTCCTAGCAAAACGATTTTATTTACTTAGTTTAACTTTTGAAGTTTCAATCGTATGATTATCTCCATTTGTGATTTTAGCAACCAACTTACTATTCTTTATTCTTTATAAACTAAAACAAAATTAACAACTTTCAAGTAACGTCACTAACAGTAATCACGTTGCAATTCTAAAATGAACATTGTAACAACTGCAGATAGAATTATAGTATGAACCAATTAATATCTACATGTAGTAACTACCTAACAAGTAGCTAGTAAAACTTAAAGAGGAAGTTTTTGCTAAAAATTTACTGTTCTTTGCTTTATGTCCTAAAAAAACTTTTGTGTGAATCATTATTCTGAGAAACCACCAATTACACGATGAACTCTGATTCTTACACCTTCGCCTCTCCATTTTTCATTGCTTCAAATTACATAATAAAACAAAACTTTTTAATCTTTGTAAACTAACCAATTGTCATGGAAATCAGACTGAATTTGGTAAATTTCAATTCTAACGTTTTTGAATGCTTTAAAAAATCATAATTAAAATTAAAAAATTCTTGCTGTCTACAAGGCTAGAAATACACTACCCTACAGTAATGGACCAGACACCAGTATATTTACATAAAATCAGACGAGATCGTCAAAGTGCATGTGCGCACGTGATCAGACAAAGTCCATTCAGATAGTTGCTATGGAAACATCTGTAGGAGTGTCGAATATTGCGAAGAATACGAGCAGGAAACTTTGTGACTTTGAAAGAGGCATTATAGTTGGCTGTCACATTGCTGCCATGTCTATTCGTGCAATTTCGGCGAAATTATCACAGCCACGTTCAACTGTTGATGATGTCGTCAAGAAGTAGAAGAATACGGGCGTTGGGGCACCAACTGCACATATTAGTCGTCCCCGGAAACCGACCGAACGCGATCGACGCGCCCTGATGCGCGAGGTTCATAAGAACGGCAAAAACCCCTTCGATTCGTAAACATTGAGTTTCAACAGGCATCAGGGGTTACAGTTCATCACAATACGTTGCGGAAGGAATTGAACGCTCTTAAAATCCACGGATGTGTTGCCGCACACAAACCACACATCTCACCATTCAACAGAGCCGCCAGACTCAAGTGGTGTTTGCAAAGTCGCAACTGAAATGTAGAGCAGTGGAAAACAATTTTATGGAGTGTAACGTGCCTCATCACCTTACACTCTCTTCCAGTCGGATGGACAAGTTCGGGTGTGGCGAATGCCAGGCGAACGTCTTTTACCCGAGTGCATCGTTCCTACTGTGAAATCCGGCGGTGGGGGAATCATGCTGTAGGGGTGTTTTTCATGGTATGGCCCGGGACCATTGCATGTTGTTGTGGGAATCTTGAACTCCGAAGGCTACAAGGACATTTTGGATAATCGGGTTGTTCCTACTCACTGGCAAATGCTTGGAAATGATGATGTTACTTTTAGGACGACAATGCTCATGCCATGTTTCAGCCTCTGTCCAGCAGTTGTATACAGAGATAGGTGTAAAGTGGTTGTCATGGGCTACTCAGAGTCCCATCCTAAACCCTATCGAACAATTATGGGACGAGTTAGAGCATCGATTGAGGGCCAGGGGACCACGTCCGACATCTGCAGCTGCACTGGCCATGTTCTTGAAGCAGGAATGGACAAAAATACCCATAGCTCTGTATCAAAATCTTGTGGAAAGCATGCCCCACAGGGTGGCTAATGTAATTTCAGCACATGAAGGCCCATCCCACTCTTAAATCAGTTACACTTTCACATGTTTCCAGTAACGCGCACTGTCCGGTCCATTAGTGTAGGGTAGTGTATATCATATCAATTAGTTAAACTATCAATTTGGAAAGATAGACATGTGGAGCATTATGTTGCAATGCTAAATATTTCAAAATAATAAATTTTTGCTTATTTACATTTCAGGACTATTTTTCGCTGGATAACAGTCAAAAACTTAAATACAATGCATTTTGATGACAATGTGAGAGCTGATACGCCCATGGGATTACTAAGAGGAATCAAACATGGAACAGAGAGTTACCATGTTTTATTTAAACGTTTATGCAGGTAAATATAATTTTTGCAATTGTTGCTCATTAAAATGACCTTTCCTTTTGAAATATTTTGCATGGAGGGACACAACATTTCTATACTTAATATTGGATTTTTTATTAAGAATTTGTCAGCATATGTTGTATTGTGGTAAGTTTGTTAGTGTTTGTAATTATTTTTTTTAACGTTCTTTTTTAAAAAATTATCTTATTATGTAGTTTTGACCATATTACTTTGCGTGAGCTGTCTCCTATGGCGCACCCTGGGCAACGTTTCGTCAATTCCCATTTCTCGCCCCTTGTTGAGGCCAATAGTGTAAATAGCTAAGAGCCAGGGTATTAGCAAAAAAAAAAAAAAAAAAACAAAACCATATTATTTGAATTTAGACTTCTGAAGACTTGCCATCTAATATCTAAAATTGCCATTCCATTATCTCTAATCACTAAGCAGCAGGAAGGTCAAGCCTAAAAAATGCCTAAGATTTTATTTTATAAATTCGTTTTAACGAAAACTATCTTTATTTTTACTCAATAAATTCCATTTATTTACTAAATGCTACCATAAAATAAATGATAAAAGAAACACAAATTCTTCTTCAAACATTTCACAGAAAGTAGCTTTTTCTGCTTCTTCAGGCATAACTTCATCTTCTAATTTCGCACAAAGTGATTTAAGATAATTTAAACAAACAAATATAGGCAATGTTTACAATCATTGAAATGCCTCAATGTTTTTCGAATGCTTCTTGAATAACTCAAACAAAAATGAACTTACTTCCACACTTTTTTTGTTTATTAAAACAATTAAAACTATTGATAACACAAGCATCCATCATAAAGCTTGTTGTTGTGTCAAATATATTATTAAATAGCACTGTAACAAACGGATCTGGATTATGTCCAAGTGTTATACAATGGTTTGCCCAATCAGATATTTCAGGGTGTTTATTTCTAAATGCTCTAATATTATATATGAAGTTGTGTCATTGATCCTTTCGAAATTATTAAAATGTCATCCCCATATCTCATGGATTCAAAATCTACTTTCTTCCAAGAAAGGATACGTTTCACCTTGAAATCATTAAAAAATATGTCACAAAGCCTAGCTGAAATAGAGCTACAGATTGTTTCTACCAGATGTTACTGAAATGAAAGAAACAGTTAAGACCTATTAATCTTAGTAATTCCTGCATAACAGTTAAATTTCCTTCTTTCATAATGGATTGGTTCTTTTTACACATATCTGCAATCAATTATCACCAAGATTTATATCAAAAGAATCAATCCATTATGAAAGAAGAAAATTTAACGGGTAGTAGAATTACTAAGATTAATAGGTCTGACCTATTTCCCAATGGGTAGCTCAGGTACGCTTTGTGATATAGTCTTTAATGATTTCAAGATGAAATTATTATTTTAATAATTTACAAAGGATCAATCACACAACTTCATACGTTCTTTGAATCTCTAAATAAAATTGAACAATAATGTTAATTACATCGAATTTGAATATTATTATTACAAAATCTTATGATGATAAACTATAAATCAATATATATAATTTCTCTACTAAAAAAGCAATTACCTTTGACACATGATTCCCATAGAACAGAAGATATAATTACAATGATGGGTGTCATCTCTAAATTCAATGTGGAGGAATATATTTTGGTAATACTTGGACGTACATTACTTGAACGACTTAAAGAACATATTAGAGCATTTAGAAATAAACACCCTGAAATAGCTGATTGCGGAAACCATTGTATAACACTTGGACATAATCCAGATCTTATTAAGACATTTTACGTGTGTTTAAATAATTTACTAAAAGAAAAGGCATACACACAATTTCAAAATAAAATCAAAGTACATTTATAAACAAATGAGCATACAGTTTCGGAATGCCGAAATTACATTCCATTTTCAATGCTGACAATTAATTGCAGAAGCCTCCCTTTTTAAGTAATTTCCCACCAATTAGATCGAAGGAAAAACCACGGGTGGATAACCCCGTAGATCGGCATCAATCAGAATCTTCCGTCGATCAACACAAGAAGGCGCTTCCAGCATTCACCGATTGGTTTACACCTTGAAGATTCTGATTGATGCCGATCTACGGGGTTATCCACCGGTGGTTTTTCCTTCGATCTAATTGGTGGGAAATTACTTAAAAGGGAGGCTTCTGCAATTAATTGTCAGCATTGAAAATGGAATGTAATTTCGGCATTCCGAAACTGTATGCTCATTTGTTTATAAATGTACTTTGATTTTATTTTGAAATTGTGAGTATGCCTTTTCTTTTAATAATCCAGATCTATTAGTAACAGTTCTATATAATAATATATTTGGCACAACAACAAGATTTATGATGGAAGCATGTGTTATCAATAGTTTTGATTGTTTTAATAAACAAAAAGGTGTGGAAATAAGTCCATTTTTATTAGTTATTCAAGAAACATTGTAAAAACAATGAGGCATTTCAATGATTGTAAATATCGCCCGTATTAGAAGATCAGTTATGCCTGAAGAAGCAGAATACGTTACTTTCTGTGAAATATAGTAATGTTTGGAGAAGAATTTGTATTTCCTATATCATAAAATTAAATGATATAAGATTGTGGAATTGAGCACAGACAAGGAAAAAAAAAATAACAAAACATAAATCTTATTTTATTAACATATAAATCCCTGCAACTACACACACAAAAAAATGTAAGCACCATGCAGGACACATCCAATTTGAATTTTGATCCATACAAGGTCTGTGTGAATCTTACTAGACACATTCTGTTTCGTGTAACTGTTGCATTCACATCAAAACTGTAAAGCTTCGACGATGCGCTCGAATTCCCTACAAGCAATTGCAAGGCTTTGACAGAGTCTGAATCTGGGCTTATCGATAAGACCGTCGGTTGGTTGTGAGGGAAGCCCTAACTGCTCCGACACCCTGAGTCTCTATCATCCACAGAGATTCTGGCAACCGGGATCTATCATCACATTGCTATCAATGGTCTGTATTTCATTCATCACGAATTGGAGACTCTGGGCTTCATTCCCTTACATGGCCTGCCTTTAACAACCCAGCAACAAAAGGAGGCTCCGTCTAGAATCAAGGTGTGCTCTCGAATGATCTCATTTAGTTTAAAATGATCTAGTATTGGGTTTAGTGATGAGCCCTTCTGTCGTGCAGCCTATGATCATTGCATCTACAAATGAAGCAGGACTTGTCAGCACTCGAATCCTGGCAATGTTGTCGAGAGGCAAACGGTCATTACAACTGGACTAAAAGATGTAGAGAGCCATTTCTTACTAATAATAGTAATAATTACAAGCTCAAGAAATTAACAAAAATAAAAGTATTCATTAACTATATTTACATAATTACAGGTAATTTGAATATTGCCTAATGTTACTGCAAAGGTTCTAGATCTGTTAGGCCACATCCAAGCATTTAAGGAAAACTAACTGCTTTACTTTTCTTCTCGACGTAAAACCTTTTTCTGCGTTGAATTGTAGCCAAATCGAAGATTTATGTCTTTTAAAGTTCAGTCAGATTCATTCCATTTCGCCATCTGAAATTCCTGTATCATAGGGATTTCTTGATTATACCTATCATCTTTATTGGATATCTAATAGATATTTGTAATGAATTTTATCTTGTTTCCTTTATACATAGTTGCATATGGACCCAAGTCGTTCTTGGTTTCACTTTTTTTTCTTTTTATCCTTCCACCGTGGAAACCTAAAACAAACAACAACAAAAACTTTATTTCTGCTCATGGCTAATTCAGATGTCCTTTTATTTTTACTTCTTTTATTAACTTCATCATTGTTGAGGTTTTAGCATTAAAATATCTCGCTTAAATTTCTTTAAACAATGAGTTTACTGAAGTTCTATGGTTAACTATTTAATTACACATATGTCAGCAAATCCCCTCTCATGGTGATTGGAGAAACTTTGAATGTAAAGCAATACGAGATCTACAACAGATTGTGTTTACTCTTCTTGTCACGCCTGCCAGGAGTAATTTTCCTAATAGGAGTAATAAGGATTCAAACCCTTCCTTGGCCATTGAGCATGTCTGGGGCTAGGACCATCAGGATAATGCATGTCCTCACACACACATTTACCAGCACTGCCTCCAAGCAATTCAAACCCTTCCTTGGCCATCGAGGCCCCTAGACGTATCTCCCATTGAGCATGTCTGGGGCTAGGACCATCAGGATAATGCATGTTCACACACACACATTTACCAGCACTGCCTCCAAGCAATGCAAACCCTTCCTTGGCCATCGAGGCCCCTAGACGTATCTCCCATTGAGCATGTCTGGGGCTAGGACCATCAGGATAATGCATGTTCACACACACACATTTACCAGCACTGCCTCCAAGCAATTCAAGCCCTTCCCTGCCGATCGAGGCCCTTACGCGTGTCCCCCATTGAGCATGTCTAGGGCCAGGACGTCACCTGCATCGAACATCCGTCATTTGGCTGCAGCAAGCCTGACGTGACCTGCCACAAGACAATCTCAGGACTTTGGTTCAGTTCATGCATAGCAGGCAGAGGCGGCTTTCAATAAAAATGTGTTTTTTGAGTGAAATCCATTCACCAATTTCCATTCATCCAAATGGCACTTACAAATTTACTTCAGATTGGACACTTCCGTCAGGGTGCTTCATTTTTTTTTTTTTTTTCAAGTTTTGGATCTGTCATTTGGAACTAATAAGGCGTCTGCTGGTGAAGTTGTAAGCTTTACTCATTTTGCTATTTACCAATTCCACTGTCATTGTTTCGTGAAAAAGGGATGTGACAAAAATAAAGCCCACATTGCTTAATGCACTCAATTCAACAAAAGATCTTTATTTGCTTTTGTCGTTTTTTTTTTTTTTTGTTTTTTTTTTCATTGAATATCTTTATGTTAAGATCTTTTATTGTCTTATGTATTTGATTGTGCTTGTTGATAAGGCAGATGTCACACTAGGCATTTCTGCCACTGCGGCTACAACGGATGAGGTTTGACCGGAAGGCATCTACGAGTCACACTTTTCCCATCAAACTGGACAGCGGGACAAGAACTCGTTAGTTTTTGTCAAGAAGTCAATGTGCAAAGTTGTTTGTAGTGTGATATTACTGAAATTAAAGATTATTTGTGCGCTTGAAGCTTAGGGATTATTGCAGGAACCGATACATCGGAGATATTGCATTCATCCTTTTAATGCTGAACGGGAATCAAATTCTCCTATTTTCATTTTCTTAAATTTATTGTTAAAAATTAATGGCTTATATGTATGTTTACAGATTTACATGAAGGTAACTAAATTATTATTTTTCACCTAATTACTCTTCTCATCTTTCTCTGCTATGTCAAACTCCAGTCAATTCTCGTATATGATTTCGCCCATTTCTGTTCATGATCTATAACGACAGTTTTTATCAGAATACTCTTTCCATCCCTTTTCCCACAGTGCTGATGAATGCACACAATAAATCTATCAAACATTTTTAAGGTCAAAAGTTAGATTGAGTGGGGAAAAGAAACCAAAAAAATTGGATAACCAAAACAATTGAGAAACTAGAAAATGCTGCAGTTAAACAGCATAGTCTGACACCGTGCACTCAACTACATGTGTTTTGGCGTTCATCCCGCCTTGCCGCAATACGAAGCGGCAAAATCGTACAAATGTGATACGTCTCATTGAAAAGCATGTGCTGTTGTCATTCCTTCAAACCAGAGTGTTTCAACCGCAGCGGCAGAAATGCATAGTGTAACATCAGCCTAAAAGAAGAAAAAAATGAAAAATAAGTTTACAAGAGTAAATTATTATTAAGATTCCCACGCTCCATTCTCCTCTAAACGGATTCTAAGATCTACCCAGCCCTCTGTAGAATGGGTACCGGGTTTCTTTCTCAGAAGGTGGCGGACGTCGTGCTGACCACCCGACCTCAACTTAGTCCTGTTAGTCAAGAAGCACCAGGAGCCTTACCTTCCGCGACCCCAAGGGCATGCAGAGGGCTATAGTGGGATACTTTAACTTTATAAATTATTAAGATATAATCAAATATTATTACTAAGATATTGCAATCCGTTATCAGACTTCAGCTTACGTTTTAAGCCTAAGGTAAACCACAAATCGAAGATAAATTATATCCTTAAACTAGCTTAAGTGTTTCATGGTAGCTGATCTCCAGTTCAAGTCAAAGAAATACCCATTAATAGAGGGCTGGGTGGACCCATCGGGAGAAGAATTAATCTGGGGAAAATATTTTTATCTCGACGGGCCTGTCAACATTCAAAAGGGCCACAACTGAGCTTCAGAAACACCAAATAGTATCCAGCAAATCCCTTTGCACTCGCTGAAACTCACTGCGGTGTGGTGTTACTTCAAATTTCATCCTAGGGCCATTCGAGAAACTGTACCTGTTCCTCCTGTTACAGCACGATATCATCATATGTTGTGCAGTTTTGTTACTCCTCATCTACAGTGAAGATGATGTCTGGATGAGACAATTCTTATGCAAGATCATTTTGTAGATAAGTACAGCAACTGTTACGATATCACTCTATTGAAAAATTGTCATTAGCCACTTCTTTCCCATGCATGGCCATCATGCTCACCTCACCTTACACCGTGCGATTTTTGGCTAAGAGGTTACTTCAAGTCCATTGTCTATCGAGAAAGTGTCTCTAACCTGGTTGTCTTAAAGGACAATACAACACAGCAAGTGCGAAAATTATTCCCGAGTTATTGCGTTCTTCAGTCGAATGTAATTTCTGGTCCCGAATTATGAAAATCACATCGAAAATCAACTTTACCATCAGTGACTAAGGAGCTTTTTCAGCATTTTCTGTAGCATGCTTCTGCCTCCGTTTTGGAAAAGCGAAATATAAATATTTGAAATTTCATTTTAGCTTTGTCTTAGTTATTTGTTGATATTATGTCATGCATTTCCTCTTATACAGTGCCACAGTTTATCCTACTTTGGCAGATTTTGGAACTTTTTTTTTCCACGCAATCCTTCTCCCCATGCCTGGAATAGTCTATTTCCTAATTCTTGTGACATTCCACTTATTAGTTGGAGTTTCAGAGAGCTCTGAATAGGGATATTTCAATTATGGTATATTTATCTGTCACTGTATATCCAATTTATTTATTCTGTCTTTCTTCGACTCTCTTCCTATTACTTATTCTAATTAGCATATGGTCTGAAACCCAGCATTATTTTACTTTGAAGTTAAAGTTCGTGCTTATAAATTTTTCATTTACAAAATAGATCAACTGCTGATCCTTGTTTCCATTCTATGAAAGTCCAATCTGCATTTCCTGCCTTTTAAATAATTTCCATTTGAGATTTCTAAATGGTTTCAGACATTAATGTAAGTGTGGGATAGACGTTTTTCAATGCTCTTAGTGTTAAATATCCTCCAAAATCCAATAGGATGGAATGTGTAATGGAAGTGAAGACACAAAGTGAACCAGTGAGGTTTAGAAATAGCATAAAATATATTATGATTTTATTATCTGTTTTAAATCTTTCAATTACTATATTATTTATTTTTTATTTAGTTTCATCAAAACCCGGAATAAATTATTCTCTCATATTTTTTTTCTTTTATGTGTGATAAAAAAAACACATTTTATATTTTAGTAGTAGGTTTGTATATTTTTCTTTAATCGTTTGTGACCTACTAGATTTTCCAAAATAAAAACTAATGTTTCATAGATACCTTGTGAAATTGTATTAATTTAACAAAATGAAATGTTTTGTACACATTTCATGAAATGTATGAAGAACCCATTTAGTTTGAATATATGGTGTCATGAATTTGAAATTTGTAAAATATGAGAATCAAATATTAGTTTTCTTTTACATTTCAATGAAATGTTGTTATAGGAATTCTCAAGCTAACAACTGAATTTTTACAAAGGGTCAATGACAGTCTTTACTTAAAATAAATATTCTATTGAATGTAGGGAGTCTAACATATTTAATCCACAACATAATTTCAAAAATGATATGATGCATAGCTTATCTAAAAACTTAATACGATTTGTAAACAAAAGTTGCAATGTTTGGGTAAAATTAATAAGCTTCATAATCAATTGCATATTTTTTCTACTTGCTAAATTGATGGCTTGAAGGGAACGTTTGCTTCAGTAATCATAGTTATTAACACTTGTTTCATTCTTTTAAGCATATTTTCAGTAAAGCCATGCATATTGAAGAAAAACCCAGCAAAGTAGTTACAAAATTTAATTCTGAAAGTCTCATCTACTTATGACAACAGATGGCTATTTAGATTTGTGGAAGAGATCATTAAGTGTTTCAATTCTCATTGCTCTCTTTATCTGATCCTTTTTTTAACTCAAACACTTGGTCCAGCTTCATATCAAGGCGAGATCTGGAAGTGAAAATGAATTCAGTGTTGATGAGAACCAATTGATGATCATGTGAACAATGCCCATATAATACGAACTACTACTAGGATGTTTCCATCGAGCTTTATGCTCTTTGCAGCTGATCACTTAAATTGTGTTAAAATAGGAATTTGTCCAATTCAGACAGAGCGCAAACTTTTACTTGACAAGGATACTTTCCAGATATCGAATGTCCTGTCATTGTGTTCCCCTACAACTGCTGAATGGGCTACCTGTGACTTAGATCTAGTCCCACAGGAATGTCTACTATTTTTTTTTTTTCAGAGTTAGTACCTCTGACTACAGGCACCCTTATAGTCACTCTTCTGGTTAGTATTAGACAACTTGTATTTACCTCAATTGTCAGTCATTGGTGCCGTCTCTTTCTAGCAAGTAGGGTGGACATACAAGTTTCAGTACTATTCCTGTCAGATAAGTCACTATATGGCGCAGCTTAGCCACAGCTGCTTTTGCGCCATTAAAAACCCAACCAACAACAACAAGTCACTGTCTTTCAAATAGCCAACAATGTTTGAGATTTCTGAGATGCTTTCCTCTTACTTTCTCTTGTCATTGCCTGTTCAAACTTCAGTTGATCCTTTCTTCACTTGTGTACTGGTAAAGTAGTCTGCCTCTGTGCAGTATCTGTCTGTCTATTCTCAACGCTATTTATATATCTATCTCTTCTCACTGATAAATAAATATACCTTCTACAGGCTGCATCTACTTGTGAATGAAAAAGTGAGTAATCCTTATAATTTATTTGTTAAAATACATTAGATTTCATTGTAGTTTAGAAATTCCTATGAAATAATAATCCCTTTTCTTCTTTTTCAGTTATGCTGGTTTACATTGTGTCGTCATTAAAGGCTACTCTAAGAGTGCTGGATATCAACCTGGGATAAAGTTTGAAGACAATCGTTTCCGTAATTCATGGAATTCTGTGTATGTTGCTGGGGCTTGGCGTTTCGTTCAGTGTAACTGGGGAGCTCGACATCTTGTAAATGCCAAGGAGGCTCCAAAGCCAGGGAGCAAAGGCAAAGCAGATAGTTTACGCTATGAATATGATGACCATTACTTTCTCACAGATCCCAAAGAATTCATCTATGAGTTTTTCCCCTTACAATCAGAATGGCAACTACTTAAACATCCAATAACATTGAGAGAGTTTGAAGAATTGCCATTTGTCAGATCATTGTTCTTCCGTTATGGCCTTTACTTCCCTGATGACAACACAAAAGCTGTTATGTTTACAGATAGCACTGGTGCAACAACAATTCGCATTGGAATGCCAGTAGCCATGTCTTCCACACTTATTTTTCACTATAACCTCAAGTTCTATGACAGTGATGTGGACGCTTTTGATGGAACAAGCCTCAAACGCTTTGTGATGCAGTCAGTTGTTGGTAACTCAGTGGCATTCCGAGTCCATTCCCCTTGCAGCAGTGCCTTCTTGCTAGACATTTTTGCCAATGCTGTGACACCAAGGGAATATTTGACAGGAGAGCCCATGAAGTTCAAAAGTGTCTGCAAATTCAAGATAATGTGTGAAGATCTTCAAACAGTAATGGTACCTCTTCCTGATTGTGCCAGTGGAGAGTGGGGTCCAATGAAAGCCACACGACTTTTTGGCCTCATTCCAATCACTCATCAGGATGCACTCATATTTGCATCCCGTGATCTTGAAATTCATTTCAGAATGTCCCGTCCGCTGACAGACTTTATGGCAACACTACATAAGAATGGTGTTGAAGAGAAACGTCTTGCCAAATATACAAGCCATATGGTCCAAGACGACATCGTAACATTTAAAATAGCCTTTCCAGAGGAGGGACAATATGGTATGGACATATATACAAGGGATGTAACACATAATGTCAATGAAACGAATGAGAAACACTTGCTTACACACTGCTGCAAATATCTAATTAATTCTTCAAAAAGAAATTAATGTGAACCATTTCTTTACTGAGTCTTGAACTACTTCGGTATTTTTAAAATTGGAGCAACATTTGGATAGTCCCAGCCCCAACACACAATTACCATTATTATTTCTTGTTGTTGTGCAAAGCTTTTTAAGGGGAAATATTCTCTTATTTAAAGATAGAAAATCCTCTTCCAAAATTTGCATCATTTATTTCTTACTCCAGTTTATATTTGACATCAAATAAATAGAGCTGATTTTACCTTTCTAAAAATTGTTTGTTTGCTAAAAATACAGTGATATTTATTAGAAGTCGTTATTATTTTGAACTTGCGTCATCAGATATTAATACATTTTCTGAAGAAAGGCCTAAATGGCTTAATGGGCTATTTATACAATTCAATTACTTCTATAACACAATGATTATCTTACATGAAACAACTGAAGCTATTTTAAGTTCTTGATTTTGAATAGTATGATAGCAAATATTGTTTTTATTGAGTAGTTGAATAAAAATAAAATTGTATTTTTGGGAGTTTTATGGCAACAGAGAAGAGTAAAGTATGCAAAGAAGTTTTAGTTGTTTTCAAATGTCAGAATGAAATTTGGTTTTTCAATTTTTTGAAACTGAGATGGAATGCAAGAGAATTTTATTAAGTTAGAAAGTAATAGAAAATCTCTAAAAATAAAATTGTTTTTTGGAAAAAACTTATTTTTTTATTAAGTGTTTGCTTATTAGAGACAGTGAAAATGAAATTGTTATGTAGGAGGTTAGTCATTTTCATTGACTGGTTTAACTGTTTGCTTTATTATTGTTGGCAATCACTTACGGAGTCAATCGCTAAGGTTTAATGGAACAAGATCATTTTCTTCCTATATCAGAACTTCCAGCATGCAAGTGATTTTTATAGAAAATAAACTTAGAATAGATTGATCTAAGTAGTTTTAGTCAGCAGATGCTTCTGCATTACCAACATATAAAAAAGACAGAGAGAAAGATTTGTTCTATGATTTCTTAAGTGAATTGCAAATGCACAGGAAATTATCTTAAAATTTAAAAATTTTAAGTGAAACCTTGGTAGCAAAGAATTGGAATTAGTCAAAAAATTATGATTCCTAGATGTATAAACAGTATATATTTATTGTTTTCCATTAAGAAATATATTTGTTTGAAATGTTTGTTTGATTCGATGTGTCTGTGAAATTAATATGGTTAATATACAATACTAGTTTGTTTTGTTTTTTGTTAAACACTGAAACTTTTTGATGGCTGAAGATCAATTGATTCTTTCAAAATGAAAAGCAAATTTACACTTCAGTATTTGATGTTATTTTCAAATATTGGAAAATTAGGCCTCTACAGATCTATTAAAAAAGAATTGAATCACTTATAAATAAACAAAGCTATTAAGGTTTCCTATCGTTTGAAATTGGCTTACAGTTTATATCAAATATTTATCTTGTTATATTTACAAACTAACACCTCAGTTTCTTTAAACAACTTATGCCATTGATCTTATCAGTTAGGAAATTGTTTTCAGTCAATGTTTTATGAAAATTCTACTAAAAATTTCATTAAAGGTTTTACATTACTGAAACACTTTTTTAAAATCAGATGATTATTTAAAAAATGTGAAATTTTTTAATCTATCCATTTCATTACAGATGATTATTTGTTTATTTGCAGAGTATTAATATTTTACTTCCAGAACATACGGAAACATTCCAAAGGCATTATAAAATCTTTATTATCATAAAACGTCTCTGGAAGACACTCAAAATCAATTCTAAAAGGTTAGACCTTTCCTAACCAAAGCAAACATAAAAGATGAATAGACAGTTCATAGTCACAGCTGATACATAATTTGCTTTTGTTGAATAAACATCTGATAATCATCTTGACCTGTAAAGTGCAATTTGTTTTTCAAGATGAAGATTTAAATTCCACAAAAAAAAAAAACGAAAATGTTGAGTGTTCAAAGATCTTTACTTCATCTAGAAGAAGGAGTTGAGGCAATTTGCCTTATTTTCAATCACAAGCATATTTACGGGTAAATAACTTCAAAAATTTCTGAGGCTGTTGAAGATTTTTCATTATTTGATCAAATGAATTGTATCCTCAGATGAAGAATGACTTAAGTTGGCCTTCATCAAAATGAAAAGTTTCTTTTTCTTATTGTATGATTATAATATATTTAGCGGCTAAAATAGTTGAATCAATTTGATCTAGTAGCAGCAGAATTACACCACGAAAAGAAAAAAAATTAAGGCTTTAATATTTTAATCATTATAAATGTGACTGAATTTTACGTTTTTTGCTCCTATCCTTTTATTTTCATAGCTTCAGTTTTCTATATATAAAAACTATTATTTTTCATATTACTGTTTGGTTCATCCCAAATTAACTAATAAATTAAATAAATGACAAAAATATTAGTAATAAATTTAACTTTAACATGTGGAGTGAATATTTATCAAAAACCGCACATATAAAACAAAAAAGTATTACCATAAACCAGGACATTTCGATCTGCAGAAAACTACAAGATCATTTTCAGCTGAAAAACTGCCAAACAAAGAGCTTTTTTATTTGTTGTTCGATTTTTGATAACTATTAGTAATATAAGGATTTTAACATTCAGAATTAAGTCAATGGTTAAAAACCAAAAGTGATCCAGGTTCATCATTCTTTAGGTAAAAGAGAGGAGCTCTGATATAGAATAACAAAAGAAACAATAGTTTCTCCTCTTCCTTCTTACTTTGAAAAAGGAATGGGGAAACTGGAGTGATGGATTCTTTTTCAATCATCATTGCACTTTACTTAAAGCCAGTAGTAAATTTATGTCCTTGTTATCAAAAAACCTAACAATTGGTAAAAATATTCATAATTCTAGTTGATATAGTCTAACTTCTTACAGAGTCAAATCAAATTATCTATCATATAAACGATTTTAAAACTAGTAAGAAACGTTAAGGCCTATTTTAGTGATACATCTACATATAAAGACCAAGACAGCAAAGCCCATGATGGTTAAGATGTCATGAGCAGCATTTCCTTAAGGTCCTCCTCACTCAGACAAACCTTTTATTTCTTTTATAGATTTCATTTTCCAATGCATCAAAAATCCTAAAAATTTAAATATAAAGTTGTGAAGCATGTAAGATTTACATTTTTTTAAAAAAAAAAAATATTCTTTAATTAATTAAAATTCAAAAACAGTCAATTTTTAGGATTTTTTTCGAGGTATTACTTGGTATTTTTTGCCTAAAAAAACTTGACGAAAACATGAAATGATAAAAAATTTATAAAATAATGACTTGTATTTAAAATAATTATTATTATAGTTTAATAGTTAATTTAAAAAAAAAAAAAAATTGTATTTTTTAAAATTGTTTGAGATTAAATTATCTTTTTTTTTTACGTGCTATCAAATAATCATAATAAAAAACGTTTTCATTAAAGGCTTTCTAAATATCATGTAGATTCATTTGATGCTGTTCATTTCCAAAAATATTTTGAAGCATTTTTTTATAGAAACAGATTTTTATAGAATAATAAATTTAACGTGCTGTGCAATAAATTACAAAGCAATAAACAAAAACAAAAGACAGCACCAGAATAAACAAATTGTCCCCAATTCCCCCTGATAATTGATTCAAAATGGCAATTTGTTTATTCTGGTGCTGTCTTTTCGTTTATTGCTTTGTAGATTTTAATAGAATTAACAATTTTTGAATTTTAATTTATTCAATTACAGAATATTTTGAAAATAAAAAACAAGAAAATATAAATCCCAGATGCTCCACAAAATTCATATTTAAATTTTCAGAATCTTAGGTGCATTGGTAAAAGAAATATATAAAAGGTTTGCAGTCACCTGAGTGAGGACCTTAAACTATCATCAGACAACCATTGATTGTCCCTGTGTCTAATATTGGATTACCTTTTGTAGGTTCACCATTTCAGTTGCAGGATTTTCAAGCATCTTAAAATCAAATTTAAATCACTGATTTCGAAAAGGAAAAATATGTTTGTTGTTTTGTTTTTCATTGATTCCAGACATTTAAATGACAGTTCACAAAATCTGTTTATATGACAATACATATTATAATCTTAAAAGACAACACCCGATCATCCAACTGTTTTTAATTTAACGCTTGAATCCAGCCAAATCATATCTTATTTAGTCGAATCCGTTACTTTACCCAACTCCAAAATATTTCTATTTATTAAAAATTTGCACTGTCTGTAAAGTTACTGTGGAATTCATTGAATAGAAGTTAATAAAAATAGGTCAATGCTTTCAGGTGATTTGTACCAGTGCAAAGAAACCACAGAAAATGTGCAATACATTATTTGGAGAATCATTTGAATGAATGCATTTTGAATCCACTGTTTATGGTAATTATAGGAATGTTTTTTATGTTTGTAACAAATGAGGCTTGGTATATTGTTAACATGTATTTTTAACAATCACAAACAAATAAGTTTATTTTTTAATTTCCTAAGCCATCTTTATATATAGAAAGATTAAATTGTAAAGAGGAGAAATTAACTCTTGATTAGAATATGATCCAATTATGGGGAAAATGTTTGATTTTAGAAGTACTGTATTCTGTTGTTAGCTACAATATTTGTTGATTTCTTTTTCTTATATATTTCTTTTGTTCTAGAAGCTAATTATATTTCTTATTATATTGACACTGTCCTTTAACCTTAATAGTTAATGTTGTTAATAAAAAAAGCAATAAAAGATTAAAAGCATGTGTAAAAATTGTCATATTTTTTTGTTAATGGATTCTTATAAATTGACTATTATTCGTTCTTTTACCGTGGTGGTTCTCAAATATAAACATTGAACTAATCAATGGAATATTCCACGAGTCTAAAAGAAAAGAAAAAAATCTATCCATGTAGACTATTAAAAAAGAAATCAGAGAAAGACAAGTCTCTATTAGAATTGAAAGCTTCTTCTTTCTTTCTATTTTTATATCATTGTTTTTCAAATAGAAAGAAAAACATTTACAACACTAACTATCACAGTTTAAGATATTCTGATTCCTATTCAAATCCTATGGTACCTGAATATTGCAACTCAATATGTTGTAAATTTCCCATATAGTTTCCTTGACTGTTGTTTCTACACAGCAAGTAATTCTAAATTCCTTATTGATGTTTGTTCCCACCATATTCATCATTCCATCACACAGAAAATGTGCATCCACTCCGCGATAGGATCTCTAAATAAAGCCAAGAAAGACACAACAAAGATATTGCACGCAGTAAATTGAAGAATAAAAAAAGTAATTACATAGAAATCATCAATTGGTTTGATTTCTAAATCCTGGCAGATTTAGAAAACGAATCGATATTTCCTTTTCTTTTGAGCAATTAATTCACTCTTTCTCTCATTTTTCAATTTTAATTCCTACAAGTTTTTCTCACAAGAGAATATAACAAATATAAAAATATTTAATTTTTCAAATATGAAAAAATAAGCTTTATTTAATTTATTGTTTTATTTTATATTTTAGTTATCTTATCTAATTTTACACTAAATTTATAGTTATTTACCCTTGCCAATATACAGGGTGCTTATAATTAAAGTTGCGATTTCAAAACGCTCTAACTTTAAAACTAGCGGTCAGATTGACTTGATATTTTACCACAACAATCGTGAGTTAATGGAATTTTGTTTCGCGAAGGAAAAAAATAGTTACAAAATGTGCCGATAGATGGAGCTGTCAGGGTTCATATTGCTGTTGTGGAGGTATGTAAATTACTAAGACGTGTTAGTAATTGGCTAAGACGTCTTTACTAAGACATTACTAAAAATAGTAATTTGCATACCTCCACAACAGCAATATGAACCCTGACAGCGCCATCTATCGGCACATTTTGGAACTATTTTTTTCCTTCGTCAAACAAATTTCCATTACCTCTCGATTGTTCTGGTAAAATATCAAGTCAATCTGAGTGGTAGTTTTAAAGTTAGGGCGTTTTGAAATCGCAACTTTAATTATAATCACCCTGTATTTTGTCCCTTCCTTCTGCCATGATTAATGTTTCGTTTTGGTAAGTTTGTCTTGTGGTTGAAAGCAATGGACTGATCCATTATTGCTCTTAATAATAATAAAGGCGATTTCACAGGAAAAAGGAATTAAATAACGAATGGGCAAGGATTTTTCCAGATTATGTAGGCCTATTCTAATGATCACACTGGTAATGCCCAAATCATACCATCATATTTTTCATCATTGTTGTCAATCATTGACCCTATCATTGAGGTCTATGATCGTGTGTTTTGCCTGTGTTGACCATTTTCATCATTGATTTCAATGATGAAAAAATTTAGGATCTGCTCTATTCGCGATGTTGTTTTCTATGATACTCATTAGTTATTCTCCAATCACGGGCGGAGGTGCTGTGACGTCAAGCAATGACCGTGAGGAGGAGGAGCGAATCAACTAAGGAACGCCATTTTTTGAAATGTCGTGGACAAGAGAAGCTGCGACAGTGCTTTTGGATTGTTGGGAGCAACATCCTTGTTTATATATGACTAAAAATAGTCTTCTCATATGAGTTTGCCGCCAAAACCTTTTAGCTCGATGCTGATTGGTTTTAACGCTCTACCAATCATACGCACTATTTCATCATATATTCTTCGATCGTGTGATCGGTCACAATGATAGGAACACTTCACTGACATTTCAATGAAGCAAATCAATGATGAAAAATATGATGGTGTGATTTGGGCATAAGCAACCATTTTGCTTCAGAGAAACTATTTATATTTTTCAATTCCACACAATGAGTAAACACAAAAGTCATATTTAGTTTTGTTTCATCAGGTCCAGTTTTTGAGAAATTATGATTTTACGGAATTTCTTGAAAGGTTAATTGGTGACAAAATCTACTACATATATCCATACATAATTAAACTACAATTATAATTTTTGGCATTACTGAACTATAAATTATTATAATAAAATTTTTATATAAAATTTACAATTCATATAATTGCATGTGCATTTTTTGTACTTATTACCCAAAACATGTAAAAATTTGTTGTTAGAATCACTTATTCCTAGAGAAAAAGTCCTTTTATCCCCACTTCATATTAAACTTGGAATCATGAAGCAATTTGTTACCAGTCTTGGCAATGAAAGCAACATAATTCCGTATCTAAAACTGAAATTTCCTAGAAAGACCGAGGCAAAAATTAAAACTGGTAAATTCGGAGGACCACAGATATGCAATCTGATGAAAGATTCAAATTTCATGACCGTCATGAATGAAACAGAAAAATCTGCATGGTTGTGATATAAGTGCATGACTGAAAACTTCCTAGGAAGCAAAAAAGCTGAAAATTATGAAGAACTTGTTGATGAAATGTTAACAAACTTCAAAAAACTGGGTTCCAAAATGAGAAGTTTAACACTCATTTTTTACACTGCCACATCAATTATTTCCCTGAAAATCTTAGTGCTATGAGTGAGGTGCAGGGTGAAAGGTTTCATCAAGATATCAAAACATTGGAAACGAGATATCAGGGCAAGTGGAATGAATCTATGTTGGCAGATTATTGTTGGTGCATAAAAAGGGAATCTTCTGAGAGTCACCGCAGAGCATCAAAACAGCAAAAGATTTCGAGAGACAACTAACCAATCTTATATCAGGAGAATCAATGTAAGTTTTTTGTACTAGTTAGTTAAGGTTTTTAACTTGTCTTGGCCCTTTCATAACTCAGATTATCCCATTAATTAATTTTTTTTTAATTATGAAGTTTGTCAAATTTCTTGTTTTTTTGAGTTTAAGGTGCAAATTACAAAAAAAAACTAGACCTGATACAAAAATTCTGAATATAGATTCGGATTAAGGATAGTTGAGTTTACTAAAATCAGTTGTTTTTTCTCGTGAAGCAGACTGAAAGGTAAAAAATGCCTATCAGTGTCATTTAAGTGTTCGTTTTCAATTGCAAGTTCACAGTTAGATTCTCGACTACTTCCCTGTCTGAAGATGATATTCATTTCAGTAACTCTTATTTTATTTTATTTTTTTTCACGTATAATGCACATATTGTGATTAAATTAGAAGAAAGGAAATGAACAAATTAGTGATAGAATTAGATAAAATAAATTAAATAAAACAAGAAATGAATTCAACACAAGCTTAAACAAATTGCCTTTCTGGTTCGATTATCGGGAAGGAATCGGGAACGGCCGTTTCGTCCTACAGGGGAATCATCAGTCCGATCCCAGCCTTCCCCGATACCAAGAAAGGCAATTATTTAATCAGAAAGGCAATTTGATTAAATTTGTGCTGAATTCATTTCTTGTTGTATTTAATTTATTTTGCGGCACCTTAAACTCTTTTAACTTAGTGATAGAATTGTCAGAAGAAAAGTTTATACAAAAATAGGCTGTTGGTTTAAATTTCTTTTAAAAATTTAAAAACCTAAAAACACAATGTAACTTTCTTTTACCTTTAGTTATTAAACATAGGAGATAAAAAGTTATTGTTAGTTTTATATTTTGTTTGAAATATGAATAGTTATTATATTAACTTAAAACATCATTGGGCTTCACAGTGGCGACCCGTGCAAAATAAATCAGCTGTGTAACTAATTTGCCCCAAATTTCCGACCAAACGAAAACAAATAAATAAAGATGCACAAAAAAATACAAGGGTCAAACTGAAAGTCATGAGCAATACTTTTTTAACAAGTGAATGTAATTTTGTGGTAAAGCATAAATTTAAACCCATAATAATAATAAAAAAGGAAGTACATTAACATAAGAAAAAGCTTAAGAAAAATTTAGGAAAATAAGAAAAATAAAACCCACGCCGATTCTGAGGAAAAAAGAAAGTAGGGGAAGGTGTTGTACCTTTGACCAGTTTTCACTAAATGAATTTTCCAATTTTTTGTACTCAAGTAAATCCTTACCTGAAAGGATATATGTGGTCTTCACGCATCTTGCCAGCAACTGCATGTGTTTTATATATTATATT
>JAFIDM010009631.1:2647995-2717388 GCA_023159025.1 Thereuonema tuberculata
ATGTGATCTTCACGCATCTTGCCATCAACTGCCTGTGTTTTATATATTATATTTTGAGTATAAGTATTTTATTTTTATTTTACAAAAAAACTATACCTTGTGGTCAAAGGTACAACTACGTGTTGTACCTTTGACCAGAGGGTATTGTACCTTTGGCCAGGTGGTAGTAGAAACTGACAGTTAGATACAAGTTATTTAATTAATATTTTTATTCAGAAATATATATATTTGGCAGATATATGCAATTCAAAGTAGAATAATAAAACATGAAATAAATTCTAATGGCTTAAGTAGCCTACTCCTGCCTGTTTACTCTACATTATACAATGAAAACTCAATGTCTATCTCCAAAAAATAGACATTCTTTTAGTCGAGCTGTGCCGGCAGCTGTGGTTGGATTTGGTAGCCTGGCCACAATATCTTTTAGTTCTATGTCATAGAGCTGGTTATCTTCTTGGATGAATTTTGCCATCTTCGGTAGTTTTTTCAAATATTTAACTTTAAAATAACTTTAAATATAATAAAATGCTGCTTCCTTTATTTGGGCCACAAAGTATTTCTTGGTTGTTTTTTTTTTTTTTTTTTGTTGTTGTTGTCAGCTTGCCAAGGACATAACTTTCTTCAACTAAATCTTCTTTTTCAAAGTTTAATTCCTTCTCCAACTCATGGCATTCATCTGAAATATCGAAAACACTTTCCCCTGATGAATATTCAACATCAGACTCAAAGTCATGGACAAACAATCGATTGTTTACTTTCTTTGGATAAGATTTGGTAAAAAAATAAAAATTTGGCAAAAAATATTTAAATTTCCATCTTACATAATGCTAAAATGACTGTAAGTAAAAACATTTACATATAATTAAGTAATGTTGTACCTTTGACCAGGTCAGAGGAACAACACCCTGCTATGGTCAAAGGTACAACATCAGTCAAATTTACGTTTCACGCCATGCTACAATTTGTAGGTTAATCCAGTCATCTTGAAAGTCCTAACAATTAATCTATAGGCATATATGTATTACTCATTATTGTTAAAATAACAATCAAAAGAAAACAAACAATGTTATTAAAGAAACATGCACTTGCAAAATACTTACTTTTCGGTGATGGAATTGGAAAAATATTTTTCACTCCTTGCAAGTCAAAGATCTAACTGCTACTGAAGGTTTAAAGGCGCAAATAGTGGGAATATTATACATTAAACAGAAAAGCTTTTAAAGTATGCTGATAGATGGCAAAACTAGCAAGGGTGGTCAAAGGTACAACACCTTCCCCTACTGTAGATGTAATACGGATTTGAGCCGACAACCCTCAGGACTGGTTCCACCAAACCGATTTAGTCCTAAGTCAACTCAACTTAAAGGACAGCGATGCACTATTGTGACTTTGAGTCTTCAAGTGAGTTTTGCAAAGTGGTCGTAGCTAATAGGTCTAACGCGAGGGTTACATTACCTCACTCCAGAAACAAGATGGACGCTCGGCGATGGCGTTGTACGATTCCCCGATGAAGAAACTTGTGAGAATGGAAACTTTTGGTGCCTCGACGCCCTTATTTGCTACGGAATCTTTCGGGCAAGTTATCGGGAATCTACATGGAGTTCATAAAAGTAAAGTTTCCAAACAGTATAGAAGGTCTACTAGGAGGTTTCAAGTTAGAAGACATTATGAAATTATATCCCCATTTAATTGTTTTAATTTTGGTGATTTTAATGCTCGTAACTTGATATGGAGTGATAGTATTAATGATGAAAGAGGTAAAGAATTAATTGATTGGGTTAATAAAAACAATGTTGTAATTTGTAATAATAATGAATTTATTCCAACTTTGTTCTACTAATGGCAGCAGTTGGATAGATCTTATCCTTTCGAGGGACTGACAGTCTCTAATTGGAACATTTCCAAGGAAGATTGTGGAAGTGTCCATCGCCTTATTTCCTTTGAACTGGATTCGGATTCGGTTCCTTTGAGATGGACTTTTTGTCTAAAGGCTGCCAATTGGAGAATCTTTACTGATTTCCTCTCTAGTAAATTAAATTATGTGATCAACTCTATTAATACCATGGATTGCGAAAATGCTGCACTTATTTTTCAAAATATTTGTAAAGAGGCTTGTGACAGGGCCATTCCTTTCCGCAAGACATATTTTAAAAACAAAGTGGGTTCTCTCTGGTGGTCACCAACGCTGAGAGAATTGAGAGCCAAAGCCAGAGCATAGTAGAAGAGATATCTGAGATGTAAGGATCCACATGGGAAACTGGCTATAGAAGAAAGATGGAGGGAGGCCAGGGCAAAGTATCGTCAATCTTTAAGACATGCCAAATGGAATTCTTGGAAGGATTATTGTAAAAAAGGAAGCTAACCAAAACCCTTTCAGCTTTCCTTTCAAAATTTTGACCAATAAAAATAAGAATTATGCTTGTGTTAATACGGTCAAAACGAATGATGTCAACTAGTGGCAACCCGTGAAATATTCACGGAAGTAAAACAGATTCCACATTTTTGAAATACCGTAACATTTTTCAAAAACACAAGATTGATAACGATGTTCTAAGCTCATTTTTTAAAAGCCATGACTTCAATAATAGCCCATGTATAATTTGAATGATGCCTAAGCAATAAAACAAAATATGTATTTTGATCATGGTAACTTTTGTAAGCATGTAATTATCCCTATTTAGAGGTTAGTTTCGAAAAATTTCTTGAAGAGTCAATAAGGTGTGAGATCACGTGTAATTAATAAAACAATATGTGTGTAGTAGTCCATGACTTAGATTAATATATTGTATACACTAAAAATTGAAACTATATACAAATACAAAGTTGATTTACCAGTGTCGCTTTCTCATTAAAAAAAAGTTAACCTCCTGCCCTAAAATAATGTCGATCCAGACAAAGAAATGTTGGTGGCGCCACATTGTATTTTGTTTCTGCGTACCTACTGTTTCTGTAGCGCTGTTGGGATGACACGGAAATGTTGGTGGCATCATCTTGTATTTTAATTCTTGTTTAAATACTGTGTCTGTAGCGCTGTTGGGATGACACGGAAATGTTGGTGGCATCATCTTGTATTTTAATTCTTGTTTAAATACTGTGTCTGTAGCGCTGTTGGGACGACAAACACACAAATATCCATACATCTGTATAATTTTTGCCTAGTAATAGTATGATTGGACTTCTTCTGAGAAAGAGTCAAATCAGGCTTTGCTTAATGAATATTTCCCCAACAATGTTATCGAGGAAGATGACGATGTTGCCAAGAATATCAGGTGTAATCAGATGATGCCTTATCCTTGTGAAATAGAGGATTTCAGTATTGAGCATCATGAGCTTTTTTATATTATTAATAGTCTCAATCTGGAATCCTCTGCGGGTATTGAAATGATTCCTGCCCGCGCTCTTCCCTTCATCTTTCAGGTTTACGGTAACGAATGGGTCTCACTAATTAATAAGTTTAAAATGCAGGATCTTCCCTAAACTATGGAAAGTGGCCAAAGTTGTTTTTAATTCCCAAAGGGGACAGTCAAATGAGACACATTTGCCTTTTGCCTGTCATCGGCAAAATTTTAGATAAGTTTATTAACAATAGACTGTATCATTTTATTGAGAAAAAAAAAAGGCTATCTATCTAATAAACAATTTGGTTTTCGTAGAGACCACAATACTATTATGGCAGTGACGTCTCTACTGTCTTTTATCCATCGGCAAAAATCACTAGGACACCATGTTATTGTGGTTTCTATAGATATTACCAATGCATTTAATAATGCTTGGCACCCGATGGTTTTAAATTTTTTAAGGAATATTAGATGCCCTAGAAATGTATACTATATTATTTCTTCCTTTTTCTCTGACAGGAGAGTTATTTTGGGTTCTTCTTCTCGTAATGTTTTTAAGGATTGTCCACAAAGTAGTAATTTGGAGCCTACCCTGTGGCTTACTATCGTGGAAGACCTTTTCAATTGTTTTACCTCCTGGCAAAGAGACAATGATCCTGAGAGTGCCATCGATTTACAGTCTTTTGCCAATGACACAGTAGTAGTCATAAGAGCCCCGTCCATTAGAAAAATTGAAGTATTATGGGATTCTTTTTGGCCAATTTTGAGCCTGTGGGCACATTATAACAAACTTTTAATTAATAAAAAGAAAACGGCAGCTTTGTTCTGTCCATGCAGGAATATTACCAAGAGACCCCTCTTAAAGGTTTCGAATGGCAAAATTAATTTTTTTGAAAACTTGAAATATTTAGGGGTAACACTTAGCACGAATCTTACATGGACGGATCATTTAAGTGATATTAGGAAAAAGATTGCCGTTAATGCTCACTGGCTCATGTTCATTGCTCCCAAAAATGGACGGATGGCTTCAAAGATTAGGAATTTAATCTTCAATTCAGCCATTAAGTCAAAAATTCTCTATGCGGCCGAAGTTTGGGGCAACTCCACTAATAAATCTATTATTAAGAGAAATTTAGATACTATTGTGAAACCATTTCTAATAGCTAAAGCCCGAATATATAGGACGGTTTCGACTGAAGCCTTATATGTCCTATGCGGAATTGTTCCCATGTGGATTCAGGCGCAACAGTTATTTTTTCATTATAACCGAATTCACAGTGAAAATTCTGAACAAAAAGTATCTTATTCTTTTTGGGTTCATCCTGCTTTTATTAACCCATTATCTATCAAAAAGTAGGGGGAGAATGAACTTTCTTTTAATATAAAAATTTTCACTGATGGTTCAAAGGGTGAGGGTTGCGTAGGTTTCTCTGTCATCTTCAAAGATACACATAACAAAACTTTTGATATTCATCATCAACGTCTCCCTGACGACTCGTCTGTTTTTCAGGCGGATTCAGGAGCTATCTTTCATGCCGTCAATGTGTGTCTTGACCTATGGTGCAAGAAACATTTAAAAATCGCAATTATCTCGGATTCTCAAGCTGCCCTAAGAGCAATCTCTAATTGCTCTTATTCGAACAAAATGATCAGGGACACTTATGTAAATATCAGGGAACATTTAAATAATAGTGTTGCGCTACAGTTATTTTGGGTCAGGGTTCACATTGGCATAAGCGGTAATAAAGAGGCTGACAGAGAGGCCAAACAAGCTTCCTCGTTGGATGACATCTCCTTTCCCTGCCCTTTGCCACGGTCTTTCTCTCACCGTATTAGATATATTGGTCAAATATTCAATTGGCAGGGACGGTGGACTAATTCTTGTAAGGGTAGGTGAACCGTATTTGATTTAGAAATTATTAATTTAAATTGCAAATCAAATCGATGTAATAACTATTCAGTCGTTTAAGCAAATTGCATTTTTATACTTACATGTGAAGTGATAAAATCCGAATAATGAGAGCCTTGCCATTCTGATTGAAACAATAAAACAGGAGGCTGGTCAGGCGACGCACGGATAACAATGGAGAAAAAGCACGAGCTGTGTGCTTGGATTTTCTGTTAAATTTTTTTTTGGGAGTTTAATCTTGGATACCTTATTGAAAGGATCACCTCTTAGCTGAGTTAGTGAATTCCGCTATAGTTAAAATGCAGTTTTAAGGCTTGAGTTTTAAATGTAAAAACTAAGTAAAGTTATAGGCAGACTTTAAATTATTTAAAACTTAAATATGCTAGGGCGTTAGAAGCAAAGTCAAAAATATAGGACTCTTAGGAGAACGGTTACCAAGCAACGAGATGGAATCTTGAACAAACGTTCGAAGACATCTATAAATCCTGTAGATGGGAATAAATGGCAAATGGGCGCTTCATCTACTGGAGAATTTCAAAAAACCGGTGCCGGGAGATTATTGTAAGTAAAACTTATTTGATCTCCATTTATTTTTCAGCGAGAACTCAACGGACAGAAGAGACGTCGTTAGGTTAGGGAGAACCTATTCGAGAACGCCATCAGATCGTAGTTAAAGCATAGTCTGATTTTATTTAAAGCATAAAGTGAACTTGACCATTAGCCTTAATTTGTGTATAATTAATTTCGGTGGAAATTTTAATACTAGGTGGGAAGCCAATTTTCCGCAAGGTCAAAAGGCCTCACGAACGTAGATTTTTTTTTTTTTTCTACAGTTCAGAATAGTGATAGTCAATTCATTTTGTAGAGGCTAATAGCATTATCGATTACTAGATGAGAAGCCAAACATTTTACACAAGGTGAAAGGCTTGACGGTCTAGAAATAAGATCATAAATGAATTTATGCTTAGCTGAGATATTAAGAGAACTCTATGCGAAATAGCCAGTCTTAATTTATAGGACATAACTTTGTTAGGAAATTGATTAACTAAGTTAACATTGACTTTTAGAAAAAAGAATAAATGAACTTTGTTTTTTTAGATTTTTTTTCAGAAGTGCAATCGGGAACGGAAGATTAGTTCAAGAATCTCCAAGTGAAGAATCCGGGACCCGAAGCTTGATAATAAAACTTTATACTGTCACGTGTTGTTTTAGGGCGATTCGCCATCTGATGCATCCCTAAGCAAACCACGACTACGGGACAAAAGGGGAAAAGGTAAATAAGGGAGTGAATGAGGAGATTGGACGGGGAAATAAAGGGAGGTGCCGTGGAAAGCCAGCCTAGCGACGGGGGATTTATCAGAAGGTCAGTTAAAGAATAAGAAAGATAAATGATTACAAGTGCTATTTACAACCGGTCATAGGGTCCGTTCAAACTGTCCAAGACTCGGGAGCTCGGTGAATGCCGTGCGTCGTGGGAACCGCCAGTAGGTCCGCTGAACTCTTGTGGTCGGGCCGTCGGGGGGGGGGGGATCCGGCAGCCTCTATGATTCCCGTGGGTTCTTCCGGACGGAACGATTCAGGATTCGGGCGCTATGGGGAATCCTGATGATGATTGCTGTGAGCTGCTGCTTTCCAGCGGCCGGGCGTCGAAGGTCAGGCGGCGAGAGATCAATGACGGTCGGGTATTTGCAAAGCCGTTTCTTAGACTCTTCCGTAATGGCGCAGCCTGCATATTTCCGCGTAGGGTTGAGGGATTCGCCGACTTCAATCGGTGGAAGCCGGCAAAATGAAGGCACTGAAGGCGGATACGGTAGCTGCTATCGGTACCGCATTCCGTGGGACCTGGACCGTTTCTTTGCAGCTGTCATCCGCGTGCTATCGTCGGCGTCTGTTCAAGGGCTAGTCGTCGGCAAGGTGGAGGCAGGGCAGGGCTTCTCGGCGGTCGGCCGCTGGCCGGAGGAGCCTGGTCACCTACCCTCGCACCTCGCCTGCTCAGGAACACACCCTTTCTCTCAGGGACCGTCGTATATATGCGTGGGGAGGGGTGGCGAAGCATTTCCTTCCCTCTATTGCTTCTGGCACACCATTGTTTGTTTGGACACGGTTCCTTTGTTTTCCCACGTTCCCGACGCACATAACAAAAAGGAGAAAGTTGGGGAGAAAGCTTTTAACGTAAACAATAGGCTTCGTGGCCTGATAGCCTTTGTGGACCGTTTTTGAGGAGCTTTCTCGAGCCATTCCCGAAGTCGTTAAAACAGGCACAAAAGTTTCTAGGTGCCAGTTTGTCGGCAGTTAAAGCAGGGAACCCTATGAATACCGGCATTAGTTTTAGGTTAAGATATTGGAATTAGAAAAATTATAAGGAAAGGTGACGATATAGAAATATTATACAAAAGGAAAGGAGATGAGGGGATAAAAGCGCAGCGCGGGTAACGAGCAGCATTCGTTACAATACGAGTGTACTCATCGTCGTAGAGAATTAGATATAATCATCTAGAACTGTGAATGTGATAAGAAATCATTGAACTTTAAATCAACGATTTATTTCATCATAGAAGAATTTTTTTTTGTAATCCTCATAGAATTTTAAATTCCTGATTAAATGATGTTTGTTTGAGCATTCAGGCTCTGCGTTTATTTGGTATATTCTTTACTCACATTTAGATTACGCCAAAGGTAATATATTTAATTAATATCTTGTAACTTATTAGAAAAAACTCCATAAACACCTTTTGGTTATATTTCGACTTTTAATTCCAAAGTCTTAATCATACCTCTATAGGAAGTGAGAAAAACTCTATAGGAGTTTTTTCTAATAAGTTACAAGATGTTTAAGTTTGGTATCTGTAGAAGATGTTATTTAATTAATAATTTTAATAGTAGACCACTTTTTAGATTTATTATTAGGATTAATGATGGAGTACTCTTTTTGGACTTGATCGTTAACCAGTTTTTAACTGGGCATGGGGCTTTTAATTCTTATCTTTTTAGATTGAACTTTAGAGACACATCTCAGGGAGGACTTTTTTTCTTTCTGAGGACGAGGAACCAGACCATGTCTTATAGCGTTGTCCGGATCCTGGTCGTTCGAGAGTTAGAAGCCATTTTAAATTGTTGTTTTGTAAGAGGGATATCCCATTCCCCTGTCCTTGTGATAGGATAAGGAATTGCTATCAGTTATTTTTAAATTTTGCTCATTCTTTCAATTGCCCCGTTTAATTAATTTGGTTCCTTCCTGCACTGGATAATTTTTAATTTGTGTATTTTGTATATTTGTCATACAGATACAGGATTTTATATTTGGGGATCTACCTAACACAATGTATTTTTTTTTCAGTCGCTCGTTAGTGGCCGCCGAGCGTAAAGCCGCCTTCTTCTGTTTTGTTTTTTAACTGTGGACATTTGTTATATTTGTTTGAGTTGATTTGAGTAGAATTAAAACACTAATTCCGCACAGCCCATCTGGGTTCAATGGGGAGGGTGGGACCCGATCTGTACCCGGGTCCTCGGATAGGGCCTTTGGTGGTCCTTTGAGCTGTTCGGGGTGGGTCCCTGCCAACCGTTTCATACTCCTCCTTGTGAGTTGTGAGGAGCGTGTTCGTTTGTTGGTTGTTGTTTTTTTGTTTTGTGGTTTGTTGTTTGTCTTGGAGACCAAACATCTTGTAGGTACTGATCTTTTCTTATCAGTCTTACAACTGATAGTTAGTACAGAAGGTCTAGGCCTCATCAGGCCATCTGGGCCCAGGTACCAAATGCAATACCGGGCCTTTCCCCCCATGTTATGAACAAAATCATAAATTCTTAGCCAAAAATATCGCGAAAATACCATACGATTTCATACTTCTACAGCAGGTGTGTGCAGACTTTTGTAAGGTAAGGGCTACCTCAAGTATACTCCACAGTTCCATTATATAAAACGGAATCTCCATTTCAACAACCAAAAAAAACGGAATTCCAAATCGACAACCAAACCCAAAATTTCCTTCTATCCCATCCCTGTTCTACACTATAAACATACTGTAGATCTCAGCCCGGGCCCATTTGACGTCTGGGCCCCGGTGCTGTGGGACCAACTGACCCTCCCCTTGTGGGGGCCCTGGTAAGGGGTGGAGGAGGCTGAAATTTGTGGCCTGCGCCGCCCGAGTCATTCAGCTCCAATAGAACCCTACCTTCGTACCGTCGATTACAATAAAAGCTTGCCGCCCCCAATGGTTACTCAAGGCCGGCGGGGCTGTAATTGCTGCCAGCGCCTCCAGATTCTTGCAGCTCCACTGAACCCCAATCCTATTCTAAATAGTAAGTTCAGAAGTGTAAAGAGAAGAATTAAAAAAACTATAAGGTATAAAACTTATTAATACATCAAAAACGGCATTTTTATAAGATGTCAATATTTAATTTTTTTTGTAAATTAGAAATTTTACGAAAAAATTTAATTGAATGTGTGAGTTGAAAAACGTACATATTCCATAAATTTGACAAACTAAACTGAGATAGCCATTTTCTTCTTTGCACGTATATACACCCATTAAACAGATAAAAGTAACGTATTTCTCAATTTTAAGTCTGCTTACCAGAGCCAGGTAAAAACGATTGAGTTGAAGAAGGGACATATTCCATATTTTCAACTCAAAGCCGCGTTAGTACCAGTGGCGCCCGCTGCAGCGCTAGTGCTCAATAACATGTTATGGTTATTTTTGTTAAGGTTATGTTGATTAAACATAAAAAGCTACATAAAAAGCTATATATATATATATATATATATTTACAAAGCACAACACATGGCGTGATGTAATGTTACATTACATAACATAATATACACAAAAAAGAAGTTTTATGAGATTTTTTTCTCATTTTTAAAACATTGAGTTGAAAAAGGAACATATTCCTCAACATACTTACATAGTTTTATGCTATAAAAAGTTATATATCTATATATTTACAAAGCACAATGAATTTGCTTCACTTAAGGGTATAAATCGATAATAGAATATTTTTTTGTAAAAAAAAATTAGTTTTATTAAAAAACAGTTTTGTTTTTTTTTAGTTTTCCAAAAGTTTACATTTGTGGAATATGAACCTTTTTCAACTCACACATTAAATTATCAAATCATTCTTTCAAGTCATTAATTATTAAATGAATGAATTATTAATTTTTTTCATGGAGATTACCTGCATCTGCTTTAAAAAATCCTGCATCAGTAATTTTTTGGGTAAAAAAAGGAATTATTCGGATTAAAGCAGCAATAACGAAGGCGGCACTATAAGAAACAAAAGGAACGTTATTAAACGAGTCAATCCATACCAAGTGGTCCAGCACTGGTTGCTCGACCATTTTTTTTTACTATTGTTACCCCTATGCTTAAGTACTTCAGAACAGGCATTATTTTTTTTTATTATTTGACTTCGTTTAAAAATGGCGCCCATTGTTGTGTTATGGTTTCCGGCATTTTTGGCCTTTGCAGACAGTTGCGGTAAATTTGATACCTCAGCTTAAAAAAAAATAATAAAGCCGCGGTAAAAAACATTATTTTCAGCACATTTCAAGCTACATTTTATGTCCTATACATTTTACCATATTTCTATTGCAAATGGCAGAAATTCAAAACCAAAACTGATATTCGCTTTTGAACAAAAATCAAAGTTCCAGTTTTTTTTTTTAGCAGGAAGGAATGAAATATAAAACTCTAAATTTTTTGAGACAAGATATACATCCAAAGGTTTGGCAAAAAAAATTTCAGCTGTTACTGGCTTCCTAATTTAGTTATAGCTCTTGAAAAATGCTCGTTTTTCATTTTTTTCAAAGTTTGAGCCCCAATATCTCTGGTGGGGGACTTAATAAACATTTGATATTTACAGTATAAAGAGAACTTTATGAGAGGTATCTGTGAAAAAAATTTTGAGTTTGATATTTGAGTTAGATTCATAGGTATCCGGCTCTTGACCATCCCGGCTCTTGCTCCCAAGAGCGGGACTTCTCCCCAAAGAAATCCAAAACAAAAATTAATAAAATTAAAAAAATACAATATTTACGGTATAGTTCTTATTTAATGCTGTTATTAAATTCCTTTTGTACTTTGCGAGTTGCAGCCCAAGGAAATATTGTATTTTTTAATTTTATTAATTTTTGTTTAGGATTTCTTTGGGGAGAAGTCCCGTTCTAGGGAGCAAGAGCCGGGATGGTTAACCTTTCGCACCTTCTGAGCTTGTTATTGGTGGAGTTTGGCTGGCTGATGAGTCCTAATAAGGACAAAACGGTCCGTCCCAGTCTCTTCACGATGACAGCTTGGGGGTGCGAATCCTTTGCGTAATGTGTGCGTGTTCATTGTGTTTCTTGACAAGGAACGTTATCTTTGCTTATACTCAAAGCCACCTCTACACGGTTGTAGAGGGGGCCTTGTATAGTACTAAAGTAACGTCACAATCACCTCAGCCAATAGGAAGGTAGAATCTAAACGCATTTTCCAATGTTTATAGAGGGCGCCACTCGTATCCGGAGTCGGTGGCGAATTCTGTCCATAGAAACCTATGTGAAAAACACCAACTTCTCAGTCCAATTTCACCTTTATTTCTTAAATATCATCAATAAATAAATTAAATGCTTTTATTCTACAACTACGCTGTGTATTTAAACAATCTTTTTTTCTTTTCAACAAAGCAATAGTTTATCAAAATAACTTATTTATTTTTAGACATGAAAACGCCCTCAGATGTAAACAATGATTCATTGAACACAATAAATTCTAAGGAAAAATATTTTTTTTACATGCAATTTCTTTTATTATTATAAATCTAAGCCTTATTTTCGGTAGCTTTTAATTAATATTTTAAGTTCTGTATCATATTTTAAAGCTTTTAAAATATTTAAAAATATTAATAAAATGAAAGAAATTAAAAATAATAATAAGCAGTGGAGGCAGGACCGAGTACGTGTCGTACCTATCGTCCTGTCCGGCACTGGTCTGATACATCTGTATGGAGATTAAAAACAATGGTCCTTTCTTCGGATATAACAATACATAAGATACAAAGATATGATGTAAATATTAATAAAGATGATATAATACTTTCAATGAAAGTAGCTAAAAAAAAAAAAAACAGAGCAGATAGTGAAGGTTTTTTCTTTTCCAGAAAAATTAATTTGAATTATGAGAGAACTCTAATCAGAAATTACAGTATTTTTCTGTACATTTCTATCTTTCTCATTTTATTGGTTTATTTTTATTATGAAATTTTTCATAATAAAATCGAATAGAAATAGAAATTTAAATTCAGGCTAAATACAGCAATTTTTATTTTCATTACTAGATAATATTGAGATATACATTGGTTAAATTTTTAAGGTATTTTACGAAGTAAATCCTTTAATTGTTTATTACAATTATGTAAGCTTCCTTTGTAACTTCGTTCTCCCTTCTGGGAAGAAGATGGATAGGCCGCAGTAGCCCAACTGCTTGGCCTCCACAATCGCCGGATTTAACTCCGCTTGACGTCTTCCTGTGGGGCCACACAAAGAGTCGTATTTACGAGAATCGGAGGAAGATCTGCTTGCACGAATTTTGGCTACGGCACAATAGATTCAACACACACCAGGTATTGTTGATCTCGTATACCAGAACATGCTTCGCAGATGCAATATTTGTAATGAAGTTGGTGGTCGCCACATCAAGCAGCTCTTGTAGTAGACCAGGATGCAATGCCCCAACAAACAACTGGAACTAAATGAAAACCAAACTGACACCTGTTTCATGACCTCACATGATATGGCATTGGCTACAATGTATAGGAAAGCTGGAAACCCTTTTTTATTGGAGTTGGCAGTTATTCTCTTTGACCCACCAGAAGGAGGAATATTTATTGTTATGTTTTGTAAACACTTCATTTGATTTGTTTTGCTGGAGGCGCGGTGCATTTCAGGAGATGGGTTCTTATTCAAAACGTTATCTGTTCGATCACCTCTACAAGCACTGGGAGTTTATAATAGGAATTTCAAAACACCCTGCATTGTTTTAAATAATGAATCTATCACAGAGAAACGTTCCTAGATAAATATTATAAGTGATTGTAATACATATAAAGGAAATACAAGTATAATAATATAAAGGCATATAAGAGAAGTTATTATCTACAAAATAAAGGAAGTTTATTTCAAAATTGTAGTCATCAATGAACTGTGTAAATGAATAATTGTTGATTAATATGAATTGAACTCTAAAAATTGGAATATTTCCAATTCACGTTTTAGTAACTATTCATTTACTTTTGAGGAGGAATTCTCTATTATCTATATCAAAGGGAACTAAATATAATTTTATTGAAGAAATTTTTTGTTCTTCTTCTACGTACATTATTTATTGACCACGATAATCTTATAATAAAATAAATACTTAATAATTTTCCCTTGGTTCTTTCACCTCCAGATGGAGGTCACTATGTGAAACTGGAAGCAAGTTTCTTTACTGGGTTGGGCGAGCGTCTGGCTGGCCACCTCAGCATAGTCCCGTTGACCACAGACCAGTGGGAGGGAGTTTTAACTCCTCCTAAATTAGCCTGTAGTGGGAAATTTTTAACTTTTTTTTTTTTTAAATTTGGGGATGGATATTTGTAGAATCTTTTAGGATGCTTAAAAAAAAGGTTGTTATAACAATCGTATTTCGATAGAGGCATTTTATTTGTTTTCAGTTACAACGTTAATTTTGTTTTCTTCCAACCTCTGATGATTGCTGAGGGTTTAGCCAAAATCCCTACAATGGGAGGCTTTTGCCTATCTTCTCGATTGCCGAAATTGACAATCGAAACGTGTAACTGTTTTGTTTGTTTGTCTCCATGTTTTAATTGTAAATATTCAATTATATTTTTTTTTAAATATGGCTTTAACAGATCTAAAGGTGTCATGTAAATAATTGAATTCCAGCTTTGCTAGGAAATTTTACTTTTATTGTGAATTTTTCGCTTTAGTTCAAAAAGTTTACTTTTTTTAAATTTTTTATCATGAAATAGCTAGTTATCCCACTTAAAATCTTATGTAGCACTAAGTTAGTTTAGCTTGTTAATTGGTCATTGAAATCATTCGTCAAATTGCTTACAATCTTGTCCACGGCTGCTAAAGTGGTCTTGAAAGGATTTTCTGTACCCGAACAGAGCAAGACCGGATTTAGCAAAATTGACAATTAATTTTAATTTATAATAAAGCCCACATAAAATATTAAGAGAATTAAAATGTGAATTAATATCCAGTGTTTAAGACATCAATAGACATCCAATAAAACATTGTAAAATTTCCAATCTCTTTACGCTTTCTCAACATACACCCACTGCAGTTTGTGTGAACCAAGCTTAAGTTAACATTAAGAGTTGTTCAAATCTCCACTTAACCTAATCAACATTCATTGGTCGCTGTTGAATCCTCAGACAATAATGAAATGACAAACAAGGCATGAATAATAAAGAACTATATACTGAATCAAAAAACAAATATTAATTAAGTGATCATTCATGAATAAGGTGTGTAGTAGTATCAAATTAAAAAAGAGGACCAAACACATTAAAGTAAATATAAATACATTTATAAAATTCATATGCACATGTTCCGAGGTATCTTATACAAACCTCTTCTTCAGACTACAAGAAAGAAAGAATACAAATTAAGCTTTTCTGGATTACAAGCATTCTTAATATTATTACAATATCTAAGTATCAAAGTATTAATGTAAGCCAATTTATTGTTTAAAATAATTGATTAAAGTTAATAGAGCTGGTATTGTAAGGCATTTGTTATTGAGACCTCAGTATTTACTTATGTAAATTTTACGAATCTTTGTTGATAAAAATCCAACAAATGCTATAATACTGAGATCTCAATAAAAAATGCCTTACAATACCAGCTCTATTAACTTTAATCAATTATTTTTTAAGTTTAAAAATTATTCTTAGTATAATAAGCTATACTGATCGATTCATCTGATAATGAAATAAATAGTTAAAACTACTCAGAGTCAATCAAAAATAGTTTGAACAATGACAAAATTTAAACTTAATCAGATAGGAAATTAAAAACTGAGATGAGAAGGCTTTCCTGAACACCATGACATAAGTAAATAGACATCTCAATTTCCATAATATGAATTTTCTGTCCTCATGGAATAGAAGGAACTGCAGTTACAGCTGGATTTAATATGTTAGCCATACCCTTTGCAGCATTGTGGATTCACGTACTAAGACCAGCAGGTGTGCCTTGTTGGTTGGATTCTGTGGCATCTGTTGTACTTTTTCACCCAAGTGTTCAATTCGGTTCATATCGGGGCTCTGGCTTGGCTCTGGATGGCGTTTTATTAGTGCCATGTTTGGGTACTTTTTGCATTCTCCAAGAAGAAGGTAGCCTTGGACTTTTGACGACTGAAGAATATTGGTAGCAGACCCCTCTCAAGCATGGAAACGTATTTCTGTACAATGATGTTGCCTTCATATTCTAGGAAGTCTGAAGGACCAGCCACCCATATCATTACTGAAAAATCCATTTTTCTTAGTTGGCTGTATGTGATTTAAGCTGATTTAATTTCTGGCTGGTTATTCACCACACCCATGACCCCCCCCCCCTACCGTCTGAAAATTGTGCAAATCAGACATATCAGAGAACAGTGTGGACATGTGTGCCAAAACATGTCTGTTGCCCATGCCAATCTGCCCAGAATATTTGCTTCTCGCTAAAGAGGATTACATCCAGCAGCTCTTTCATGGTAGCCAAGTAGGTGACGAAGCAGTTCTGTAGTTTGCACTCTGTTTGCATTCAGCGGACTTGCTATGAGGATTGGTTTCCACAGAACGCTTAACCTCTGTGAGGGCCCAGGACAACCCATATGTGATGTTGACGATTTCTTGGATGCCTTCTTGAATTCCACTAATATTCGATTGACTGTGGCAAGAGGAATTTGTAGTTAGCAGCAATCGAGGCTGGCTGGCTCCGAGATCTGACATTGTCCTACAAAATATATTCAATGAAAATGAATATACGAGGGTGGATCAAAAAGTAACACAGAATAATTTTTTTCTGCCTTGGTATTGCAGCTAGAAATGATGAAATTTCACCAAGATATAGTTTGAAGTCAGACAACCACAAGGGCCAGCGAATGATGACAAGCTTGGATCACTTAATGTGTTACACCACAGAAGGGCGTGACTTTCTGGAAGGAACCGTCACTAGTGATGAGTCGTGGGTGTACCACTACACGCCAGAAATAAAGCAGGCCTCTAAGGAGTGGAAACATGCTGCTTCCCCAGTAAAGAAAAAATTCAAAGTGACTCAATCTGCTAGGAATGTGCTTCTGACAGTGTTCTGGGATATCCATGGTGTTTTATTGGTGGACTCTGCTGAACATGGAACCACTGTGAATGCTGCAGCCTACACTAAAACTTTGGTGAAGTTGCGTTGTGCCCTTGGTGACAAACGCCATAACATTAATGCTGACTATGTCTAACGTCTTCATGACAATGCTCGCCCCCATGTTGCAGCTTCAGTTCGTGAGAAAATCAACAAATTTGGTTGGGAGGTGCTCAAACATCCACCATACAGTCCAGACCTTGCACCGTCAGACTTTCATCTGTTTGGTCCCATGAAGAAATTCCTGGCCGGCCAACGCTTTGCCACACATGCAGAAGTGAAATCAGCAGTTCACAAATGGCTATACCTCCAACCGAACGGACTTCTATGAACAGGGTATATTGAAACTGGTATCACGATGGGAGAAATGTGATGAGAAAGTTGGTGACTATGTAGAACAGTAGCTAAAAGATGCAAGTTCATTTGTGATTTTTGTTTTTGTTTTTTTACCTATTAAGCTTTTTTGACAAAAAATTATTGTGCGTTACTTTTCGATCCACCCTCGTATCTTGTAATATATTAGTTCATGAAATGCAACGTAGACTTCATCACATGGCAAAAATGATATTAGGACAGGCGTCTATTTATTTATGTCATGTCTATGTAATTGGGAATCAATGAAAAAAAAAAAAAAATAAGTTAACGGTACTAATCAAAAAAAAATAAATAAATAAATAAATCAAAAATGAATCCAAACAAATAATAAAAATATTATTATTGCTCCTCTCCAACTAAATCTTCTGTCAATAAAAAAAGGAAACGTTTATAATAAAACATTCATTTATGAATGGAGAATAAACGTTGAGGAAAACAAATAATAAAAATATTTTTAAGATTAAGTTCAGATAATAAGTCAGTAATAAAAAAAAAAATATTTTTAATACTCATAATTAAATGCATTAAGTAAATTATCTCAGATGCTCAGCAGCAGTTATACGATTAGAAGTAAACTTGAATTATTTATTAATTAAATTGGTTGTTTTGTTTTATATTATTTATTGTAATTGATTATTTTTGTATTGACTTTTAATAATTTAAAATAAGTCAATTAACTGTATTTATAATTTGCATATTTCTAGAAGTTTGCCATAGCAGGGAATTCTCGAAAATTTGTTGTAACTCCATCTGGCGAATAATTTTCCTATATAAACTCCCATGGTTGATCAAGAGAATGTCTGTAGTAAGTAAAGTTAATCAGAGTGAATAAATTTTATTTCATCAAAGTTTTTGCAGTTTCTGTTTATTTATTCCAACAAATATCTGACAAATTTTTGGTGGAGGGTAACAAATCCACAACGGATCCCATTCAAGATGTGAACGAAGTATCTAGAAATCTCAATTTGAGAGACAATACAGATTACCAGCCTCAATCAAGACGTCCATTGAGAAGAATGGCTCATACAGAAGAAGATCCAAATGAATGACAGTACAATTGTTGTAGCCAATGGGACGACAGCATCAAGTTGACCCATTTATATCGGCAACGACTCTTCTACAATAATGAAGATCAGCTCATCACGGTTCGAAAACAATGTTTGGAACACCGAAGATGACCAAGGAAATCCCAGAAAATACGGGCTCAAATGGCGAGATAAACTTGTTAAGCTTATATCCAAGAAATTGTCTCCATGTAAAAAGGTGATGAACAACTGCACTCAGTTGGAGCACCTTACTAAAAGCGTCTCCGAAGAAGTGTATTGTCTTTTTGTGCCGATGAAGATATCCACTGTGAATGAATTTGCACAGGCATGCCAAAGAATTGAATCGTGTCACATGGATAATCTCAGTTCTGTTGACTTCTAAATGTGTTATCCATTGGAATCGGTCTTGACAACAACGCCCTTGCCTTCACATGGATAATCTCAGTTCTGTCGACTTCCAAATGTGTTATCCATTGGAATCGGTCTTGACAACAACGCCCTTGCCTTATGACTTAGTCCAAACAGAAGTTCAAAAAGTCAGATGCAGCTATTATTGCCGAATGTCATTCCCGGTTGCAGCTTACCAACCGGTGAGGCCAAGAACGTCAACACGAACTGGACGGCCAGCTGTGATACGACAACAGAGTAATAGCCGCCCAAGGAAGATGTACAAGTACAGGACACTGGACAACAGGCCAGTATGTTTCCACTGTGGTCGAGCTGGACATGTGGTGAAATACAGACGAGATAGATGCCAATGACACCTCCAATTTTGCAGTCAAGATCGTCTGCAGATGTAGTACAAGGAAGCAGCCAACAATCACAAACAACAACATGTAGTCCATTACCGTTAAGTCTAGTCCATCCCAGACTCCAGCTGAGTGATGTGGATCAGACAATATTAGAAAGGAATGATCCCCTTCACTCGCCAATCCAAGAAGCTGATCTTAATTTGCCCATCGATCCCTTGAGGAAAATTAAATGATCAGGCCTGGAATGGAGGTGAGGTCACAAGACGAACTAATGAAAATCCTCCGTTGACAACATTCCTGACCAAAAATAAGGTACATGTACAGATTGATGTGTACCCAGTCAAATCCCTGATGAATTCTGGTACCACAGTGTCAATAATGGCTGAAGAATTTCGCCAATGTCTAGGGAAAGTATCATCAAGGCACCCGTCTTTTAGGAGCAGATGGTAATTACCTAGACTATTGGATGATGAACTGCAAGGGTGACGATCTGCTACGTTATCCAACCCCAACCTGTCAAATTTGTTATCCTGAAGACTTGTAGTGATGACATTATTCTAGTATTCTAGAATGGGATTTCCTGGAATTATTATCAGCAGCCCTGATTAATTGCCAACAAGAATCTGTTCAATTGACCAACATTGATGATCGAAACGGGTCTTCTTATCGGAAGATGCAGATACTAAACGAATTGATTCCTGCAAAATCTGGCGTCTTTGTTTATATAATTAGCAGCACAAAAGTAGGCGACATTATCATCATACAATCGAAAATGCCTTCAATCATAAAAGATATAGCATTACCCCAATGTCTCATCATCCTCAATGAAGACAGAGGATTACAAAAACGACAATAAATACTCCTATTTAATCATTGTATTTCGTCAACTTATCCCGATCCTTTTTCATCTGAAGAAGTCATTTCGCATAGAGTTGACAAAATGTAATGATTAAATAGTTGTCAAAGGAGTATTTGTTGTCCTTTTTGTAATTTAAATGAAGTTTTGAAAGTTTCTCTCGGAAGATAGAGGATATTTGTACATAGTCAACCGTGGTTCTCATCCGGCAATGAATCCTGCACGAATGACGATTGCGACTTTAGAAGCAGCGTAGGACAATCCAATATGTGCAGTCGAAGAAAACATGGCCGATACAGCCCTTAAACAAAAAAGATTAACTACTACCAGGTGACATCTTCAGAAGCTAATCGACGAGAGGCTTAGCATAATATCAAAAAATACAGGACATACAACCCACTGCAGGCTTGATGGTCTGGGATCCATCGCATATGACAGTCATTCGTCACTAGTAGTGCTACAAGGGACTTTGACAGCCCAGCAGTACGTTCAGGAGATCCTGCAGCCCCATGCGCTGTTTTCCAACAAGATAATGCTCGTCAGCACACAGCTAGGGTATCAAGGAGTGTATGTTACGTTGAGGCACTTCCTTGGCCTGTCTGCTCACCTGATTTGTCGCCAATCGAGCATGTATAGGACCAGATGGGACGCCAACTGTCGCCTTGTACCAGTGTTTGTGATTTGGAGCATTATTTGGAAGAACTGTGAGCAAATCTGCCATGAGACAACATACGGTGTCTTTGATTTTACGTCCGACCATATCACTGCATGTATCCAGGCACAAGGTGGTCCAACAAGATACTAAAGAATTCCAGTCTCGCTCGAGCCTAGTTCGCAGTCACGGTACATTGCACAGCCACCATTACATCTCTGAGGTGTTGGAACTTATTGTTGTCTGTTATATCTTCAGGGCCTGCCTGGGACCACTTACCACCAGGACAATGTGCGACCACATTGACATTAAATGTCATACAATTCCTGGATGGTCACCATTTTCAACTTTTTCTGTGACCCGGGCACTCAAAAGATCTGTCACCTATTGAACACATCTGGTCCACGATCGCACAACGACTGACACACCACAGACCAGCTACGGCTACAGCAGATGAACTTTGGCACAGTGTTGAACCGCATGGACTGACATACTCGAAACGCACATCTAACGTCTCTTCCTCTCTATGCTGGGCCAATAGCATAAGTTATTGCTGCCCATAGTGACTATTTGAAATACTGATTTCTTTATGTTCCACAAGTCACACCAAGATATAATATTTCGCCCTTGCACCATAAGTTATCTGTAAAATAAATATGGCTTTGAAAGCTCTCGTCTTTCATAGTTGCACTTTTAATGGCCAGCGGCATATATTCACAGCTGCATTTTCACAATTGCATGATCTGGGCCCTTCTCGGTGTCTAATAACCAATTTCGTGAAATTTATCCTGCAGAAGTTTTACACTGAAGAGATTGATTTTCACTTTGAATTTGAATTTAATGTACCCTGTTAATCGAAATTAGCGCGATAATTTCACTTCAAACAAAGAAACGTTGTTTGAAAGAGTTCGGATGCCAATTGACCCCAAGAGTGAGTCACATGATTGGTTCATGTAAATCTTTCTGCTCAGCAGTTGAATCATGGCATGTGTAATATATCATTCCAATCAATCCTTTTCAGTTTTTAATCGAAGTCTTTTGTTAAACTTTTCCACAAAATGCAACAGCAATTGAAACCTACTTTCCTTAAAAAATTTCTTCTTCTTCTTTAAAGCCAAGAAAAATATTACAAATGAAACATATCCCTTTTTAAAAAAATCTGCTAAATAATATCAGGTATTATGATTATACTACATACAGCTTTTATAATTTAATGAGATTCTAGTACTGAAGCTGCCAACATGGCTTTCGAACATGACTATCTGGCTTTCCTATTATACTAGAAATGATATTAGACAAAGACTGAATCCTTCTAAAATGACCTACACACCGAGGCCGACTATCTCCTGGCACTTTTCTTTTCCCATCAACTCCATTGTTTCTTTAATTGGCTAATAGCACTTGGGTTTATGTTTAATGTGTTACTGAAATACGCAATTGTTAAAAGGGATTCTATATTTTTTTTCGGGCTACCTTCTTTGGTGGGTCAATGGGGATGGTGAGGCCCGACCTCTACCTGGCTCCATGAATAGAACCTTTAGGGGTCCATGGGACTGTTCGGGTCCATGGGACCATTTCATACTCCTCCTAGGGGATAGTTCAGGAATTTTCCTTTTGGATTTTATATTTGTTTTTATTAAGGGACTGGATTAATTATTGATCTTCTGTATTTTATTTATTTTTTTATTGTATGTTATTTTTATGTTGTGAGGAAGACCAAAAATCTGCCATGTAGATACTGGTCTCCGTGTTTGCTCATTATTCTTAAGCACTTGGGTTCATCTTCTGTCCGATCTCTAAAACTTTTGGATATCTAGATGTGACAGGGCCACCCAGCGCCATAAACTAATTAAAGAAACACTGGAAAGACATGCGACAAAATGGGGAAAGCAAAGTGCAAGCAGGTAGTCAATACTCCTCGATATTGCTATTGCATTAACTAAGGAAGTCGGAACAAAACAATCTTAAAACAGAGGACAACTTATTTAATAACACTGTTTTACATAAATAGGTTTATACCAGTACAGGACTGACATCATATCTTGTTCATCGGCACCACCCGTGGCCAAGACTTAAAACATAAGTATCGCAACATGCCCCTCTTTCCAATACAAACATGTAAAATAACAGTCATTATATTGAGTTGGGATCTTAACAGTTCTAACTGACTTGTTACTTGCTGAGTTGGTGGCATATCAACTTCAGGCTGTGAAGTTTTGTCTTCATTTTGCTGACATGCCTGCCCATCCTGAGATGAAGTGAAATAATCTTCTGGTCCCGAGGTATACCTATAGTACGCCTTACACTGTGTTGAATTCGGCTTTAATCTTTTTCTAATATGTCAAATATTTTGGCTGAACAATTGTTGATTTTCTGCTTTAATTAGATATGAACAAGACTCAAGACACTGCTTTACAACTATGCCCTTTCGCTACTGTGATCCTATACTTCCTTCAGTGAACCACACTAAACCACTACTAGAAAATGAAGATTAGCATAAGCCACTTAAGCAGACGAGAATTTTGGCCGAGACTATGATAATTTGTCTTGAGACAACAAATGGCAAAGCGTTGGCAAATCTGAGCGTAAATGTTGAAAGAGAAAACATTGATCAGGCGACCGACCATATGTGGTCGGCGTGCCATTGTAAGCTCTAACAACAACGGACAAATCATCTTTACTTACAGACTTAGACAGCAAATGTTTTATGATTTCAATTGACCTCTGATCGAGACTATTGGACCGTGAAAAATGTGGACTCCTTGGATGCCAAACAACATGATATTGTTGTAAACACCATTGAAAGGCTTGTGACGAGAAGGGAGGACCATTATCAGTAACCAAGACAACTGGAAAACCAAACATTGCAAATAACTCCACAAACTGAGAAGCTACAGCTGAAGCATCATGGAAACAAACAAAAAATTTGAAAATGAATCAACCAAAAGGAGATATTCAGAGCCTCTGAACAAGAAGAAATTCGGCACTAATTTACTGCCAAGGATACATTGCAATTTCACATGGCATAAGTGTACTACATGGACGTTGTGCTTGATAAGCATTGCACGCATCACATTGTATTATGAGATTCCTTATGTCAGTGGACATCCCAGGCCAGTAAAAATGTTCACAGCACAAGCTAAGGTAGCACTTATTCCACAATGTACTGAATGAAGTAATGACAATATTTTACTACAAAAACTGTAGGGATTACAAGATGAGTAGATAGGCAAAAAAGACCTTTTTGTGATGTATAGTTCATCTAGACACTATAAAAATGGCTGCACTGAAAAAGGAACCTTACTAGACACTGGTCAGCCTTTTATTAGAGGTAAAGGTGGTAATATGGGCACTGTATGTAATATGAGCCCCCTACGTATCATTTAAAGTATGGCACACAGACAAGCGACAGCAGCCGAAACCTATAGTCATAGTTCGTGGATTCACCGCTAGGTTGGTCTGACTCAGTTCCAATGTGGCTGTCGGGTATAACAGCTTGGTTTCGTTTTTCGTAGTGAAGAAAAGTTTGAAAGGTATGTATTTCCTTTCATATTAAACTGATTTCTCATTCACAGAGTTGTTTTAAAATTAGCGAGTGTATCTACAAGGATAAGGATTTTAGTTTTATTTTATTTTAGGGAATAGTATGATTTAAGTTTGTTTCCAAATATGGCGAGGGTTGTAATATGAGCCCCCTTGTGTGCTCATAACAAGAAGAACAAAAACGAAAAGAAATGAAAAAGAAGGAAAAGGAAGACTTAAAGAAGCAGAAAGATGATCAAAAGAAGCAGAAAAGGGATAAAAAACAATCAAATAGTCCTACAAAACGATCATGCAAAAGGAAACTTAAATTAGATAACTTGGAACTAACTGACTCAGATCCAGACGATATTAAGTCTATTGATTTAGGGGAATCAGTGATGGAAATGGAAATTGGCATGGAAAACCCTGGAGAAGATGACGCTGTATGCCTGTTTTGTGAATCACCATTCTCTGAAGATAAACGAGGAGAGCTTTGGGTGCAATGCCTTGTCTGCAAAATGTGGGCCCATAATGAGTGCACAGGATGTGAAAAAGACCAGTATGTCTGTGACTTTTGTAAATAGCTGCAATTCAAATTAACTATGCAATTTTTTTGTATTCAAATAAAACTTATTTTGTCATTTGCAATACAGTTTGTAATTATTTACAAGTATTTTTGAATGTTATTACTATGGGGCTCATATTACCAACACACATCAAATTTTATAAAAAGTGTATTGTCCTACAATTTTATTTTTAAATTGACAACACCTAATATAACTGTACAAAATACAATTGAACCAAGTAAGTAACTTATCAGACTACATTATTCCGTAAAAAGAATGGGTAAATGTATAATTTTTATAGACTTATTATACAAAAACAAAATGGGGGCTCATAATACCACCTTTACATCTACTAATTAAACTACCTGAGACAACACCAAATCATTTGCAGTTTGGCAGTTTGTAATGCTTTTAGTTGACTATCAATCATCGTTGGTAACACAGTAAATGCAGACGACTGAGCTGTAACTTAAGCTATAACTGGGTTTATATTAGGAGACGGTGCTTGAGAAAGTGTGTCTGCTAACTCCATTCAGTTTCCTTGTTACTACTGCAAAGTTGCGTCACAACGTTGAATGAGCCGTAAATGCTGTAATCTAGGGGAAAGCTGACTACACGGTTTGCGAACTAGTCCCAACAAAGGTTTGTGATCAGTCAAAATGTCGACATGGCGTCCACAGGAATAACAGCTAAGTGCATCAAGACTGCCAACAACTCTTTCTCAATAGCGGAATATCCGTATTGGGCTTCCCTTAATGCTGCCGATGTATATGCAAAAGACTTGTCTTGCTGAAGTAAACATCCATCCACTCCAGATGAGCTAGCATCAGTTTGCAAAATCAGAGGTACTTACTGTCAAAAATACTGAGTGGGTGACACTGTCAAAGCTTGCTTCAGAAGTGAAAATGCGGATTGTAGATTAGGAGTCCACAGCCAAATTACATCTTTATGGAGAAGTTGTCGAAAAGGTTCCGTTTTTTTCAGAATACCCGGAAATATATATCTCGAGAGTTGGTCATATCTAGGAAGCATAATAAGTCTCATTTTGTGTTAGGCGTTGGCATATCCATAATTGCTGCTATCTTATCAGGATCTGCTTTAATACCTTGTGAAGAAACGATATGGCCTAGAAACTTAAGCTCAGTTATCGCCAATTTTGCCTTGTTAACATTTAGTTTGACGTTTTTAGCCCTACACATTTCTAAAGCATTTCTTAGCTAAAGTAAATGATCCTTATCATCCACACCAGTAATGAGAAGGTCATTCTGAAAGGGTTGACATCAGCAAATCTCCAAACACATCTTCCATTGCTTCCTCAAAAAGTTCAGGGCCACACTTAGCACCAAAAGGATGCTGTTTAATGCGAAAAACACTAAAAGGAGTTGCAAAATTACATAACTTTGAGCTCTCCTCTGTAAGAGGAAGCATGTAAAATCCTTTTTTTCCATCTAATAACATAAACAGACGTTTACCTTTTAACTTTCAGTAGGATCTCCTCAAAAGAGACAACTAATGTACCTTCTGCAATGTAGCAGGATTAAGGAACACAGGATCAAGACATATTCTTACAGTGCCATCTTTTTTCGGGACAATGACAATAGGATTAACCCAAGGCGTTGGTTCTTTAACAGAAACTATGATTTAAGTCCATATTTCCTTCTTATCTTCTTTCTATTTATTTGTTAATAGAAACTATGATGTCATTGTTAAGGAGGCAATCTAACTAACTACATTCAAGAGCTGCAGGTACACGTCGAGGATAAACAACTTTGGAACAAACACTTGGCTCAACATGAACTCTTTCTTAAGTTGCCTATACCGTAAAGCACATCACTAAATTCACTAAACAGCTGTAAACAGACATCCTGAAGTGTAACTGAGATGTAACTTGAAGAGTAGAACATGAAGATTCACTAATGGGACTCCTTAACACCAAGGAAGCTGCTTCACAACTGGGAAGTCCTAGCAATGGCTGAGTGTTTATGTCCGAAAAATAGAACATAACTTCATATCACTTGTCATTAATCGGACACTTAGAAGGGATCGTTCTAATCACTGGAATAGGTTCGCTATCAAGATATGTATCTTGTAAAATGGGCAAACCATGCTGAGACAATCCATGGCGACGCAAAACAGACACAGACAAAATGTTAACATCAGCACCAGTATCTATTTTGAACTCAATGACAGTTCCAAGTAAGTCTACAGACTGCAACCAACACTTCTGGCTATTTAAGGAATCAATATGAAGAATTGAACTTACACTCTCAGTGTCACCATGTGGCATATTGACAATTTCATCAGCCTTTTGTTGTTCAACCATCTGGACTCAGCGAGCCCATAATCGACAGGCCACCACAAATTGACGAACTTTATGTCAATAAAAACATTCTTTTCTTCTTGCTATACGACACACATTACAATTTGGACACAGAAACAGACGACTGACAAGGGAAGTGAGGGACCTCGAACGCTGAGAACCACACAAAAATGTGCTTAGAATATAAATCGCTCATGTCAAAAACTCAGCTGTTGTCTGCTAGCCCCACCAGACAGTGGCATGTTGTACCTGCACTAACAAGTACTTAATCTCAAGATATTGCCACGGAAGACAACAAAATATTGCCAACCTCTTGATTGTACTTCTTTAGGCAATATAAGCTGTACATGAGAAGGATCGTTGATTTTGTAAGACTACAATGTGAAAAACCACAAGTTACACAATCGTCATTTCATCATCAGACTTCGCTCTGTGCTATGCAATCAACTTTCTGCACCAAAGTACAAACATATGTTACAATATGCTTGGCAAAAGGCAGGTTATGACACTGGCATACCAATATCATCGTTTGAAAATGTAATTAGTGTGGCTTTTGATATATGACTGCTTGAATGCTGAAGTGAAAAGTTTGTTGTTTAGATAACGTAACTATTTTAAGCAGAGGGAAATATAGCAATGGTCACGACATTGAAATGAGTGTGTTTTTGGTCCTATTATATCGATATTTTGTTTCTTCGCATTATCACAGTTCCTTTCTTGGACCTTCAATAGGTGATCATTCAAATGTCTCTCGTGGTTAAGACATGCAGTTTTGCATACCACTGATTTTGGCATGAGCGATTTATATTCTAAGCACATTTTTATGCGGTTTTCAGCGTTCGAGGGCACGCACTTTCATTGTGAGCAGAAATGTCCTTCAAACCACCAGTGGAAGTTGGCAATGACTTAGTAGTAGCAGCTGGACGAACCAAAACTTTGGCCGCTTCCAATGGCATTTCAAGGTTCATTTGTTGAGACTGCTGTTTTCATTGCTCGAAAGCCCTACACATAGAAAAAGCATTGGCGAGTGTTAAAGATGTATCATGAAGCAAACGTTCATGCAGAGCATTATCATGAATTAGTCTATCAATATTTTATAGCTACAATTCTTGACTTTGAATAAAAGAAGTTTAACGTGCCCGAATAATTCAAGAAAGATATCAATTGCAAGGCACAAAGCTAAAGTTAGGATTCGCACTTCAAGTTGTCATCGGGAAGAGACTGGGACGGACCGTTTCGTCCTTATTAGGACTCCTCAGCCAGCCAAACTCCTCCGATGACAACCCAGAAAGTGCGTAAGGTGTTAGTATCCCGACTCTCGCACCCGAGAATGGGATCTCCCACCGAAGAAATCCTAACCATAAATTAAAAAGGGGGGTGAAATACAAAACTTCCTTGTCCTGCATTAAAGCAAGCACAAAAGGAATTTAACGGCTGCATCAACTAAGTAAAATAGCCAAATGATTATGAATAAAAGAAGTTTGTGCCTTAATTCAATTACATAATCGTCGATGCACTGTCCTTGTTGTTTATTACACACATAAACCCATAGGAAGCATAATTTTCATTTTTGTAAGGTTTGTAATACGACGTAAACTTCTACAATGACAGTAGTTGTTATCTTATCTCCTACTTTAACAAACTGAAATGTGCTATAAATATTATTGCAACTTCACCTATTACATGAAGCAATATGCAATGCTGGTTTCTAATAGGTTTGTCGATGATCTCTGAAGCAAGAGCAAAGTTTTCTTACCTGGATCACCATTTTGCCCAAGCCTCAGCCGCCTATCGCCTGTTTCTTATGGTTCCGAAGGCTGGAAAATATTCATTTATTCTTAAATTATCTGCAGTAATGGAACGTGACAGACTTCTGACACCATGTTGCAATTACTAAGGAAGCCGAAACAAAACAATTTTAAAACAGAGGACAACTTATTTAATAACACTGTTTTACATAAATAGGTTTATGCCAGTACAGGACTGACATCATCTCTTGTTCATCAGTGCCACCACTGGCCAAGACCTAAAACATAACTACCACAAAAATTGCGAAGGTGCATGCACCTCAACAGATTTGTTCTGCTGCTACAAAGCTATTTGGTAATGGAATACAATGAAAATTGATTCAGTTAAAAATAAAAACCTATTTTAACATCTTACGTTCTGTTACATACATATTCACACAAAACTTTGATTCAGTTTCTGTAAAAAAAATGGTGTTAACATTGATTCCAATCTGAAGTCATGCATTCAAATCATGATATCAGGTGACTTTTATTGTGAATTGAAAAAATATTAAAATTCTCTTTCATGGATTAGTATTTTAATACGAATAATGAAATCAATGCTCTTGACTAAAATTTAAAATTCGTCTTAAAACCACACAAGACATCATTCATTAAAATTCAAATGAAGATGGTACTGAGAAAATCAACAATTTAAGAGATGCCTTGTATACTGTACAAGATATTCACAGACAAAAAAAGCAACCTAATATTATTTGGAAACCTCTGCTTTAAAGAAGAAATTTAAAATAAGTAAAAATTCTGAGTTTGTGAAAATAAAGTCTTGAAAAGAATCAAAATTTTGAAGAAACAAACATTCTCAATGTCAATCACTTCCTGCATTTTAATTGTTTTGATAACTTTCTTTTTAAGCAGATATTTCCAAAATTTAAACACTAATGTAAGACAGCAGATAAAGTCTTTCCACGAAAATCTTCAGCAGTAAAAAATTAAAACAATATTTTGCCTTGGCCTATTAAAAATGACCAACACCATTTTTAAATCTGTATTTCAAAGTTCTTTGTTGTCAAATTTAAGATAAATTGCTTTTAAAACAACTGATGAGAATCTCAACATTATAAACTTTAAATTTATTCATTTCACAGTTTTCTTTTTAATATGGAGATGATCTTATTTTGATCCACTTTTTTAACTTCAGATTAATTGGTTTTTTGCCAATCTCAGTCTTTGGCTTAAAGATCTCAACTGGTCCACTTACTGGTGATGGTAATTCCTCCAGTTCAGTTATTGATGCTTTTCCCATCTCCTTGGAATCAAAGCTGTGCAAAGCATTTTCTACTATCGATTTTCTTTGGCGTTTTAAAAGTGACCAAGCCCACTTTAAATCTTCATTCCAAAGTTCTTTGTTATCAGGTTTAAGATGAACAGCTTTGCAGAAATTCCGTAGTGCCTAAATTTATTAATAAAAGAAAAAAAAAAAAGCAATGGAATTAATATGAAAAAAACAATACTGGGAAATGCAACATATTTTGTACTTACCTACGGCTAACTCACCGATAGCTTTATTTCTTTAGTTCTTGTTTGTTCTAAAAGAACAATTATGAAATTTTGTTGCAGCTCAAGAACTGATATCTTAGTTACTGTTTTTAATAAAAGTTTAACGTGCGCTTGTAAAAATAATAGATAGGATGCAGTCGCACTTGTTGATAAGTTTATGAAAGATAAAAATAATTTACAACATGATAAAGGCAACTAGTTTCGGACCACTTTTATATGTCCTTCTTCAAGCCAGGTTAAAAATATTTAAAATTGCTTTTTGTAATGAACGCCTAAGTTTGTGCGCAAACGTGGGTCTGCGCAGGTCGCGCGGAGTTGGGGGTTAATGGAAGGGTCCACTATTTGTTTGGGGAGCGGGATTGTTGGGTTCTCTTTGTTTTTATCGGTGGGGCATGCTTGATTTATGAGTCTTATTTCTTTTTTCCTTTTTCTTTTTCTTAACCCATATTGATCCATGTTCTGGATAGATAGGCAGTGATTGTAACAATCTGGATCCATCAGAATATGGAAGGTCTCCTTGCATTTCCTTAGGAATAGATTACTCTCTTTGCAAATGAAGGAGCATTGGTTAAAATTGACCAAATTTGAGACAATACGACAGGCCTTTGAATCCATTCACTCCAGCATTCCATTCAAGATGGAAGAAGAAAACAACACCAACAATTCCATAGCCTTTCTCGATGTCCGTCTTCAAAGAAAGAATTCCCAGTTTCTCCAAATGTTTACAGAAAGCCAACAACCCGGCCCATTACTCTTCATTACAACTCCTTCAATCCCCATCCTTTCAAAACAAATAACGTTAAAATGGCAGTAGATAGAGCCTTTAAACTATCTATTATCTTAAACTAAAAGAGAGTAATCTATTCCTAAGGAAATGCAAGGAAACCTTCAATATTCTGACGGATCCAGATTGTTACAATCACTGCCTATCTATCCAGAACATGGATCAATATGGGAAAAGAAAAAGGAAAAAAGAAATAACACTCATAAATCAAGCACGCCCCACCGATAAAAACAAAGAGAACCCAACAATCCCACTCTCCAAACAAATAGTGGACCCTTCCATTAACCCCCATCTCCGCGCGACCTGCGCAGACCCACGTTTGCGCATGTAAGAGATTTTATTTTATTTTATATAAAATAAATAAATATTATTATTTTTCAAAAGCTTAAAATGTATTTAAGTTAATTAATGAGAAAATTTAAATAACGTAATGTAGTGCTTATGTCAGCAATGGGAATGTATAATAGATAGCAATGATCAGTAAAATTAGGAGAAGAGTTGCGTTGATTAGAAGTCAGAGGTCGCTGCTTGCGAATGATAGATTCTGACGTGGAGAAAGGAATCGCTGATGCGTTTGACGTCACAACGCGTGAAGACAGTGAAAGCTCTGGATGGGGGAGCTACTTCAAGAAAAGGCGTTACGAAGGCGTGAGCTAAATTTCTGGCGGTTCATTCAAAATGGGCTTCGCAGATTTGCTATGAGCCATTGTGAAGTTAATTAACAACACACTCAAAAACTGTAAGTAGAAAACTTAATTCAAGAACTCCCATTGAAGGTTTAATCATGAAATTGGATTTAAGTTTGGCAAGAAGCATTCGCAAACACAAGAAGTCACGAGTTGTCGTATATCACAAGACTTTGAGGAATATTTGAATTGTGAAGAAAATTAAATTAACTGTAGAGTTTAAAAGAAATTCTAGGAAGAATTATTTTGGTTATTTTAATTGAAGAATTATACAAAGCTAATTTTACCGAAGTTACTTAAGTCAAGTAATCGGAACAATTAGAGAAGTTTCATTAATGAACTCTTTCGCAAGTTGCGAGAAGTAATTCAATTATTATTTGAGATTCAAGTAAAGGGAAAGATTCAAGTCATGATTAGTGAATTATAACAGTGCAAGGAAATAATAGTGAAAGGTTACTATTAGTAATTATTGTGCATTGAGGAATTTAATATTAGGCATTACGTCAGTGCTAAGTGACGTAAAAACAGACAGTGACACGAGAGATATTATTCAATAATGAATAGATTGAATAAGTCACACAATGTGAAACACCAAATTAAATATTTCACACATGGTGAAAAGCCTTATTAAATATTTCACACATGGTGAAAAGCCTTATTAAATATTGCACACATGGTCAATAGCATTATTAAATATTTCACACAATAGTGAAAAGCCATAGTAATTAATTCACACAAAGTGAAAGGCCATTTCCCTAAGTTAATTAATACCAAGTGTATTGTAGAGATACAGGGAAGACATTAAATATAAGCAAGGTATTGCTTATCCGAGAAGATATTGAAGACACAGTCAATTTTAATATTTTATTCTGATGACAGAACTTATTAAGCCAATAGAACTTTTAAAATTATCCGAACTATTATCAACGGAAATTTTGTATCAGCGCTATAAGTGCTATAAAGAAAAAAAAAACACTATCGACCCTTTTCCATTTCTACTGAAAACATTAGTAGTAGATAGCATTCAATTACAGCGCACAAACTTAGGCGTTCGTTACAAAAAGCAATTTTAAATATTTTTAACCTGGCTTGAAGAAGGACATATAAAAGTGGTCCGAAACTAGTTGCCTTTATCATGTTGTAAATTATTTTTATCTTTCATATACTTATCAACAAGTGCGACAGCATCCTATCTATTATAGTTATTGATTTGAAATCAAAATGTCAAAATTTATTATCTTTAGCTTGCAGGGCATGGAAAACTAGCATTAAAAAGTCTTACGAAGTAGAAAGGTCAATTTCTTTAACACTACTAACTTCTGAATCATGTAAAGAACTGCAAATTCCATTTCACAGGTGATGAGAGTTCATTTGTATGCTGATGACGAATCAGCAGCTGCATATAGATAGAGGATCTTTACACCTACAATTCCTAATGTGAACGGAAGTAAAATCGATACAACAGAGATGGGAGAAAATGATTAAACTCCCATCCACTGATTGCTTGTATATCAGTCCCTCAAAATATATTCTAACTGGAAACAAAAGAGATTTATTCAATGAGGAATAAACCATAGCTTTAAGCGCTATATGTACTATAACGTTTCCGTCTATGTAAGTAAATTGCTTTGGTGTCGTAGTTAGTCTTCAAGATCATAAGAACTGAGTCCTTTAAGTGCTGGTCTATAAGAGCGTTGCTAATGTTTTTACAGAATGAACAAAATCCCATGTCTTTCTATGCAAAGCGAAAGATGAGGTCTAAACGAGCATTAGCAATGCTGGTCTAGTCTACACAGGGCGTTTAGTGAGCGTTACTAACCCTCAATACTCCAGGGTGCACTTTCCTTTGTTTTACCCCTATAAGTATGTCTGGGTACTAAACTAACATGACGTTAGCAATGCTGGTCTGCTCTATCCGGTGTGTTACTAATGCTCAGTACTCCAGGATGCACTTTCCTTTATCTTACCCTATAAAAATGTCAGGGGACTAAACTAACGTGACGTTAGCAATGCTGGTCTGATCTACACGGGGCGTTTAGTCAGTGTCAGTAACGCTGAGTCCTTGAGAGTGCACTTTCCTTTATGTTACCACTATAAAAATGTCTGGGGACTAAACTAACATGACGTTAGCAATGCTGGTCTGATCTAAACGGAGTGTTTAGTAAGAGTTAATAACACTCAGTCCTCCAAGGTGCACTTTCCTTTATCTTACCCCGATAAGAATGTCTGGAGACTAAAGTAACATCATGTTAGCAATGCTGGTCTGGTTGACACGGGGCGTTCGCAACGCTCTGTCCTCCAGGGTGCACTTGCAATACTGGTCTGGCATTTAGTGTGTGTTAGTAATGCTCAGTCCTCCAGAGTGCACTTTCCTATATCTTACCCCTGTAAGAATATCTGGGAACTAAAGTAACATCACGTTAGCAATGCTGGTCTGGTCTATACGGGGCATTTAGTGAGCATTAGTAACGCTCAGTCCTCCATGGTGCACTTTCCCTTATCTTACCCTATAAGAATGTCTAGGGACTAAACTAACACAACGGTAGCAATGCTGGTCTGGTCTACAAGGGGCGTATAGTAAGCATCAGTAACGCTCAGATCTCGAGAGTGCACTTTCCTTTATGTTACCACTATAAAAATGTCTGGGGACTAAACTAACATGAGGTTAGCAATGCTGGTCTGGTCTAGACGGGGTGTTAGCAACGCTCATTCCTCCAGGTGCACTTTCCTTTATCTTACCCTAAAAGAATGTCTGGGGACTAAACTAACGTGATGATAGCAATTCTGGTCTGGTGCACATGGGGCGTTTAGTGAGTGTTAGCAACGCTCAATCCTCGAGAGTGAACTTTTGTTTATCTAACACCTATAAGAATGTACGGGAACTAAACTAACGTGAATTCCAAATGATCAAAGTATGGAATAAAAGGGGAGTTAGTTTTTCTTCTAATGGTTGCATTATTATTAAGATTAACTGTTGATTTGCTGTAATCCTTTCGTTTCTTTTAAACTACTGGTAAGTTTAGTGACATGCTTTTCCCACCCGTCATAAATATATATAAAACATTAAAATTTTTTTAAGGATTGTACCTTTGATTACTGAATTTAACCTGAATACTGTGGATTTAATTAAATAATATTTTTTTTTAATTTCTTTTTGATACCTAGCTGCAGGTCAGCATATATATAAATTCATTGTTTACTTTTGATAATAAAATTTTTGTTCTTGTTAAATAAAAATAATGTTTTTATTTTATTTATTGCACAAGTTAGTGTTAATGTAGTTACCCATTCCTCAAGTGGACTGGCCTTACGCTAATCAAAGTTGTCTTGCGGTGGTAGTAATTAACTAATTACATTTATTGAGAACCCTCCACGCACAAATTTTATTTAATTTTCTTATTTGAGTAATTTTTGTAATTTAAACTATATTATTAACTATTGTTCATATATAATGTAATTTAAATTGGTTAATGTGCAGATTATGGTATCAACCCATGTTGAAGTACTGTATTTCCAAGATGGTGGTTAGGACATAGCACCTTCAAAATGTTTTCAATATTAACATCCTGGAGTGGGTGTTACTGCAATTTACACCTATCCTACAGCTAATTGGCATACATGCTTCGCTTGGTGCTTCAGGTCATAGTAAGTTAATATTTTTCTCTCTTGCAGAGAAGTGGCAACAAGGCAGTAAGCGATGTATCCAGGTGTGGTACCGTATTCTGCACTTTAGCCTTCAAATTAACATGCCACACCTCTTGTAAAAAAGCTAAATGTCTAGACAAGAAATAATAACAATGTAAAATACTTATACTGTCTTTCAAAAATCTCTATTTGAAAATTTATTTACTTATGTTTAATATTATGTTAAAGGTAATTATATATCGAATTATTTTAATAAATTATCAAATATACTTTATTTATTTTTAGAATAAATTAGAGCTTAATTGTAGCATGTCAAAGTAGTTAGAATTTCCCTTTACAATGAATTGCTTTTATGATTTACATCTTTTTTTTTTTTTTTTTTTTTTTTTAAAGCTTTGGTTTTTTTTTTAAACTTTTTTTTTTTCTTTAAAAATAAAAAAAAAAAAAAAGTCTAAATTGACATAAATTTATTTCCTTTTTTATTTGCACATTTGTTTCTCCAAAACTCAAACTTTGGAAATGAAATTCATCATAAAACTATGATAATATAAATGAAGAAATTGTAATCTTCAACAAAAAAAGTAAAAAGAGAAACATTGAAAGTTAAATTTCACGAAATCCTTTACATTTAGAAAAGGAGTGATTTCTAGATAACTTATTTTTTATATCATTTATTATATCAGATCTTTGTGATAAATTTTATTTAGATCATAAGTTTCTGTTCTTGACAAAAAACAAACAAACTGAAGTAAATAATAGAAAATTTATTGCAATCAAATTTTAATAAAATTATAATAATACATCTTAAAGGTTAAAGAAATATGACATTTTACACAAGATTGAAACTGTTTTCAACATTTGACATTTTTTTCTTCTAAAAGCTTCAGTTTTCCTTAACCCTTTAAGATATATTATTATAATTTTATAAAAATTTGACTGCAATAAATTTTCTATTTCATTCCTTCAGTTTGTTCATTTTTTGTCAAGAACTGAAACTTATGAACTAAATAAAATTTATCACAAAGATCTGATATAAAAATAAAGAAAATATATTCAATCATTTACTTACATACGTCAAGGAAACTGTTCATTACTATAAGTTTGAATTATTTCTAATTCACATGTCTATTATTTCATACACCAAATTTCAAGCCAATTGCACAACTGATTCTAAGGTAAAACTATTTTTTTTGTTGACCAGCATATCTGTCTACAATGATAGTTTAAGCAACAATAAAACAACATCTTGATGAATATTTTCTTCTTTGTAAGAGATGAGACTTCCGACCACTTCACACTATCCAAGCTTTAATAATTCCAAAATCAAAATGGGCAGTGGAAAAAGAGAGCTTAGATATAAACCAAAACTCTTATTTAAAGAAAGCTTGTAAGAATAAAATATTAAAATTCTTCAAGTTAGGGGAGTGCAGTGAAGAAAAAAAATTAGGGTCTTTTTTTTTATTATACAGGGTGATTCATGAAGATATGCAGAACCTTCGGGAGTTCATTCTACATGTAAAATTAAAGAAAAAAAGTTATATAAACATAGGTCCGGAAAGGCTTCGGTAGCGAGTTACGGCTAGCGAAAGATTTCGCCCCTTAATTTAGTACCCTGGGTGAAATGAAGACTTGCTGGAAGTCTGGAAAGGTAAATTATGGGGGGAAATCAGTGGTTTCTTATGGTTGTGACCTGAAAACTCGAATGAAACATGTTGCAGAACTGTATCTCCCTGTGTTTGTAACCGTATCCCATGTGGAACCTACAAAAGAGGGATCGTGAAACAACGTTTTTTCCATTTCATGTACAATAACGTTGGTAAAGTAAACGTTTGTGTGTCTAACCTACAACAAACTTTGTAGAACATTTAATTCTGAAGAAAATGGTGCAAATACAGTATACAGAACATAATTAGATGGTCGAGTAAATGAACGTTTCATCAGAATGTACATATGGCCAACAATAACGTTGTTAATTTCCCAATAAACAGTGTAAATGTTTATTACAACTTTACATGTTACATTTATAATTGTAAAAGTAAAAATGAACATGTGTGTCGTAAAGTACATAAATTATTGAAATTGAAATACTGTATGTTAAAAAAAAAAAGTATCCCACTTACAGGCCTACAAAGGCCTATGGGGTGGCTGGAGGGTAGGCTCCAGCATTCACGACCTAACAGGACGAAGTTGAGGTCGAGGGGTCAGCCTGACGCCCGCCCGCCTTTAACTCCCGGGAAAGAAACCCGGTACCCATTCTAGAGAGGGCTGGGTTGACACTAGGACCCGTTTGGAGGAGAAAGGAGCGTAGAAAAATCCCCGCGCTCCGCTGAGGCCGAGAACTGAACCCGCCACCTCCAACCTGCAGCCAAGCGCCCTAACCCACTCGCCTACCAGGCCCACGAAATACTGTATGACAGAATGTAATTTTATTTAAAACCACAGAATAATGTTGTGCGAAAAATTGTTAGTACATAAGTTGGCAACACAATAACAGCTGTTCAACAATAATGTGAATTGCATTGTTTTGATTTTTTGTGAGCGCTAACAACTGAGTTATAGTCCTTGTGTGTATTGTTCCGTACAATGGGTACTAAATTATGGGAGAAATCTTTCGCAAGCCATAACTCTCTACCAAAGCATTTACGGACCTATGTTTATATAACTTTGTTTCTTTACTTTTACATGTAGAATGAGCTCCCGAAGTTTCTGCATATCTTCATGAATCACCCTGTATTTTCCATAATTGGGGAACCAAGCTATGTTTAAAAAATTAAAATTTTATTCACTTACTAGTTTCACTTCTCCTAAGCCTAGTTGACTTCTTCCTAATGTCTGGTAGGCCACCCACCATTGCGGATTCAATTTCACTACCAAACTTGCTGCATGAACAGCAGGGTAAACTTCATGCAATTCCATTAAAGCCTAAAGTAATTAGGAATTCCAAAATCTCATTTTCAAGAACAATTTAGATAATATTTATAATAAAGGTAAGAAACGTAAACTACCTCATCATATTGTGATTTACATTGCACATGGCTCTGCACATGTTCAAAAACAATAAAATAAAAACATGAAAATACTGCATCAAACAAACAAAGGGTACAATTGTTTCTTAGTTTAAAAATATAACTGTGCAGCACAGAAACTGCATCAACAAAGGAAATTGTACCATAGTGGATACTGAAATACTTAAATAAGATAAATTCTTAATACCCAGGATTTTCATTCACTCCCAAAGCTTGGAATTCGTAAGATTAATTGGACCTCAATTACAGAGTAATAACTAGCAGATGAAAGGTCAATACTCATATTATCTATGGGGATAAGTGCAATGGTAGTACTCTGTAACTACCTAGTTTGTGTGTTTTATATGGGAAAATCTGGAAAATGCCATAAAATATGTAGTAATAAAATGAATCTGTCTAAACAGTTAAACAATAACATTAAAATTTACTAAAAGTATAACATGGATAAAATACATGTAAATTCAAACTCTAAGATAACTCCATCCAAAGTAATTACACTTTATATTATTAAGACTTCTCTTATCACAAAGGTCGATCTTATATTAAAACTACCAATTGCATTAATACTTTAAATATTGAAGAATCAGAACATCATAAAAGTGTTTAAATTGAAAGCACATAAGTCTAATGTCTAGGTCTATCTTATTATGTATTATTAGACTAATTAGACTTAAAATGGAATTATGACAGTACTTTATCTTCAGGGGCAAATGCAATACTCCCCAATATTCTAGTTCAAACTTAAAAAAAAGAAACAGTTACTCACAAGTCTATAGTTCACTGACATTACTGATTAATTGACACCATCACAAGAATCACTACGGGTTGATTTATTTTAGTTAGTGACACTCGAAACATTATACTCCAACTGAATATCATCGTAAAAACAACTACTGAAGACACAGGAATGAGTAAATCCTGCTAAAACAGTCAAAGAAACTAGCTGAAACTTCTTTGTCTTCAAGTCACTAATAAAGCACCTAAATACAAAGCTTGGATGCTTGACTTGTTAAGTAAACAGTGGTTGTTTACATGAAACATGTCCTTATGTTTATTTACTTCTATCCTTGGAATTTCTTCATCTTCGTGCATTGGTTCCCACACATACGGGCAAGTGGGGCATTTGCCCCACCCTGGAATTTTCAATTTAAATGAAAATCGTGGTATTTTTTTTCTCTCAAAGAGGACTAAATGATAAAAAAACTGATAAATTTTGCTATTACTAATTATTTTACTTTACTTATTTTATGTAGTTTTACAATATAAAGTACAATTTTTACAGACTTATTCTCCCCCCCCCCCCCGGAAAAAATCCTGTGCTTCCTGATCGACACCACTAATTCTACACAAAGGCAATCCGTTTCCTGGACTACTAAATCCTTTGAATATATACAACTACAATACAAACAGCTTCTAAAATGGTAGTGGACATTTCACAACAACTTTGTAGGTGGTGTGGCTTTATACAAACACTAATAATCATAGGTAAGCTTGTACAGGGCCGGTCATATCGGGGCCAAGTGAAATTGGGAGCCAAATGGAAAAATATTATTAAAAAAAATTAGTTGATCCTTAGCTCCAATGATAAAGTGCTAAGTCTGAGTGATACTTTATTTTGTGGAGAACATCATTTGTACGTTGACATTCGTTCAGTATTTTACTGTAATTTTTGTGATGTGATTAATTGCAGAATTCAATGTAATTTTCTGTCACAGACAAGTTGAATGATAAGTAATAAGCAATAAACCAAGACGGCACCAAAGGTAAACAAAAGATTTAGCCTCTGAGCTATCAACAGTGGGAGTGTAAGACGGCCGTTTCGTCCTCTTTATGGACTCCTCAGCCACACAAACCTTCTTCTGAAAGCTCAGATCGTGAAACCAAGTAAGGGAATCCACCCACGCACCCACCAGTGGGTTCTCAGATCACTCACGATGTGAGCTTTCAGCAGAGGGTTTGTGAGCTGATGAGTCCATAAAGAGGACAAACGGCCGTCTCACACTCCCCTTGTTGATAGCTCAGAGGCGAAATCTTTTGTTTACCTTTGGTGCCTTCTTGGTTTATTGCTTATTTTATAACAGGCACATTAAATTTTTATTGTAATTTAGTGTGGCTTGCCATTAGCCTTTGCTTTCTTCAATTTCCTCTGTGCTTGACGTATTCGCAGGCCAGGAATTGGAGCTTTTTCTTTTGTTTTGCTTTTATTTTATTGGGAACCCACTGAGGGGGGTGTGGGTGGATTCCCTTACTTGGTTTTGTGATCTGAGCTTTCGGCAGAGGGTTTGTGTGGCTGATGAGTCCATAAAGGGGCCGAAATGGCCGTCTCTCACTCCAACTGTTGATAGCTCAGACGCGAAATCTTTTGTTCACCTTTGGTGCTTTCTTGGTTTATTGCTTATTTTATAATGGCACATTAAATTTTGATTGTGAAAAGTAATAGTTGAGCTAGTTTCAGTCTGAAAGCAGATAATTATTTAATTCAATTCAATAACAGTTCTCTAGTATTCTACTATATATTGGTCATAAAGTTATAGCAATGAATTCATATGACAACTGCATCGGACAAAATGCTATTAAATTAATAAATTAATAATAGAAATGAGCATTTTTTTTATTTCATGACTGAATGAAGCTGATAAGAAATGGAAACAAACCGAAGAAGAGAATTTTCAAATCTAGAACTGAAAAACATGCTGAAAGAAGGAATGACCAAATCCAAAGCAGTGGACGCTAGTTGGATATGGGCTCCGACCAACAACATCAACAGATAAATTTTCATGTATTGCATCTTCAAGCCCAGAACAAATGAAAGACATCAGATCCTTTTTGTTTTTTGCAAGTAATAAATTTCATCTGATTAACTGATATCCAAATTTCAATTACCATAAAATTAAACCTGAAATCTCCTTTAACTACAATGATATAGGTTTGGATCTCACTGCAGCATCTTCAGAAGAGTCTTCAACAAGTTCGCTATTTCAAGAACTGCATCTTGACATTGCTATTGATCCCATTGAAGAATCAAATGAAGAGAAGTCCACACGTCAGAAGTCAGCAGATGAAGTTATTGATCCACAACAAGAAAGCGATGAAATTGAAGCAATGTACACTGAACTTTGGAAATTTGTTCCGTCCAGATTACATGCATCAATTATGGAGAAAAATGCATTTATGAAGCACCATCCAGTTCAGCCAAGAGATATTGTTATATAACTTCCATTAAAGCAAGCAAAACATTCAAACGCACTCTATCTGATGGCACTACAGTTCCTCATAAATGGTTGTCATACTGCCTTGAAACAAAAATATACTGCAGTGTCTGCCTACTATTTGCTTCAGACAGAGAAAGCCTATTCATCCATGGAGTTAAAGTTGAGATTAGATATCACTTTAAACAGCATGAACATTCCGTTGCCCAAGACAATGCTGTGAAAGCCTATCTGCAGATCTGCAAAAGTATGGATACTGAAACTCTGATCGACAAGGATACGGCAACAAAACGGCGAAGTGACATCGAAAGCAGGAGGCACATGATTCACAGGTTAATTGATATAATTCTGTTCATCGGCAGGCAAGGACTAGCTTATAGAGCATCCATCGAAGTTGCTGCATCTCAACAACAGATGCAACTTCTTAGAAATAGCTATGTTGGTTTCTAAATATGACCAAATCATGAAGACACATGTGGATATGGCCATTCAACAAAGCAAAGAGAATACGGAAAGCCAATCTAAATCAAAAGGAAGCGGTGACCTTATTACATTCCTGTCAAACTCATTCATCAACAAAATAGAATATTTAGAACTTCAAAAATACAACTTCACATTGCTAGTAAAATTCAGCAAGCAGGCATCTTCAGCATAGAAGTGGATTTCACACAGGGTGTTTCAGCTGTAGTTCAGCTAGTGTTGTGTGTTAGATATGTGCTACACGGTAGAGTCTCTGTGAAATTGTTGAAGCTGGTTGTTGCACATAAAACAACAGGCGAGGCACTCTACCTTCAGACAAAGGCAGAACTTGAGAAGTTTCAAATCCATTTGAAGCAAATAGTTGGATGTTCATTTATGGAGCTGCAAATATGAGTGCTCAATACAATGGGCTCCAAGAGCATCTTAAGAAGGATAATAATTTGTTGATATACAGTCATTGTTACACTCATGCACTGAACTCACAAATTTGACAAAAAATTGTAAAACAACTAAGGATTTTATTGATCTCTTCCAGAGTGCAACGGCTTTCGTCTCAGAATCGCACAAGCACATGCTAGCTTGGACCACAGTTAATAAGGAATCAAATGAAGGTCCTAAACTATTGTGCCGGCTTCAGAAGGTTAATTTGACTCATTGGTGGAGCAGACAGAGCATTGAAAAGCATTTTCAATGCCTTGAATGTTCCATTTGAAGAGCAAAGCAAAGAGCAGGAGAATTAGCTGCTGCTGCTGAAAAATTGACAATCCCCATCCAAGAAATTCGAAAGAGATATTTATTATGATCATTGATACAGCAAATAAAAGTACAGTGGAACCTCTCATAACGAGCATGATTCGTTCCAGAATCTTACTCGTTATGTGAAACACTCGTTAAGCGAAACAATTTTTCCCATATAAATCAATGTAAAATACGATAATGCGTTCCATGCCGAAAAAAAATACTTTTGTATTTTTAACATTTAGTCAAATAAAATTACTGTACTTATAAATTGTTAAGGAGCGTAACAACCTGTAATGCAATTTCGATTTGCAAAAAACAATAAAACAAATCGAAATAACTAGTTTATTATTTATGAATTTATGACAAATAATGATTTTACATTTCATTTCTACAGTTACTTTTAGTCTCTTGTGGCTTTTTCTTCGGGGACATTTTCACAAGGGTTATTAAACTTTTCACAAAAAAAATTACAAATAATGTCTGAACACAAGTTTGGAAAAATGTGTGATCACATGCGACACTAACATGCTAGCGGAACGAGTGCTAAACAGACTGACGCAAATGCACGGAAGTCCCGGCTCACAAGTGAGTGATGTGAAGATGGGACTTCCCCTTTCTGCGTCACTCGTTATGCGAAATGTCGCTCGTTAAGGGAGCAATTTTTTTTTCACAATTTTTTTTGCTCGTTATGCGAATTACTCGTTATGAGAGGTGCTCGTTATGAGAGGTTCTACTGTACTGTCTATCTTCAATTAAGAACTTATGAAGGACACTGCAGAGTTGGACCTAAGAAATTTTTAAGAACCCTTTAAGAGTGTCGAGTGTCGAAATATCTCATGAGGATCATATGCTTCAAAAATTGGCTCAACTCACAGGAACCAATTGTGCCAAGTTGTTCAGAGAATTGATTCAGTTTGTGACTCATTATGAATACTATAATGCAGTTAAAAAAAATCAGATTCTGACAGAGACTTCGAATTCATTGATCGGAGTGACACTGAAGAACAGCATGCGACATTTGAAGTGGATGAAATCGAGAATATTTTCACTGAATTGTTTAAGTGTGAAGAAAAGACGAAGTGCAAATAATGTTTACTTTGTGCTTTGGAATACTGTGGGTGGGGGGGTGGGGGGCACAGTAAAAAGACTAGCAGCCAGAGCAAGCCTACAAAGACCCTATAAGGACCAAATAATGAATGCAAGGCAACTGTTTGAATGGGCACATCAGAACATATCTAATACAGACTTTAAATCTGTGATGAATGAAGAATACATTAAAACTGAAGAACAACTGGCCAGCCAGTACAGTACAGCTGTAACTATATCAGGCTCTCAGAAATTTCATGCTTTCATACCTTCACGTGTGGAACCAAAGTAAATGTGAAATTATTTTCTTCTGCAGTTGTTTCAAGTATATTTCCTGTTGTAAATGACATACAGCAGATATTGGTGGGTATGTTACTTCAATCTATGGTGACACTTGGTGGTTGAGTTATGTTCTGGCTAAAGATGAAGATTCCAGTAAAGTGCAAGTTACATTTCTCCACCCTTCAAGATCATCACCCTCATATATATATCCCACGCCATCTGATACACTCTGGATCCCTTCTGCAGATGTGATATGCAAAGTAAACCCCATCACACAAACAGGCCGAACATAGTTTACCAGACAGTGAAGTGAACAAATGTGTGGATATCTTTCAACAATTGAAGTTTTCGTAAGACAAAACAAACAACTTAAATACTGATTTGTTAAGCCTTAACTTTACTCATGTAATATCGGATTTTTAATGTAAGTGTGAATGTGACCTTTTTACATTTTAAAATAAATGTAAAAATAATAGCCAGTGCTTGTTTCATTGTAATGTGTTGCTTGTTCCATTCAATTTTCTGAAACGGTGCTAATTCTAATATTTTTCACAAAACATGTGTATTTCTGAAGCCCTGCATCTCCAGATGCCATTGAGATCCCATGATAGAATTTTGCTATATGTATTTAAACATTACAAACTAATTTTGATAATTTTTTGAAATTTTTAAAATTGCCACTTTTTGAGAAATTCAAATTTTAAAATTTAACTTAAAATTTTCAAAAAATGTTTTTTTTTTTTGTAGCCCCAATCTTGTGGCTTATCATATTAAAGCCCCATTCAACAGCTTAAAATGAGATCGCTCCCAGGTTTGTATCATCACTGGTTGCTAGCCTACAGGCAACTAAAGGTGCCAAAACGTATAATTTTTTGATAAAAATTTATATCTTTAAAATTAATAACTTCAAAAGGAATTGTTGTACACAACTGAAATTGGGTATTTTTTCATAAGTCTATGTATATTGCAGCATACCAAAACTCATAACAATCTGAGACATCAAGTCTGATTCAGTGTTGATTTGACATGGAATTACCCAACATTGATGTTTACAGGCAATTGTGGCATCTGTCGGGAATGAAAACAGTAGAGTTGTTGTTGTTGTTGGTTGGGTTTTTAATGGTGCAAAAGCAGCTGTGGCTAAGCTGCACCAAGAAAGGTAAAAAGGAGAAGAAAATGGAATGAAAACTAACTACCTAGATAAAAAGAACAAAACAAGAAAAGAACAGGTAGTGCCAAAAGAAAGATGATAGTAAATCATCTATAGTGTATAGAAGAAAAGTAAAAACATGAGAATTATAAGAGAGTGGTAAGGCCACATTGATGAATGAAGCTTAAAAATGATGAAATGGGTAAAAGATCATTGTCATTTAAAAGCAAGGAAAGTGAAATTTAAAAAGAGGATAAAAGCACTGACGACGATGTTGAGTAAAAGCAGGACAGTCAATTAAAATATGATGAACAGTTAAAACTACGTTGCACGTAGAACACAGGGGAGGTGGACGATTTAGCAGTAAATAGCTATGCGTAAGTCTGGTATGTCCGATCCTGAGACGTACCAGAAGAACATCTTGCTGGCGAGTTGGAAACAGTCGATTGGTAGGAGAAGATAATAAAGAACTGACAAGACGCAATTTATTGCCATGAAGATCATCCCATTCCTGTTGCCAGGCAGATCGGAGACAAGAACATATAAGTGCGTAGATGTCAGAGGGAGGAGTGGAGATCCATCGCAGTGGTCGACTACTTGGCGAGAGAATCAGCGAGGTCATTGCCGACAATGCCGATGTGGCCTGGGATCCAGCAGAAAACGATAGTGCAATGGTGAAAACGCTGTAAAAAATCTAAAATGGATAAAACAAAAGGGTGAACTTTCAGGGTGTGACTGCACAGTGCCCGCAATGTGCTCTCAAGAATCGCTATATATAAGTGTGTGCGAAAACTTCTCCTGTAAAGCATACTTTAAAGCTAAAAAAATGGCATAAATCTCAGCAGAAAACACCGATACCTCAGAAGGAAGATGAATAGCATGACTGAAAGTAGCAGTATAAAAAGCTGCTCCAACATAATCTGTACCTTTTGATCCGTCGGTATAGAAACTGTTGAAATGAGAGTGACGGGACAAATGATCCTGATGCAGAGACTGAAAGACTGTTGAGGGCGTGTTGATTTTCGCAAAAGTACGAAGCGAGAAATCACAGTTGGGTAGAGGATATTTCCAATGCGCTGATGGCGAAGTAGGTAGAGTGGCAATGTGAAGGTCAGTGAGCTGTAGTGTAGTGAGTCAAGTCGTCACCCGATGTCCAAACGGTGGTATAATGGAAGGACGATTGGTGAAAAGACGTTGTTGACGGGGACGACAGACACATTGATGAGCAGGATTATTTGGAAGTGAAGAAATACTGGCGAAATATTGGAGAGACAAAACTTGTCGACGATATTGCAGGGATGGTTCCAGAGCCTTTGCGTACAGACTGGGAATCGGTGAAGTACAGAAAGCACAGAGGCAGAAACGGACGGCCTGATGGTGAACAGGATCAAGTGTCCGAAGGACAGATGGCCGTGCCGAGCCATATACAATGCAGCCATAATCCAATTTGGATCAAATAAGGGCTCGGTAAATGCGCAACAAGGCCAAGCAATCAGCACCCCATTTGGAATGGGAAAGCACTTTGATACAATTTAGTTTTAAAAGAGATCGTTTCCGAAGGTCAAGTATGTGATCATTAAAAGTCAATTTCCTATCAAAAATGAGGCCTAAAAATTTATGTTGAGAAAGACATGGATGTGTGACGCCACCAAGAGTCAGCTTGGGATCAGGAAAAATTCCCTGACGTCGAGTGAAATGGACACATACAGTCTTGGATTGGGAGAAAGTAAAACTATTAGAAACACTCCAAGTCTGCAACTGATGCAGAGCTAACTGCAGTTGTTGTTCAATCAGACGTAAATTAACAGAACTGCAAAAGATCTATAAGTCATCAACATATAAAGAGTGGTGGACAGACGAAGGCAAAACAGAGATGATGCCATTAATCTTCACGGAAAAAAGGGTAACACTCAAAACACAGCCCTGAGGCACTCCAAGTTCTTGAGGATAACATTTAGAGAGCGTAGATCCTAGACGGACTTGAAAGGTACGATTCGCAAGAAAATTGCGAATGAAAATAGACATGTGACCACGAAGGCCGTAATGATGAAGATCTTGTAAAATGTCAAATTTCCATGTGTGATCGTATGCCTTCTCCAAGTCAAAGAAGATGGAGAAGAGGTGTTCTCTATTAACAAATGCAGTGCGAATAGCATCTTCCAAACGTATAAGATGGTCAACCGTAGAGCGATGTTGCCGGAATCCACACTGTGTGGTAGCGAGAAGTTTATTGGCTTCAAGATACCATTGAAGGCGGCGATTTACCATGCATTCAAGCGTCTTACACAAACAGCTAGTGAGGGCAATGGGGTAATAATTATTGGGATCACTGACATCTTTACCAGGTTTGGCAAAAGGAATGACTATAGCTCGTCACCAACTATCAGGAAATAAATGTTCTAACCAGATTTTATTGAAGATGGACAGAAGAACATTCAACGATGGAAAGGATAAGTGATGCAACATCACGAAAATAATTCCGTCAGGGCCGCAGGCAGTATCTTTGCTGGTGTCTAGAGCAAACAATAATTCCTGTAAAAAGAGAGATTATACGGTTCTCTGTTGGAAGAAGAAAACTTTAAAGGAATAGCTTCAGCACGGTCTTTAATCGTTTGAAAAGTAGTAGATAAAAGTGCAGGGCTGGAATTCCGTGCAAAAGCGCGTCCAAGGGCTTCAGCTTGTTCGGAGATAGTAGCTATTTCATTTCCATCATTTTTCAGAATGTGCAAAGATTGAGATCTATACTATCCGTGCATCTTACGAATGGTATCCCAGAGGGTCTTTGAAGACAAAGTACAAGTTATCGATGATACAAAACTTTGCCAAGACTCTTTCCGACTAATGCAGCGAATACGACAAGCAGAAGCAGGTGCTCGTTTAAAAGCTAAAAGATTGGCAGAAGTGGGATAACGTCAGAAAAGATTCCAGGTTTTCTGTTTAATTTTCTGTGCAGACGTACAGTCAAGAGTCCACCAAGGTTTGGGAGGCACAGGGAATCGTCCAGATGTTTGTGGAATTGTTGCTTTGGCAGCACAAATAATGGTATGAGTGACCTCGTCAATAAGTTGATCAATGGTAGCTGAAAGATCAATGGCAATCAGATTACAGTGGCTAGTAAAAGTTATCCATCAGCAGAGTCAAATTTCCAGTGAGGACGACAGGGTGATGAAACAGCAGAAAGAGGTAGCTCTTTGAGAATGATTGGGAAATGGTCAGTGCCACCAGGGTCTTCGATAACATTCCATGAGAAATCAGGGAAGAGCGAAGCAGAACCTATAGCTAAATCAATAGCAGAGAAGGATATTGGCAAGGATGTGAAATGAGTTGCGGCGCCTATGTTAAAGATACAAAGATTATGCCGAACTAAAAGATCTTCAATAACAGCACCTCTAGGATTGGTGGATGAAGAACCCCAGACAGGAGAATGAGCGTTGAAGTCTCCAACTAAGAGAAACGAAGTCGGTAATTGATCCAGAAGATGAGCAATGTCTGTAGGCGAAACAGGGGCTGTGGGGGAAAGATATAAGCTACAGATAGTGAAAAGGCGGCTGGTGGAAAGGCGAGCAGCAACAGCTTCCAAAGGAGTCGTAAGTGGGACACGGGAGGATGGAGTGTCATGTCGGATAAAGAGACAAACGCCTCTGCCGCTTCTATCGGTCCGCTGTTTACTCAGCATGGAATACCCAGGAAGAGAAACTGTGTCGTTTCTTTAAGAAAAGTTTCCTGCAGACACATACAGACTGGATGATTTGTAGAAAGGAGGGCTTTAACATCGTTCAGGTTGGAGCGAAATCCTCAACAATTCCAATACAATAAGGCCATTAAAACATAAAAAAGGTTAAAAACCTAAAAATCAAGGTGGAGGCGCTGGTGGTGCCCTAAAATTAGGGTATTTGGAGGAGTAATCCAGATCGTCTTCATAAAACCGTCTGGGAGAGAAATGTCTCTGACGGCCACGAGAAGGTGAACGTGAACGTGAAGTGGTGCGATGAAAGGTTTGTGTGGAGATTCAGAGGGTCATTTCTGTGTGAAGTTGAGACCAGTGGGGATATTGAAGGACTTGAAGAAACTGACAAAGACAACATGGTGGATTGTGACGTAGACTGTGTGGATTGCGACGGAACTCTAGTGGTAGGAGTAGCAATGGTTTGAAATATGGCTGAAAAGGACTCGTGAGGAGGACAAGTGATGTCGGTTTGACAGGAGATCGAAGCTGTCTATTTCGATTTTACAGCAAAAGAAAAAGTCTTTTGGGCTGGCGCAGCAGGAAGCATCCTCCGGGCCTCGGGATAAGAAAGAGAATGTTTCACTCTGATGGTTTGAATCTCTTTCTCCTCTTTCCAGCGAGGACAAGATCGGGAATATGAAGGGTGGTCTCCTAAACAATTGACACATTTTAGAGGCAAAGTGCACGGTGTAGACTCATGGGATGGCTCACCACACTTAGGGCAGATGGACTTGCCACGATAAGCTGCAGAGCCATGACCATAACGTTGGCATTTGAAACAGCGCAGAGGGTTCGGAATGTACGGATGCACAGGACAGCGTAAACAGCCAGCTGTAACACTCGTGGGCAGTGTGGAGGAGTTAAAAGTGAGGACAATTGTACAAGTGGGTACTTCCTTATTATTACGACGAACATGAATCCGTCGGACAGCAGTCACACCCTGCGAAGAGAAGCCTTCAAAGAAGGTCAGCATCACGTAGACCAGGGGTCGGCAACCTTTTGTTGTAAGAGGGCCAAATATTTTATGTGGGGATTACTGCGGGCCGCACTTGGGCCAAAAAGGACAAAAATCTTATTTTAACAACCAAAAAAAAAAAAGAAATTCTTATTTTAACAACCAAAAAAAAAAAGAAATTCTTATTTTAACAACCAAAAAAACAAGGAAAATCTTAAGACGCCCTGCGGGCCGCCGACCCATGACGTAGACCATCAAGATCAGGTTCACGGATGACGCCGCAACTAGAATTCAAAGTCTTGTGCTTAGTGACAGATACCGGAGTATCTGCCAGAGTTGTCAAATTAAGAAAGTTGTCAACAGCTTTTGAAGAAGGCAGTTGGATTAACAAATTGCCAGACTGAAGTTTCTTGACAGACTTTATGCAGGAAGTTACTCCTAAAAGTACTTTGGAGATGAGAAAAGGGAACAGTTTGGACAAAGGTGTATCAGGGGTTAAGTAGTGCATGACGAGAAAGGTAGGACTGGTAGTACAAGAAGGAGAGGCAACATCAACGGTGTGGAAATTGTTTCCCAATGAAGGAAAAAAAGAAGGATCCATACACAGGAGAATTAGCTGGGGAAGATAAATAGTCACCAGTTCAGCTATCCCCATATCTGACTGGAAGGCAGGAATACTGTGAGCGTTGCCAGGCGACGTTTTTTTTTTTGCCCACAGGGATCGTTCATGACACTAAAATAACCCCGTAGTGCCACACATCAATCGGCACGATGCCTTCCACCTTGGATTCGGGGGTGGGCGTTTAGGACCCATGGAGAGTATCTCATGGAAAAGAGAACCCTCCATGGGTAGTCCCCTCACCACGTACAGGAACCCGCACGGAGGGGAGCAGTAGAGTGACAACTGTAATTTTGAGCACTATTTATTTATTTATTGCGATTGAAGTAAGGTTAGCGATACGTGTATTTGTCCACCATTGGAAATGGAGGCGAGTAAAGAACAGAGGTGTGTGGATTCATTTTTTGACTGCTGAGGGTGTTGGTGGATGAGAAATTCATCGTAGCATGTCTGTTGTGTATGGCAAACACTGCATGTCACATTCACATGTGCTGCAGTGGCATAAGAGATTCTGAGAGGGATGCATTTCATTGCAAGACAATCCGTGCCCAGGAAGGGCCATCGCATCATTACTTTTGAAGTTATTGAACGGGTGAAGGACATGCATGACTAGGTAAGACTGTGGATCCGTTAGCAGCCTCAAACCTTCTATAAGAATGGAAATGACCGTCTTGTCTCCCAGTGGGATAAATGTATTAACAGTTTTGGAAATTACTTTTGAAGTAATAAATTTCCAATGACACTTTTTTGCATCAGACCCGTTTTCATTTGTCTGCCTCTACGTTGAACATAATCTGATTGAAACTTTTCTTTACATCTTCTACCACTATTATATTATGCATATAATATTTTGGCATTCTTCACACTTGGAAAAATTAAATCGATTGGGAGGTATAATATTATGTTGAACCACTGCATAAGAGATTTTAACCCTATGTGGAATGTTCACAAATTTCATTCTTTCAATTTGAAAGCAAACGAATTTGTGCAGTTTTCCATTTTCCATGTAATATTTAATGCATGTTAAACCTTCGTACTTATTAATTTTATGATTTTGATAGTCAACCTTAATAAAACAATTGCTTTTAGGAAATCATGGAGATGAGATGTGTCAAAAACCCCATTCTTTAACAACGTGAGAGAAGTTGGATGAAAGCATAGATCCAAACTGCATACCATTGTCACTGAAGACGATCTTAGTCATCTCATGATGAGCAAACTGTGACTTGAGATGACTGATTACTTCACCTTCTTGTTCTTTTTGATTTGGGTCTAGTTCTTCTGAGCTGGAGTAAGAGTCTTTGAGGCATACACGACAGGTTGATAAACTGCACAATCATCTTTCTGTTTAAAAAGTTAATGTTTCTATTTACTTACCAAGTAAGTGAGTTTTATTTTCAATTTAATTATCTTTATTTCACCAACACCTTCTCATTCACTTTTTAAAAGTAAAACAACATGATGTAAAAACAGCAGACCTTTACAGAGAATTAGAATAAAGAATCTTCAAAACACAATCAAAAGGATTCATAGAAGTCAGAAAAGAAGATAAAATAATGAAAATATTTTATATAATAAAAGCAGTGTCTAAGGCCTTTTCAATTTGGAAGATACAGGAATGAAAAATTCAACAAAGCCCTCTTCAATATGGGTTGAAACAAATTGACCTTTGCATTTTAAATGTCAAACAATTTATCCTGATGTGGTTATACATTGATAGCACTGTTGTTGCTGGCACCAATATAGATATAAGATGCAAAATCAAATCCCTCAGATTAGCAGAATCAAGAGTAACATCATCATTCCTAGAAACTGAGATAAGATAAGCAAATGATAAGTATTGATTAGAAAACTGTAAACCAGTGAAGAGAGCTCAAAACTCAATGTTGGCAAAACAAAGAATATCATGAAATGTTAAGATCACTCGTGTACTTATCAAATGAACATTACAGCTAGCATTAGTCAACTTTCACAAATAGTAAGGACTCAATACACATAGTAACAGAGAAACAAATATACCAGTACTTAAAGGGAGCCAATGATCAGAAACTTGTTTACAAAGTGAAGAAGGGTAAATAACAAGTCAATACAGATGACAGTTTGTATTTACAGTGGATGCTTAATTTGGATGCACTCTTTTAAAAGTTGGAAATTCCCTTATATCCTAGAATTTAAAAAAATAATCTTTTAGCACTCACAGCATGTGAAGCAGAGTTAATGGCAATGTGTGAGGGTGTTCAAGAATTATAGTGAGCGTTCTTAGTTTGAATTATGGAGATATATAGAAAAACCCTTGATACTCAAGACAGGCAGCAAAGCAGCACTTATATGAATGAAAGGATCCTACTCAACTTCAAGTAAGCACATCAACAGAAAGTAGTACTTCATTAAAGATGAGGTCAAAAAGGGCAATACTGACATTCATCTGGTATGGTCCGAGTGAAAGCAGATCTTTTAATAAAGTGTTATCTGTTGGCTTAAAATGAGAACTTTCACTTGAGGGGAGGTGTTGTGATTAGAAATAAGCATGATAGGCCTATAACTGACAATTAGTCTTTGATTCATTATTTTAGTAAGTAATTTACCAGAATATCACAAGATTCATCTGCAATTCTCTTTAAGAATTAACAACAATATTTTTCTCCATCAAAAAGCAAGACTTATTATTCGTGAAGTGAGTCAATTGGATTTCCAATCTTTCCAGCTGATTCTGTACATGTATATTTCTTATATTGAGCAAATGTTGGTTGTCAAAATGTAAACCAACTTTTTTCTTGTCTGATTCGTTTTTCATTCAAATGTTAAAATTTTTCTATTCTTTAATTAAAGAAATACCAGTTTTAGCAGATAAGTGTATTATGTCCACAGCCATCCTTCTCCAGCTCATGAAAAAACAGTAAGCTTAATACAGTCCTGCAAGGGATCAGTGCTGAAAGCAACACTTTAAAGGATTAGAATTGTGGTCATCATATTGAATGGATATTTCATTACAAGAAAGAGAGTGCCTTCAAAATTCTTACCTGTGCTTTCATTTCAACAAGCGTCTCATCCTTTGGTGAAAGCTGAATTGCTTCATCCCATTTTTTAATAGCCTCCCAGTAACTGAAAAATTCAAGTTATAAAATCCTTTTTTAACTTGCAATGTAGGTAACAAACAGTTTTGTACATTTAGTCAAATTTTATAACACTCCTCAATATGCAAGAGAGAAAAAAAAAATATTAGAACAAAAAAATCCAAAATTAAGGTACCTTTCTCAAAAATTATTTATCTTAGGTAGTTGAACCATTAATGGTTAGTTTAGATTAAGAAAAGGAAGATGCCTTGGAATTTGATATAAATCAGATGAAAAACTGAAAAAAATTATAATTACAGTGACTCAAAAACTGCTTAACTCTACTGAACTTTACTGAATGTGAATGATTTTAGGATTAAAACAATCAGTACACAAGTCTCTTTAAAGTATCACATGAATTTTTTTTTTTAATCTTGTAGTAGGCAACTTCATATATATTTTAAGGGAAATAATACTGAATAATGTTTATAAGTATACCGTTTTAATCCCCATTTATAGATATCTAGCAGGTTATGAAAAACATCATATCTCTTGTTAGTGATCATAATAACTATATACAAAGCAACACTATATAGTCTCTATGCACAAAAAGTTTCCTGTTAAGAAAATTAGATATTAGCATCTAATCTTCTGAAAAACCCTTCAGTAAATTGGCTAACATCGATAAATTACTGAACATATAAGGGATTTCAAATGTTTTAATTAGTATTTATTATCTACCTATATAAAAAGAAAAGTCCTGACTCACTCACTCACTGACTCATCAACGCCCAGCCCAAACCCTTGGACCTAGAAAGCTGAAATGTTGCACAGAGGTTCCCTTTATGGTGTAGACAAGGAATAAGGCCAGATTTGTCGAAATTCCCACGGGACAGGGAATAAAGAGGATTTATATTTTAGCTTTAAAGTTGCCTTATCGATATATAGGTGTGTGGCGCCAACCCACAATACATCTGAGTTATCTGGAGAAGGCCACAACGGGCTGGGAGATTATCTACTAGTAAAAACCTGTTACTGACTATTTACCATAATGAAACTAGTATACAAAAAGGAAAAAAAAAGAACTTTCAGCTTCACAATATTAATTGAATTTATGAAGCAATTTGACTATGCAATAACACATGATGTATGCCACCAAACTGCTATAGCTCATCTGCTTTTACCTCAAAGTATTCCAATTATATCACTTATAGTTGTTCATGCACACAGGCAAAAGCAACACACATTAGCCCCCACAATCAAATATTCCCTAACAATACTTGTCAACCTATTTTACTTAGCAGCAAAACTAATGTGACCCATGGCAAACAAACTTTTTCATTGCTTTATTACCTGTGTTAAAATTCTTTGAAGAACTTCAGCATGATTTGCACATGAATAACAGTCTAATTTTAACAGGGTTGTTGTAATTTAACCCAACCCAAAAAAAAAACCCATGAGAAATTTAAAAAAAAAAAAAAAAAAAAACATTTAAAAAAAACCGCCAAAAATCCAACTATATTTAATTATGAAAATTTAATTAACATACAAAATGTTACATAATTAGCCTTACACAAATTAAAAAGAGCCATTATATTTATTGAAGGCAACTATTTACTGTTGCAAGAATTTATTTTTATTAATATTGTGTTTTAACTTTTCTTGCAATATAAGAATAACATTTCCCCTTCCAGAAAAACAACTTTAACTTGATGTAGAATCGTAATGACTGTAAAGTACAATTTAGTACCTTTATAATATGGATCCAATGCTGGAACAAAGCATGAATTTTCACAACTACATGGTCTTTACAACCATGTACTTAAAGGATTGTGATAATTGTGCATGGCTCTGGCTGCCAACATAAGAAAATTTAATTTATCAATTTTTGCCTGTTTAATTTATCAGTTTTTTCCACTAATAAAGTAGTTGTAAGAATGGCTTAGTGTTTTGAGTAAATTAATCATAAGAATTTAAATTGAACTATTTAATTGTCAATATGAAAAAAATCCCAAATAACCCAATTTAACCTACTGGGTCGTTTTTTTTTTAAAATACCCGGGTTCTTCTCAACCCTGAATTTTAAATATTTAAAAATACAATGAAATGACAGGAAAAATGCCTATTTAAAGTTGATTTGAATTGAAATTAATAATTTATTAACCTTCAGCATTAGAACAAAGCAGAATGTAGTTAAATTTACATTTGTCCAGATTATTTGGTCAAGAATGTAGCCTACATTACTGTTTTTTGGCTACATATTTATTATACATAATCTCTGAGGATTTTCTTGCAGAATATCAAGGGTATCCTCAGTCAGTGGAGAAGCTCTGCCTAATATACCATTGGAGAATAGGCAGTGGGGATCAGGGGTCCTTTCAAGTGCTGACAGTTTCCTAATGACTGCTGTTTGTGGTGGCCAGTGCTCAATGTTTGGTGTTTTTTATTTTATTAACAGACTTATAGGAAAAAAATTTATTTACAAGCGCATTAGATTTTTGTTCATACGTATTAAGTTAGTTTATTCCCATATTGATCTTAGCAAAGTAAAAACCAATTTATAAACAACAAACAATTCATGGACAATTCAAATTTCAGGCTGAATCCCACATGACAGTCGATTGATTTTAACAAATATTTAAACAAAAATTCTCATTGATAGCATTGGCTGTTTTGTTTTAATCTTATTCTTCATTATTAAGTTCTACCCTTATTTCTTTTACAATGAGAAAAATGAAATCATATGAATATGATAAGATGTTAAACAATTATAGATTAGACCTATCTTAAATAGTTTGTTCATTTTGCTTAATGTATCAAGATATGGAATCCCAAACAATAAAAGTTATTTTATAATTTCAAATTCTTCAGTATTTATTAATTAATAAATATACAGGTTTTTTTTTTTATGATTACAGTTCCACGATATCAAATGAAAGAGTGAGATAATCATAAGCTATACATATTTCTAAAGAAACCACTTTAAATAAAAATATCCTCTTTTGAATCATGATAAGAAACAAAAATTATGATTACCAACTTAGTTAAAAGAGAAATGATTTTTGCTTGTTTTGTTTAAGAAGATTACCGAACTTTATTCACACTTTGCCTGCATAAATTCGTTTCTATTAGTTACGTGCAATAAAGACATTCATTTAGACCGAGATAACTTATGACTACCATTTATCCCTATTTCAGAAAGATGAAAACCAAATCCTACCGCTGAGTTTCTGCTAAAATGCAGCCTTCTTCCTTGAGCCGCTTGCTTTTACTCGAACTATCTTCCAGGGAAATGACTTTGGGATTTGTAGCAGGTAAATAGTCAGGAGGGGTTTCGAGCAGAGCAATGGGAACTATCTTCAATCTGTCTCCTATTTTCCTTTTCCAGCCAAATGATGTCATTTCTAATTACCTTTTTCAAAGGTAAAATATTATGAAATGTTCACAATATCTTTGTCTCAACATGTCAAAACTCGAGCATTCATCTTCACCATTTAAAGTTAATTCTATTCAGTTTAGGAAGCTTCGACAACTTCCAATGGGAGAGTTTACCATGTTGCGATGGGAGACCACCAAACCAGAATAAAGTTCATTCTATACAAGTTAGGCAGAGTCGGCCGTTTCCAATAGATGGATGATCAAACTGTGTTTATAGAGGGCGCTACCTGTCTCCGGAATCGTCTGCGAATTCTGTCCATAGAAACCTATGTGAAAAACACCAACTTCTCAGTCCAATTTTACCTTTATTTCTTAAATATCATCAATAAATAAATTATATGCTTTTTATTCTACAACTATGCTGTATATTTAAACGATTTTTTTTCTTTTCAGCAAAGCAATAGTTTATCAAAAAAAAATATTTATTTTAAGGCATGAAAACGCCTATCAAATTCATTGAACACAATAAAATCTAAGGAAAAATATTTTTTTACATTGAATTATATTTCTCTTATTATTATAAATCTAAGGTTTTAATTTTCTGCAGCTTTTAATTAATACTTTAAGTTCTGCATCATATTTTAAAACTTTTAAAATATTAAAAAGTGAAGGAAATTACAATTATTATTATTATTATTATTATTATTATTATTATTATTATTATGTAAGAGTTTCAAACCTTTGGTTTCCCCAGCAAAGACAACATGGCGGGTCAAGGACCAAAGCACATATTGCCAAAATACGTGTGGAAGAATGATTAGGGATGTGTGGTTGTGTCCATAAATTTCCTAACTATGCGTGTTGTGTTGCGTACCACAGCCTTCTGGAGTTCTGCATAAGTGTTCTTGTGAAGTCCTAGTGTGCTGAGACTGTGGTGCAATGTGTGAGGCACCAAACCAGTGTCGGACAGGACGATAGGTACAACACATACTCGGTCCTGCCTCCACTGCTTCTGGAGCTCATGTGCTAGGTCCGTGTATTTACTGATCTTGTCTGCGTGAGTTTTCTGCATGTTCTTGCTGATAAGCACTGCAATATCAATGAGATAGGTCTGTTTGTTGACCTTATCAACAACTGTAATGTAAGGTCTGTTGTGATGTATGGTTTTGTCTGTGTGAATGGGATAGTCCCAGTACATCTTATGTGAGGATGACTCTAATACACTTTGTGGTGTGTCCTTGTAGTACGGGACCGTGTTCTCAATAAGTGAGTGTTTGTGTGCTAGCTGTTGATGTACGATCGACGCTACCTGATTGTGTCGGTGGATGTAGTCTGTTTGGGAGAGAAGGGGACAGCCTGATATTATGTGATCGATCGTCTCATGCGTTGTGTGGCATTTCCTGCATATGTTGTCATGTGTGTTTGCGTCGTGTTCGCTAAGCCATTGTTCGCTAAGCCCTAACGATGGATAATATGTGGTGAATGCTGGTGTAGTGGCTGTCTGTATCCTGTGAGATGAGTTCGTAACTGTGTAACGGTATAGAAGTCTTGCATAAGATCCTGGTTCATCTGCAAATGACCATCTGATGGGCTGGCGTGGTTTCCCAGTCTTGGTGGTCGCCTGCTCTGACACAGATGAAACACTTTCGACTGATCGGGCTGGATGGAGTTGCCCAGGTATTGTGGTAGCCATACAACAAGATGGGGTACCACTTTCTCCACCACCACCTGCGGGAGACTATAGTATATTTTTCGAACGGAGGCCTCTGCTAACCCCTGAACACGGGTGACTTTATCCTGCGGAACACCCGATGCATTATGATCAATACCAGAACAAGATCTCATCCTAGATGGTTGGACCCTTGAGTCTACACTAAAGCTAGAGTAGTTCCCGCCCCCGTCACGAGGAGGTAGGGTCCATAGGGCCTATTATTATTATCTCGAAAAAGTTTCAAACCATGGGTTTCCCCAGCTAAGACAATATGGCGGGTCAAGGACCAAAGCACATATTGCCAAGTGTAAAAAAAAAAAAATTTGGAAGAATTATTATTATTATTATGTAAAAGATTCAAACCTTGGGTTTCCCCAGGAAAGACAACATGGGGGGTCAAGGACCAAAGCACATGTTGCCAAGTGTAAAGGCCTGTGTCAAGATCAGCAGATTGTTTCTTCAGCTTCACGTGATGATTCACTGTTGAGTCATTTATTTGTAAGACATACGATAGCTTTTTTTTTAAACTTGGGTTTTAGCCTATTTAAACTTTTTTTTTTTATATTTTCCCTTTGAGCAAGCAGACAATGATTTAAGTTTCAATTCAGTTACATCTAATCCTAAAAGAGTCACGTTCAGTTTATCTTTTTCAAACATTCTTTTTGCCATTTTTAATTCATCTTCAATTTCATCATCACTTTCATGACTTATAACCATTTCTTCATTATCTGGCTGTGGGTCAGGATTTGCTTTTAATAATGATTTTCAACAGCTACTGCACAGCATCTTTCCTGGCACTAAAGTAATGTTTCTATTTACCTTAACCTCTTTTGCTTGTTCTGAAGTTATTACCCTCAAGTCTTTTTTCTTTGATAAGGGGACAGAGTGACTCTTAAATGGATCACAACAAGTTTTTTGGTTCTCTTCATAATATTTTAAAAAATAACACAAGTGGTGTCTTTCTCACGTATACTGATTACTTGTGCGCCACATCAAAAGATCTATTTCTTGTTTGGACATTTTCTCAAAAATTACATAAATATCCTTGTTTTTTGTTAGTGTAGTGTTTTTACAGCAAGAGTTTAATAAACTGCCAATAGTACATATCAAACTAGATCTATACTCACTACTGCAAGCCATTTCTTCCCTAATTTAAAACAAAAGGCAAAAAAAAAAATCACAACTTAAATCACTTCACAATGTACTTAAATCACTTCGCATAGATAATAGTGGCTTCAAAGGGATTTTAAAACACAGGAAACTGACAAGCAAATTTAACTCTTAAAAAAAAAGCACAGCAACTAATTGATGTTCACTGGAGCAGAGCTAGCTAAACACTGACAGAATACGCTGTTGGAGGTATGAGGGGGTTCATGTTCAGACATGAATGTTTCATGTCTCAATAACATATACTGTATAAACTTTATTTTCACTGCAAGTTATTTAACCCTTTGGGATAATAATTTCTCATCATGTTTTGTTGTATTTAATTGTTACGTAAAAATTATTCTGTATGTATACCTATATTGAACATGTTTACTAGGTCTATTTTGTTTTAACTTTTGACCTCTTACTCTGTTTTTAATAAACTTTATGGAGCATAAAATTTTGTAGCATTAAAAATAATTTATTAATTTTATATTGTAATAAAATTCTTATAATTCAAAGCCCCACCAATTTTGTTTCACCTTTTGAAAGACAATTTTATCCTCTTTTCAATGATATGATTGTGTAGGGATATCTGGAGAGAGATTTTTGCTCCATGTTTTTTTCTAAATGGGGTACACAATTCCGTAAAAAAAATTTTTCTTATATTTCAGAATTTTTTTAACTATGATGGAAAGTTATACTGTAGTTTTAATGTTCATAGTGTCATCTGATTCTGTTTACAATCTATAACAAATGAGTAAAGTTTGAAACCTCTACCTTTATAAATATAAATTTGGTAACAAAAAATGTAAATACATACAGGCTTGTTTCTGACCCGAACCGTCCTCGGAAATTAAAACCATCTAAAACTTCAAACGGTTATAACTCAGAAACTACTTGTAATAATTAGTGAAACTTTGCACTTTTTCTTATTTTTGTAGTCACATAATGTATACAAATTTTCATTACAATCTGAGAACCTTGGGTTTCAAATCAAGTATTGGCTGTATGATTTGGCATGGAATGGCTTGTCATTGATAATGCAAACATCAAAAACGCACTCAAGAACACATACCATGCTCATTTTCACAACATTCTCAAAACACAACTCAATACCAGAAATAAAATTAAAGCTATCAATACTTTTGCCATCCCCCACACTAACATATTCGTTCGGTTTAATTCCGTGGACAAACACCGAACTCAAAGCACTACATTCACGAAGCATAAGCATAAGCATCATCCCAAGTCCGCTACAGAAAGGATTATTCTTCCCCGCAAAGAGGGAGGCGAAGGACTCATCAACTTCTTCACCCTACATGCAAAACAAGTACACACACTTAGGGAACACTCCTCACTCCATTTAGCCATTGTAAATGGCTCACACCCCTGGACCTAGAAAACCCTTATCCAACACTCACCACTCCCGACACCCACACTCAGCAGCTACGTGAATCATAGGTTCGTAAGGAACTCCATGGCAGACATCGCCACGAACTCAGCCAGAATCATGTCGGCATGGAATCATCGAACAGATGGCTGACGAATGGTGAGCTGTTTGGAGAGACGAAGGGTTCATGATTGCAATATAGGACCATATGCAGGGGCGGATCCAGCCCGGACCCATGGGGGGGGCAAATGTTAAAGGTTGCCAACCTATAGGCGGAAATAATCAAAATGCTGCATTTCTTCCTTGAATAATAAACTAGTATTTTTTTTTTTTTTTTATTGAGGGGGGGGGGGGGGGCATAGTACCTTTTTGGCAAAATTTCATATTATATTTCTTAGAGACGTAAAGAACATATTTTAAACTTAAAAAGTAAGAGAAAAAATATTTTAGTTCCTATTTTTAAGTTTTAACCATTTTTTAAAATTCTATTCCTTTTCATTAATTTTTTTTTTTTGATGTAATCATTGTTTTATGCCTGTAAGAGGGTGGTATCCATTTTAGTAAGAATTACTTTGAACTTCTTTCAAAAAATTATTTCTGAGATAACGTAGAAAAATAGCATAAAATTTCAAAAATTGAAGTTAGGGACATATGCGTCTTCTTTTCCAAATATCTTTATTATGAACTCTGACGTACATTTAAATTATGAAAAATTGTGAAAATGGAAGATGTTTAATTCAGCAATTACGATAAGTTTATTATAAATAATATAGATAAGATTGAAGAAGAATAAAATTAATAATGAGTTTGATCTAAAAACGCTATCAAACAAAGACAGAATTTCCGCAGTCAAAAGAGACATAAGAAATCGGATTGTAGAATATACGAAAATTTAAAAAAAATAAAAAGAAAAAAATATAGAAGAAGCATAATGAAATTTATTTTATCATTTAAGTATTTGTATGTTTGTTCATTTGCTCGTTCCCTGTTTGTCTCAAATAGCCATCTTAATACAAAATATATTTTCTTATTTGTTTCTTTTTTTAGTTGTAGTAAAATAATTATTAATAATTAATTGATTTACATGTATAAAGGTCTGTGTTTGACAGCAAAACGTCTGCACGAATGTGAATGTATTGTATGTATCTATTTTTTGAATGTTTATATATTTTTTATGCTTATCTCATCTGTATAGTCATAAGTAGTTTATAGTTTAGTGGTTTTTCAGATTTACAATCATTTACAATCATAGAACTCAAAAGCATATGAAAGTCCATAATATCTATCAACAAAAGTTAATACGACAAAAAAAAGGCAAAGTCTAAAACAAAGTCAACACCAATTGGCAAAAATGAAATACAAAATGTTTATACAAAGAATTGTTTTACAAAGAAATACAAAAATGTTTATATAATAACAAATTATTCAATTATTATCACTGTAATAAAACAGCATCTGTTTATAGGAACTAACGGTTCCTAACCAGACTGAAATTGTAATCAATTTAAGGAAATAATAATAAAAAAAAACTACACAAAAAATTTACAAACAAAAATTTACACGGCGGTTGCCAGACTTTGAAAATCGAGTTATAATATCATCAATAGTTACATCTTCACCCCGGTGAACATACATCAGGGCCAGACCTGTCAGTCTATTTTCTGACATTGTGGCTCGTAGCCACGACTTCAGTCGCCGCAAGGCTGAAAAAGAACGTTCAGCTGAAGCATTACTGATTGGTAGAGTTATTAAAGCATTTAGCAATGTATGAATTGTTGGATATATATCATTATCGCAGTTTTTCAGAATATCAGTTGAAGATTTGGGATATGTGATGACACTCTCCCCAAGCCACTTCTCCCTCCACATGGTAAGTTCACCCTGAAGCAACTTTTGTGATAATACCAGTTCATGAGGCAAAATATCACTGAACTTCCTGGCTAAAAACTCTGCTTTTTTTTCCAGGACTGAATTTGAAATTTTTATTACGTTCGATGGCAAAAGTATCGAAAGCTGAAAACAGTTAAGAACATCAGATGGAAATCTCTCCTTAATGTCCATTAAAATGTGGTCAAGCAGAGGGATGAATACAGCTTGCCGAAAGTAAGTTTCCGGTGGCTCTGCAGCATAGTTGGCCCTGTTAATTTGACGACCACATCTCCTAGGTGGAATCTGGTGGGCATTGACTTTATCAGCCAAATCTTCAATTTTCGCCCAAATTTTTAAAAAAATATTCCTCAGCCTTTTCACGGCGTATGGAAAGAATTGATATCAAATTTGATATTGTTTCTGCTGCTGCTTCCAAATGCAAATCAACTTTTTGGAGCAGCTTGCTCAACGGCAGTATTAGTGCCAGTATGTCACTTAAACACATTACTGACACTAAAAATAAACTATCCGTCATGGCGGCCCGCAGCTGGGATGCCTTACTGGAAGTGGATAAGTCATCCCAAGTCGCTATCGACTCCAAAGGTTCCAATATTTTGGGTAAATCTACCGAGAACTGCAAAACCCCGTCATGCCGCTCCACCCACCTCGTCTCACATAACCCTGATAGATTTCGCCCAAGGTACTTATGAAGGTTCCGACAACGCTTGGCGGAAGCGTCGAAAAACGTGACGCACTCCTTCATAGTACCAACGGCATTTCGTACCCCAGGGATTTTGTTGGACTGAGATAGGGCGAGGTTCAGCCTATGGCTATAACAAGGTGTCCGAAGAGCATTTTTTGCTTCTTTCTGAACCTCTTTGACAGCACCGCAAACTTCCGAAGTCATTAAGGAACAACCATCAGTGCCAATTCCAATGCACTTGTCTAGGGGAAGACGTTTCCTTAAAAGTCAAAGGACAATTTGTCCTAGGGCTTTCCCCGTCGTTTTCAGCTCTTCTTTATCCTTCGTAGACCTCTGAGTTTTGTCCCCAGCATCTTCATTTGATTCGTAAGTGCTATCTTCTTTTTCTTTAGCACTTTCATGATCAGCAAATGCATCAAGAAAGGAAACGAACTCTTCATAGACAGCATTTTTATATATATATCTGATAACTACACTAAGTTGAGACTTGTGAGACAAATCCGTCGTCTCATCAAACAAAACAGAGTAGAAGATAGCTTCTCGGACTCTTGTCAGTATCTTTTCTGTAATTTCTTCGCCAATACATTCTATTAGTTCATTTTGGATCGTCTTGCTAATGTAGGATGCAGTAGAGGAAGAATTTTTCAGATGTTCTTCAAGCTGTTTGTCTCCAGACGCAACCATTAGCCTAAGTATCTCTCTGAAATTACCGTCATTTCCTGTTGCAGATGCAGAATCATCTTGATTTTCAGAGAAGAGACTTCCATCACGGTGCCCCCTAAACGCCATACCCTGCCTTCCAAGAAAGAGCGTCGCTCTTACAATGGGAACAAGCCGTTCTCTATTTTCTCGTATCTGACCAAGTCGTTGTTGGTTCACCTGATTGATGACATCGACTTCAGGCTTGTTGTAGATATCTAGAAAATTTTTTCCTTTTTCCACAGCAGTCTTGTGGTACTGGCTATTCTCATGATTAGCTAAGAAACTGTTTTTTATGCTTCCTAAAAGGTCTTTAAACGTTATCAAGGGCTCAGTGACAAGTTTTTTCAAAGGGACATTCTTATCCTTGCCACCTACACTTCCAACATTGAACCAAGGACAATACTTACAGTACAGACCCCTTGAAGAGTGAGACAAAACTAGCCAATTTTTATAATGGTCAAGGTGTTTGTGACTTAGATAACGTTTATATTCCTTTCCTTTGTAGTTGTAAGTAGAGAATGGAAAATCGTAATGAGCAGGCGGCTTCCATGGATTTAGTAGTAGCTCTCGCTTTTGAAAATCAGAAACATTTTGACCTATGAAATTACCTATGTCATTCATTACCATTACATTCGCTGGATTCGTAGTAGGTATGGACACGACAGATTGGAGCTATCCGGTAAAGAAGGGACGATGCAACTTACGCTTCCTTCCTTTGTATTACAAGTGGAGGTTGTGGAGGAGTCAGAGTCAGTGGACATTGCGATGGCACCGGTGACTGGAGCATGCATGAGAGATGGTGCAGTGGCAACGTCGGAGCCCTCCACGACTGCAACGGATGTCTTCGGTATGGTGGGCGCTGGCCCCTGACTTGTTGTAGGTGCAGCCTCAGGTTGGCGTTTGAAGAAATTATCGATCGTCTTCAACCGCTTTGACTGATGCTGGTGGGGCTGAAGGGGAACACAAATAAAAATCAACGCTTAGATAAATTTATAGTAATAAATATTTGATATGATAATCCTGCTCTTTGTTGTTGTTTTTTCTTAACGGCTGCCTTAAACTACGGCTCATAACACTTATACTCAATAAAGGGGACTTACCTTCGAACTCGAGCTGTTGCTGGGCCCTGGATTGGATTCTATGCCTGCCGCAAGTAGCAGAAGTAGTGTGACAAGTCCATTAAAATAGTTCAACATTCCGCCTAATGTTAATTTTTGCAATAAATTGACATTTAATAAATACCTTTTTTTAAACTTAGTAAAAAGTTGAATTTCCGTGAGTTAAATAATTTTTTTCATTCTCTGCTTTAAATGGAATTTCACTTATACTCCAGTCAAATTGTACTGCAAATAGCCCCTAGAGGGAAAGTTTTGGGGTAATTTTGATTTTTCCATTCTGTATGTTTTTTGGGGTGCTGACTCCGAATCTGAGATTTGCTAACAAAATTTCGTGACGCAACATTAAAAAAAATGCAAAAAAAGGTTAAAAATCTCGCTATTTGGCGGTTTTTTCCTTAGAACTCGAAAACTATCAACTTTTCGTAAATAACCTTCTTATTCATAAAGAAAGTTCAAAAAAATTACTACAAATTTCACTATTTAGGTTTTTTTTTCTCCGACGAACTGTTCGGGCTCAAGTGCTAGTTGAAAATTGGCGTAGTTTGTCTCTCTCCGCAAAAACCCACGTTGTCCACTCAATTAGTGAATTCCTCCCAGTTCTCTGCACATACCTTATTAAGATCATATATGTAAAGGTACAGGTCATTTTTTCAAAAATTACTTAATGTTAAAGTCATTTAATCAGGTCCGAAATTTTATATCAGTATATCAGGAAAAACAGTTATTAATAAAGAAAGACTGAAAAGAAGGTCTCTTCAAAAAAATATAAATCGAGGATTGTCATTTTTGTTTTTAAAAGCTTTATTTTTCCTGAAATTATTTGAGTTATATTTTTTTTCTAAAATTTAATAATAAATTTCATATTTTATTGATACACAGATATTTTCTTTATTTATAAATTTATTTTTGTCTAATGTCAATTTAAACTTCAGAAGTAAATAAAATTTATCATGACGAAATGTTATATAAAATTTGGTTATTTACGAAAAGTTGATAGTTTTCGAGTTCTAAGGAAAAAAAACGTCAAATAACTAAGATTTTTTAAAATTTTTTTTGCATTTTTTTTTTTAATGTTGCATCACGAAATTTTGTTTTCAAACCTCAGATTCAGAATCATCACCCCAAAAAACATATAGAACGGAAAAATCAAAACTACCCCAAAACTTTCCTGGTAAAAATCCTGACTGGACTATTTACTGGCATTTGGTTCGACGCAAACTGCGACCAGAATGAAAGTTAAGACCGTCCAGTTAAGTGAAATTACGGTTAAAGCAGAGAATGAAAAAAAAAAAACACCTGCTGGTTAGAAGGAAGTGTACTGAATATTCCAATTTATGTTATAGATTATATCTTAGCCTTGTTGGTTCAGCGAAAATCACGTGATTTCCATTTAAGAGCTTTTATTCAAAGATGATTCGAAAGTATTTTTTACTATCACTACAAAATTAAACATTACCAGTTTCCTTAAATCTTAATCTTTGACATATTTTCTTAAAAAAAATTAAAATTTCTTAAAAAATTGTAATTATTATATTGTCTGAGTTTGAATTGTTCGTTAATATTTTTATATTTATAAAAAAAAAACTAAAGATTTGGAAGTGAAAAAGATGCGAAATTAATTAACAAAACAGGCTTGTCCCCGTGCTTAATGTTTCGCTTGCTTCTCCTTTCCTTCTCTCAGTTCTTCTCTCTTTATTCCTTTCTGCATTTTTAAAAAGGCGGCTGAGCCCACGGGGGGGGCAAAAGACCTGTTGCCCCCCCCCCCTGGATCCGCCGGTGACCATATGCAACTACAAAAAACACATTCTATATGATGCAAACACACACGATGATACATGCAAGAAATGTCATACTGTGCATGAGACAATTGAACACATAATATCAGACTGTCTCCTTCTCTCCCAAACAGACTTCCTCCACCGACACAATCTAGGTAGCGTCGATCGTTCATCAACAGATAGCACACAAACACTCACTCATTAAGAACACGGTCCTGTACTACAAGTATACACCATTTAAAGCATACTAGTCACCCTCACATACGCTGTACTGGGATCGCCCCATTCACACAGACAAAACCATACATCCAGACGGACCTGACATCACACTTGTTGATAAGGTCAACAAACAGACCTATCTCATTGATATTGCAGTGCCTATCAGCAAGAACATGTAGAAAACTCACACAGACAAGATCAATATATACACCGACCTAGCACATGAGCTCCAGAAGCAGTGGAGGCAGGACCGAGTACGTGTTTGTACCCATCGTCCTGTCTGCCACTGATCTGGTGCCTCACACATTGAACCACAGCCTCAGCACACTAGGACTTCACAAAAACACTTTTGCACAACTCCAGAAGGCTGTGATACTCAACACCACACATATAGTTAGGAAATTTATGGACACAACCACACATCCCTAACCCTCCCTGCACACTTCTTTACACTTGGCAATATGTGCTTTGGTCCTTGACCCGCCATGTTGTGTTTGCTGGGGAAACCTAATTTTTAATACTTTTAATATTTTAAAAGTTTTCAAATATGATGCAGAACTTAAAATAGTAATTAAAAGGTACAGAAAAATAAGACTTTAGATTTTTAATATTAAAAGAAATATAATTACATATAAAAAAATATTTTTTTAGCGCATAAAAATAAGAAAGCACAGACAAATATTAATAATAATAACAATGGGTGAGACCAAATGTATACGAAATGACATCCTGGTACAGCTGTTATTTCACGCTAATATGGCGATCACACATGAATTTTCTCGCCATTTGTCCTGTCGGCGAGTTTTTATTGTTTGTTTTAACTTTTGCGGGTTCCACATTTGTTCCGACGTTTTCTCCTATAGGCCCGTGTATCGAGACCTGGTTGTGTACTCAGGGCCCCCACAAAGGGGGGGGGGGGGGTCAGTTGGTCCTTCAGCACCGGGGCCCGGGCTTGTCGATTTGGAGATTCCTTTTTTTTTTTGGAGATTCCCTTTTTTTTTTTATTTTGTTCATAACATGGGGGGAGGGGGGAAAGGCCCGGTATTGCATTTGGTACCTGGGCCCGGAATTTGATGTGGGGGGGCCTGTGTGTACTGATGATCGCCATATTAGCGTGAAACAGCTGTACCATGATGTCATTTTGTATACAATTTGGTCTCACCCATTGTTAAAAACTATTTTTCCTTAGAATTTATTGTGTTCAATGAATCATTGTTTACATCTGATCGGCGTTTTCATGCCTAAAAATAAATAATTTATTTTGATAAACTATTGCTTTGTTGAAATGAAAAAAAAATCGTTGAAGTAGACAACATATTTGTGGAATAAAAAGCATATAATTTATTTATTGATGATATTTAAGAAATAATAGTAAAATTGGACTGAGAAGTTGATGTTTTTAACATAGGTTTCTATGGACAGACAAACAGAAGTTGGGTATCCACCTCAACCTTAACACAGGAAGTGCTTGTGACGTCAGTGGACAAGAACCAATAGGATCATACAACTAAGTTTAAATGCAAGTTAAATCACCAAGTAATCGGACTGTTGTTGTAGTCAATTGTAGAATATAGTCTATACCTAATTTTAGTTTCTTTCGCTTTAAATTTCCATCGTAAACCCTTTGCTAATATTTGATGTCAGTTGTGATTGCTATTCTTTGCAGAGATTTGGTCTAATATCTAAATTAAGGTTAGATATAACAAATTGAAAGTAAGAACTTATTCTGTAAGGATTAAAATTATACTTTGTATAGCGTTTTGAGATTCTGTGTAAGTCTTTTTGTCAAATGCCTCTACGCAGAGTTCCCAAACACAATCAAATTTTAATTTTTAATCCTAACTGAAAAACTGTCTTTCAAACTTGATAATATACTCTGTATTACAGATGTTGAATTCTTAAATTTAATTAGATTTTG
>JAFIDM010009631.1:2750215-2765601 GCA_023159025.1 Thereuonema tuberculata
CCCCGACCGACACCGGGACCTTATATTTAGGGCCCCTTCTCGGACCCCCCAAGTCAATTGCAAATAAGGAAAAATTCGCTCTCCTGTGGGGGGCAGGGACACCCCATATGGGTGGGGGGATGGCGACACAACGGCCTAAGTGTCCCACCCCCGATCGACACCGGGACCTTATATTTAGGGCTCCTTCTCGGGCTCCCCAAGTCAATTGCAAAAAAGGGAAAAATTCGCTCTCCTATTTGGGGCAGGGACACCACACTTGGCTGGGAGGAAGCCAACACAAAGGCTGAAGTGTCCCACCCTCGATCGACATCGGGATCTTATATTTAAGATCAATTGTAAAAAGGGAAAAACTCTCTCTCCTGTGGGGGGCAGGGACACCACACACTGGTGGGGCGATGGCGACACAAAGGCATAAGTGTCCCACACCCGATCGACACCGGGACCTTATATTTACCCCTTCTCAACGAGCCCTTTCTTTCTTTGAGTGGCATTGCAACGCATGCCGGGTACAGCTAGTAAATAAATAAATAAATAAATAAATAAATAACTAAAACTAAAAAATAACTAGCCAAGCTTTTCATCTCTGCAGAAAACAACAACAACAACAATGCATGTTCCCTTTCTACCATTTGTATAATTTTTTTTGGGTTGTATAAGTAGATAAGAGAAGTTATTTTTTTGGGGAGGTTCTATAAGTAGATATGGTCACCTTCTGTATACACAAATATTAGCATACAGCTATTTTTAGCAGATGGTCCAGGAGGGAATCAGGTCTTTCAGTGGCCTGCTGGTGGTCAAGGTTTGGAAACACTGGTCTACATCTTTGTCAACACAGACTAAGTTATGAATAATAATAGACACCAGTAGTTTACGGGGGCCAATGGACGAACAAAATAGGGCGATATGGACAAAGGTCAAATGAAGGTCACCTTGAGTAAAGTCACCTTGGTGAAGGAGACTTAGAGGTCGTTTGAAGGAGAAATGCAAATATGTATGTCATGTGACCCCTCAAACATCTTGAAATGAGCTGATTTATCGATTGGTGTAGGTGTTGTAACGTAATACCTAATAGATCAAAAGTTTAACCCTTTTGGGTATAAAGCTTGGGTGTCGTATCAGCCGCTATGGTACGTAATAACGTAAAGTAGGTCGTGTGACCCCTCAAACATCTTGAAATGAGCTGATTTATCGAATGGTGATGTCATAATATCTGACTCAATAGTCCTTTCGGATATTAAAGTTGATGTGTGATATCATTTGAATTAGATCCAAATGTTAAGAATACTAGAGACTAGAATATCAAAGATCTTGAAATGAAAGATGTACAACGTTAACTAATGCCAGTTGAATCCTTTTTTTTTAAGTATAAAATTATATTTCATTTGAATTAGATCCACATTTTTAAGAATGATGTTATTTACTAGAGAGTAGAATATCAAAGATCTGGAAATGAAAGATGTACAACGTTAATTAATGTTAGTTGAATTTTTTTTTTCAGTATAAAATTATATTTCATTTGAATTAGATCCAGATTTTTAAGAATGATGTTATTTACTAGAATATCAAAGATCTTGAAATGAAAGCTGTACAACGTTAACTAATATTAGCTGAATCCTTTTTTTTTTTTTAAATTGAACTAAGGGTTTTGAGAGGCTGATTAAATTAAATTTGAGTTTTATTTCTTCAAATACTTCTATGGTTATTTTGAATGTTAGGAAAGACTAAAAATTTGCAACCTGAGATTCCTCTAAACAGCAGAGTTTTTGAAAGAAGAAATTTTTGCATTTATCACAGTGAATAGGGCCCTTGCAATAATAGAAGCCAAGGTGGTTCCAGACATGATTAAACAGGTTTAGAAGATCGTTTGCTTTCATTAATGTGGGAATACTTCCAAGAACTATTGAAGATGTAAGACGGTGGAAAACTCCCCCAAGTTATCCTAGTGAATAGGGCCCTTGCAATAATAGAAGCCAAGGTGGTTCCAGACATGATTCAATAGCTTTAGAAGATTGTTTGCTTTCATTAATTTGGGAATACTTCCAAGAACTATTGAAGATGTTCTTCCCGCATTCACTAGTGATCCTAGTGAATAGGGCCCTTGCAATAATAGAAGGCCTGGGGGATGAGTTCCAGACATGATTCAATAGCTTTAGAAGATCTTTTCCTTTCAATAACGTGGGAATACTTCCAAGAACTATTGAAGATGTAAGACGGGGGAAACTCCCTCCAGTTATCCTAGTGAATGGTGCCCATGAAATTATAGAATCCAAACGGTATAAATACTGCAGTCTTCGAACCCTAACTTCCTTGCTTCGTATCTACAGAGCAAATTAGAGGTTTCTCTCTCTCCAGAATTTCTTTAATTTCAGCATTTTATTTTAAATAGATGGCTTTTTTTGTTGATTTCGAAGAGATGTCTCAACGAGTTGCCCAGGTAAGATAATTTTGATATATTTTTTTGTCGGTTTTTCTATTCATTCAATTTATTAACAAATTAATTCTGTAAAACAAAAAAAACTAAAGTAATATGTTTCTTTCTCTTTTTTTCCCCAACTCTCCGTTCTGTTTCCATGTGATTTGTGCTACAAATAGGGTTTACCGCTAACATTAGCTGAAAGGGACCCGAACATGTTTACACTTGGCGAGCACTGTTTTGCGGTGGTTAAGCAATATGCTGGGGAAAGATGTTTACATCTTTTCCGAACATATCACAAACAACAGTGTTGTTTAGTGGAAATCAGTTCAAGGGTTTACTTAAATGAAAAGGCAGCAAAATTTTTGGTGCAATTTAATGACACTATTTATAAATGGGCTCATGACGTCATTACGGCGTCAGGATTGCCCATATTTGCCAACTTTTAAATTGCACCATAAATTAATAGGCCAAATCACAGTTGGTGGAAACTCCGAAGTTGGTCTTCCATTACAACAGGGATCTATTTCATTTATTTTAAAAAAGCTATATGGAAACATTTGCTTTTTATTTTAGAAGGTCCTATCGTGAATGGCAAAATATTATCAACTTCTGGAGTTTCCACAAGAAAGCGCCCTTTGGAAAGCGACGGAGAGGCTCCAGGCACCAGCTCAGAACCACAGAAAAAACGGGTTGAAGAGGAAGGAGCATTGACAATAGATCTGACAGCCGTCGATCAAGACTTAGCTCCGCAAACCTTACCAATTCCATTCTGTGAAGACAACAGTGATACAGAGACGGAAGATTTTGAATTCCCATCGAAACAACCGCCTCTGCAGAGATTACGACCTTCCAAAACGCTGCGGGACTTTTACACAGATAGGAATTTGGAAGACTATGAAGACAGAGCTGCATCGGAGCTGGAATCACTGTTAAATAAGAAATAATCACCAAACTATAAGTTGTTGTTTTCTTATCTTTTAGGCTTTACAGTATTTAGGATTTCTATTTGTAAGCGAATTTTATTTGCAGGGAAATTATTAGTATCGGTTCTTTTTTCTTTGGTTGAAGTTTATTTTTATAATTATATTTTTTTCTCTCTAACTTTCTCTTTTCTCTTTTCTATAAAACATGTCGAATAAGAGAATTAAACTATCCCCTATTTCTTGCTCTTGGAATTCCGATGATGACGAATTTTCTAAGGTTTCTAACAGCCCTGTTTGGGAACAACATTGGAATGATGAGGCAGTTTCCCCTAATTATGTCTGGAACTCGCCTGATGTGTCGCGTAGCATATCCCCTGTAAGGCACGCACCATCGCTTATCGACTTAAATAACCCACCTGCAGGGCATTCAAGGCAGCCAGTCTCGCCCCAATTTCCCTCCTTTCCTTTGACACCAAATGCTCTTCCGATTATCGACTTGAATAACCCGCATCCCGGACCGTCGAGAATCCCTCCCCCCTCTCCTTCTTCTCTTCAATTCGACAGTTTAGATTCACTTCCGCATTCTCCCTCAGACTCTCCCCCCTCTCAGCTTTCTATGGACCGCATATTTGAGCAGTTGGTCGTATTGAAAAAAAATATAGAAAATAAAAATATTCTGAGATTTCAAACAATTGGGACCGAATAATATTCAATCTGGAAGAACCATCATTAGAGCAAATTGACTATCTTTTGAAACATGAAAATATGTGTTTGAGTGAATTAGTAAACTATTTAATCGGGAAATTGATAGAAAGAGTCATCAACGAATCTCAGCCAACTGATTTTATAGGGTTGGTTTTAAATTCTTCTAATTTGGAACTTGCAATTTGGCTACCTTATGAAAGGGCAGACATGTTCAAAATTGAACAGTTACTCAAGTTATTGGAAAAATTAGCCCAATCCCAGAAGTTTTTGAAATTTGGGGAAGAAATTGAAATCCGTTTCACGCGTGTGTCATTATCTCGTGGAGCTGGCCGCAGTAGTGCACATTTGGAAACGACACTCAAACGGAAACGATGCTTCATTCAAATTCGTAATGATGAATCTTATTGTCTAACACGTAGCATAATCACAGCTGTGGCTAATTATGAACTCCCTACCAACTGGCATTCTATTCGTCAAGGCTGTGGAATTCAATTACATAAGGCCAGAGCTTTACATTCGGAGGCTGGGGTACCTTTGGGATTGGATAGTTATGGATTGGGAGTTATTCCCAAATTCCAAGCACATTTACTTTATTATCAGATAATTGTGATTTCCTTTGAAATGAATAACAAGTCTGTCTTTGTAGGACCTGAAAAATCAAGAAAAATAATTTTATATCATCATGATAACCATTTTGACGTGATCAAATCATTGCCGGCTTTCTTTGACGCATCTTATTTCTGTTTTGCTTATTGGCAAGGTTACAAAGATAAGCAGAATCACAAGTGTGCTAAAAGATGTGTTTCTTGCTTTCAAAGGTATGGGAATTGTCCCCAAGAAAATTGGGTGAAATGTTCAGATTGTTGTAGATTTTTCTGTTCCAAAACTTGTTTGGAAAATCACAAAATTAATAAAGTGGGGACCAACACGAATTCGTTTTCTGTTTGCCGACAAATTAAAAAGTGTCCGAATTGCAGAATAGATGTGAATGCATCACAGCAGCATCATGTCAAATCAAAACACCAATGTGATTCTCACTATTGTCGAAACTGCAAATTAAGAGTCTGTTCAGATGACAAATGTTACATGCAGCCCCTTAATATTCAACAAAATAAAAACAATGGGACCTTTATTTTTTTCAATTTTGAAACAACATGCGAAAAAAAATTACCGGTCATGACAAAAATAATGTACCAATTTTTGAATTGGTTCCAAATCTTTGTTTGGCAAAAACCATTTGTGACAGTTGTGGATCCGAAAATTCTGACCGCTGCGATAATTGTGGAGACCACAGCCAACAAGGATTGTGAACTCATGTGTTCAAAGGAGTCAATGCTCGTGATCAATTCTGCGATTGGGTTTTCCGAGTTTTCGAAGAGAAATGTATCACATTGCTAAGTCACAATGGATCCAATTTCTATTCTCATTTCTTACTTCAGTACTTAATTTGGCAAAATCAAAAACCTAAAACAGTTTTTAATGGAAACAGGCTTTTGTTTTTAGGTTGGAAAAAAATTAGAATTATTGATTCTATGTCTTTCATCCCAATGGCATTAGCTAAATTACCAAAGTTTTTCGGATTAGACACAACAAAATTTTGTAAAGGATATTTTCCCCATTTAATGAATAAATCAGAATTTTTTGATTATTGTGGTCCAATGCCTGACATAGTGTTTTATGATGCAGATTCGATAAAGATGGAAACTCGTGAAAAACTTTTGCAATGGCACAAAGAGCAGGTTGATTTGAACACAATTTGATTTTCAAAAAGAAATAATTGATTATTGTATTAGTGATGTAAAGGTTTTAACGGAAGCCGTTTTTAAATTCCGAAATTCGTTCCTCCAAGTGACAGGCTGCTGCCCTTTGCAAAATTCAATAACATTGGCTAGCGCGAGTGTTAAAAGTTTTCAGACAAACTTTTCTAAAACCCGAGACGATCAGATTAATTCCTCATGAGGGGTTTTCTACAGCCAAACCTTATAGTTTTCATGGGATTCATGGCTTGGGAGAGTCACAAATGCGGTGTTCATATCGAACACGCTTTAAATTCTGGTGAAAGGAAACTGGGCAATTATTATGTTGATGGTTATGATGCAATTAATAAAACAGTATTTGAATTTAATGGCTGCTATACCCACGGACATCCAGAATGTTTTTCAAATCCGAATCATAAATACAGGGTCCGCCAGGAAAATGTATACATACTTTAAAGAACAAAAATTATTTGTTATGTGTTTGTTTTACGTGTAAATACTGATCACTAGTGTAGTACTGTTTTCAGTTAAGCACATGCTTGCTTTAGATGTTCAAAATGTTCGCCGTTGGCACCCAGACACAACACAATGACGAACGGTTGCCGCAGCTATGGCGGTGAATGTTTGACTGGAGATAGCGGCACATGTCGCTGTAATTTCCCCTACGAAGATCCTCCACCGTGCGCGGCTTCTGACGATAGACTTGATCTTTCACAGTTGCCCACAAGTAAAAGTCCATAGGGGTTAGACCTGGCGACCTGGGGGGAACTCAATGGGCTCTCTTCTTCCAATCCAATGTCCCTACAGATTGTCATCCAGAAAAGCTCGTACGGCTAGCCTGGTAGTGTGGTGGCGCCCTGTCCTGTTGGTAGAAGACCTCATCATAAGCTCCGTAAAGAGCACGTACACCTGGTAAAATTGATGTGCATAACAATTCCAGGTACACTTCTTCAGTGACATTACCATCAAAGAAAAAGGGTCCTACTAAGCCCTTAGATGATAGTCCACACCAAACATGAACCCCTGATAGATTGACCACCTTATCCACATAAACATGCGGATTTTCTGGTGGAGGATTTAGCGGCATGTGCCGAGATCTCAATTCAAACATTGACCGCCATAGCTGAGGCGACCGTTTGTCGGTGTGTTACGTGTCTGGACATTTTGAACATCTAAAGCAAGCATGTGCTTAACTGAAGGCAATACTACACTTGTGATCAGTATTTACATGTAAAACAAACACATAATAAATAGTTTTTGTTCTTTAAAGTGTGTATACATTTTTCTGGCGGACCCTGTATTATGGATCCAAACTGACCCTGAGAGACCGGTTCAATCAAACGCAACACAAGGCTCTTGTTTTGAGCGATAAGGGGTATTCACTTGTGACGAAATGGGAATGTGAATTTAATAAAGACATAAAAGAAAATTCTGAATTGAAACGTTTTGTGGACAATTTAGAAATTGTAAAACCCTTGGAACCACAAGACGGGTACTACGGGAGTCGTGTCGAAGGGATTACATTATTTCACGATTGTGATAGTACTCAGGAAATCAGATATACCGATGTGGTTAGTCTGTACCCATACATTTTAAAATACGGGTTATATCCCCTCAAATTTTCAGAAATTCTTTGGAATCTCGAAAGTACAGATATATCCCAATATTGCGGTCTTGTGCAATGTAGAGTTGTTCCACCGCGAAAATTGTTTCATCCTATACTCCCATTCCGTCATCAGAAAAAGCTTTTTTTCACTTTGTGTAGATCGTGTGTTACGAGCAAAGATGGTCATCATCAAACACGATGCACACACTCTGACAGTGAAAGAGCTCTAAGCGGGACGTGGGTTTCTCTTGAACTTCAGAAAGCTGTTGGTTGCGGTTATCATATTGAAAAAGTTTTTCAGGTTTGGCACTTTAAAGAAACGACGCGTTATGATAAGGAAAAAAAAGAGGGAGGCCTTTTTGCTGGCTATGTAGACAAATTTTTGAAATTGAAGCAAACCAATGATGGTTTTCCTGTAGGGTGTCAAACTAATGAAGAACAAGACCGTTACATTAGTGATTATGAACTTCACGAGGTTATCCGTTTAGAAAAAAGTGAAATTGTTCGAAACGAAGCCTTGCGTTATTTGGCAAAATTATTCTTAAACTCTGCTTATGGAAAATTAGCTGAACGGTCCAAAAAATCTCAAACGGAATATATTCAAACCCCTGAAAAATATTTCGCTTTGTTTTTGGACGAAATGAAAACAGTAAACGATGTTTGTTTTTTCAACGAACGGTTGGCTCAAGTGCAATGATGCCACATTGACGATGTTGAAATTACAGGTCCTCATACCAATGTGGTATTAGCGGCTTTCGTAATGGCACAGGCACGTTTACATTTGTACAAATACTTGTCTAACTTAGGAGCTCGAGTTTTGTACATGGATACCGATAGTGTGTTTTACATCAGAAATCTGAATAACCCTTTCGAGTATCAAGTGCCAATAAAATCATATCTTGGATTTAAGACAGATGAAATTGAGCATGAATTTAGCCCTGATTATTACATTCAAACATTTTCTACTTTAGATGCAAAAAATTATGACTACAAAGTTTGTTCGCGCCAAGAAAACAAGCCCATGCACGTTGTTTTAAAAATCCAAGGCTTTTCATTGAACTTAAGAAGCTCGAAAAATAATTACCTTTCATCTTTTAAAGAAAATGGTTGAGGAGCTTGTAAATCGTAGCGATTTGTAGCAGCGTACAGTAGCTCCCATTACAACCAATCACAAGATTTGTCGAACAAAAAATCGAGAAATTATTGCTCAACAAGAAATCAAACATTACAGGGCCGTGTTTGATAAAAGACAAATCATAATTGGAAATTTTCAAACAAAACCCTACGGTTTTTAAGTCTCGGATTTATTGAACCATTGGATTTCGTTGAGAAAACGTCATAAAAATTAAATCATGACATCTACTTGCGGTGATGTAGTGGATTCCAAAATTTTTCAATTGCATCATCCGTTTGGAGCCTTGGTTTCCGGTCCTTCTGGGTCAGGTAAAACAACCTTTGTACAAAAAAAGCTTCAGAACCATCACATAATGATCAATTCACCTCCTCAGGAAATTATATGGTGTTATGGCGTTCATCAGAAATGATTTAAAGATTTCCCTTCCATTCATTTTATGAAGGTATACCCGATTTATCACATTTAGATTCTCGTATTCCACGTCTAATGGTGATTGACGATTTGATGGGCCAAGCGGATCAATCCACTGAAACAATATTTACCAAATACAGTTATCATTGTAGTATTTTCTGTTTTTTATTTAGTTCAAAATTTATTTCATCATAGTAATGCTCATAGAACAGCTAGTTTAAATGCCAATTCTTTTTCGTAACATAAGAGATCAATCACAGGTGAATTGTTTAGCACATCAAATGTTTACGAGTAACCATAGATTTTTTTAGAGTCGTATGATGATTCGACTAAATCGAAACCTTATAGCTATTTATTTATTGATTTAAAACCTTCCACACCTGACAAATATTGAATTCGAACCAATATCTTTCCTGATGAACAACCAATGATTATTTATATTCCCAAGAAAAAGAAATAATATTTTTTTTGTGTCTTTTGATAACACCACAAGGTGGTGTTTTTTTTTAATAATAAAAAGACACTTTTGTCGAATTCGTCATCATGTCACCACCGAGACTAACGAAAGCACGTAAAAACCGTTCATCTCGTAAAAATCATTTGCTGAAATATCGTAAAATTTTTTTGACTATTCCATCACTGTCCAAATGTCAAATACAAAGTTTAGTTCAAAACGGTTCCAATGATTTTATAAGATGTCTTTCGGAATGTATTGGAAATATCTTACATGGAAATGTATCCTTATCATCACATCATAAAAAGAAATTGAATAGGCATAAAAAAATATTACGTTTCATTGGTACATCGACAGTACCTATTCAGAAACGTAAACGTCTCTTAATTCAGCAGGGTAAAGGATTTCTTCCTTTATTAATTCCAGGATTAGCTGCACTTATTGGAAGTATTTTTGGTAAATCTGCTTAAAAATTATGGAATATACCAAAAAATTAGTTGTGATTCCACAAGAATTGGCAGCTCTACCATCATCATCATCATTACCAGGAAGTGTTTCACGATACGATTCTCAACATCCTTTGATTGAGAAACTTACACTATTAGAATCTGAATTTCACAATATTTTGAAAGATCCTAACATACCTGATGATTTAAAACTGAAATTATTAACACATTTTCAATCGAGATTCCATACTTTTTCATCACCAATATCGATTGTCAAAAAACGAATACGACCAACCATCGCCCCCTGCAACGAGGAATTTACAGCGCGGAGCATTGTCAAATGACGCCGCTGACATCACTCCTAACCCTTCGATGTTTCTACAGCACGGAGCACTGTCTGCCGCAGCCGTCACACCCCAACCACGCCCTACACCGACGCCGATGTTTCTACAGCGCGGAGCGCTGTTCGATGCCGCCGCTGCTGTTACATCCACGGAGGTTGACTGGGTTGCTTTGCAATCCAGTCTATCTCTGCCCGATCGCCATCAACACCACAAGTCCCCGTTATCAACATCATCAACCCCAGAGAAACGAAAATTATTACTTGGACAATTTGCCGATCCAATTCATCATAAATTTCTCTCGGAAGAATTATTAAAACTTCGAAAATTTCCAGGTATTGTTTGTGATTATAAAACGGGAGAAGTTCGTTTTCACGGTAAATTAATACCTGAAAGTAGTATTGTGGAATTAATTCAATATGATAAAGCTGCACTCACTAGAAAACGTAAATTAAAAGAGCCTAAAGGATGGAACTACTTTAAAAAACATTTAGATCGTATACAGCCATCGAAAGAAGCAGGTACAGGATGCATAAAGACGGATCTGCTGCGACAACGACGAAGGGAAGACGAATTTCCATGGTTGACATACTGTGATTTAACAAAAAGAAGAAAAAGATAATATGAAAACTGTTGAAAATTTATTTCAGACACTTTATTTTAATCCCAAAGATTCAGCTTCTTTTGGTGGTATTCAAAGACTTTATCAAAGAGCTAAACAAACTTATTCAGCTGTTTCGAAATCTCAGGTTCGACGATGGCTTCAAAGTAAAGACACTTACTCTTTGTATCGCCCTGTAAGACATCATTTCCCATGAAATCGAACTATCGTGGCTGGAATCGATTCTCAATGGCAAAGTGATTTAGTAGATGTGTCGAAAATTAGCAAAATATAATGATGGATTTCGTTATCTCATTACAATCATTGATGTATTTTCAAAAAAAAGTTATGTGATTTCAATTCAACGAAAAACTGGCGTTCAAGTAACACGAGCTTTTCAAGAACTTTTTGAAAATGTACAACCACCAGAAGTTTTGCAAACTGATCGTGGAACAGAATTTCTGAATGATACATTTCAGTCTTTTTTTGAAACAAAGACAAATTAATTTTTTCGTCACACACAATCAAACCAAATGTGCCATTGTTGAAAGATTTAATCGTACATTACAGGAACGATTATTTAGATGTTTTTTTTTTTTTACAGTAAATCGTATCGTTATATCTACGTATTACCCGATATTGTGGAATCGTATAATCAAAGTTATCATCGAAATATTGGTATGGCTCCGAATAAAGTCGGGCCTCATAATCAAACTGTAGTATGGCATCGATTGTACGATAATAAGCATCTGTCTAAACGGAGTTTGATCGCACGTGAACTGAAAATTGGCGATTACGTACTCATCAGAGAAGCTCGTCAACCATTTATAAAAGGATATCAAGGCGGATGGACGTTGAAAATATTTCGTGTTGTTGAAAAATTGAATCGAATTCCTCCAGTGTATCGTTTAGTTGATTATCAAAACGAACCCATTATTATTGGAACTTTTTATGCTTTCGAATTACAAGTGGTGTTTAAGGACGAAACGAGTTATTATCCCATTGAAAAAATTCTCAAAGAAAAAGGTAAAGGTTCGAATAAACAATGTTTGGTTAGGTGGAAAGGTTATACGAAACAATTTGATAGTTGGGTTTCCGCTCGCGATTTAACAACAGAATTCACTTAATGAACATGAGGGATAATTTTTATTTGACTCTCCCTAGTAATTCTAGCATGGAATATTTTCCCGATAATACACATACTAGTTATACAACTAAATTAGCTAGACGAATTGAATTAACTGAACCCTATGAAGTTTGTATGACTGAATTACATTACCCACATTCATGGTTTAATTTAACTCCCGAAACAGGTGGAAATTTTAAAATTGTAAATGAAAGCCAGCTTTTGAAAAAGAATTTATTGTTAAAAAGAAATATACGAGTATAAGAAATTTAACACATGAACTTCAAACGGCTTTGATCAAAGATGAATCACCGCGACGTGTTCAAATCTTTGAAAAAACATTTTCCGTACAAGATACTGAAAGTAGTAGTTCATCAAAAGCGAGTCAATCTAATGAATCTAACAGTAGAGTTTCATTTTAGTTAATCCTGCACTCTATGAATTAATATTACCGTTAGAATTAGCAGTATGGTTAGGGTTCACTCAAACACATTTAGAAGATGTTGATAAAAGTAAATATTTCTCTAATGATGATTCTGATGATGCAAAATCAATACAAAGTACCTTTGTACAGATCTCGGATCAATTGATTGCCTTAGAATCTCCTCATTTTACGCACAAAACTGATTTAGAAGGAACTTCTTTTTTTTTTTTGTGAAATTACACGATCTAGTTTCTTTCGAAGTTTTTCATATACCTCCTGCTCATTATTCGGATCCTAAACTTTTAATTAATCATATGAATCAAAAAATAGGTTTTCGCTATCCAGGTCTTAAAGGGGCTTCTTTCGAATTCTCCGAACTTACATATTGAATCACCATCAAAGTGAATTAACATTACGTTTTACATTTAACAGTTCCATTGGCTGCTCTTTTAGAATTTCAAGATCAATTGATGTTTCGTGAAGGTGAATATGAAACAATTTCCAGCATTGACTTTAGAACAGGTTTTTATTCTATTTTTGTGTATTCCGATATTGTTGAAAGTTCTTTGGTAGGCGATAGTTTTGCTCCTCTCTTATGTATGGTTCAAGTAGATAGTAAAAATGGTGATTTAATTAGTATTTCCTTCAACACTTTATATTATAGACCCCTTTTACGGACTTCTTTTGATACCGTTTCTATCTATTTAAGAAATGAAACAGGCTCTCCAATATCATTTCAGAACGGCCGAGTTACGACGACACTACATTTTAGAATGGTCCATTAAACGGAATGAAATCCTATCGATTCGATCCTTCTCTATGTCTTCGATATTATGAAAATCATGCTGGTGGGGGAAGACTTCATTCGGAAATTCCAGTCTTTGTAAGTTCGAGGTTTCAAAGAGGCCAAGGGTTAGGCAACGTGTTTGGGTCCTTGTTTCGATGGGCTAAACCCCTTTTGAAAAAAGTAGCTTTTATGGCAGGTCGTCAGGCTTTGGCGAGTGGAGGAAGATTTTTAGAAGATGTTGAATCAGGTAAAAATCTTAAAGAATCCGCGAAATCTAGGTTAGGAGAAGCCTTTCATAACATTATTTCCGGTCAGGCAGGAAGTGGTAAGAGTCTGCTCAGAAAAAGGCATTTTCCTTTTCCAACACGTTCATTTATGGGGAAGCAGTCTTTGAGGCAAGTCAAACGTAAGCGATCTTCAAAGAAACACAAAAGAAAAAACAACAACTCGATTCGTGATTTTTTTGATTAAAACATGTCAGTCAGTGGGGCTCAGTTACCGCATTCCAAATCTTGCGAATGTTTTAAATCAGAATTGGATTTGTTTGAATTACCTCCAACGCAAGTAGCGATAGACAAAAATACGGATGTTAAATATCATCCTATTGAGTCCATTTCCGAAACAGCACCCATTGAATTTGTCATTTCGGGAGTTTGTGATGAATATCTGGATCTTTCCAAATCTATATTGAATGTTAAGTTAAAAGTTGTTAAAGGAGCAAATGAAACGCCTATTGTCGCAGCTGATAAAGTAAGTCCCGTGAATTTATTGCTTCATTCTTTATTTAGTCAAGTGGATGTATTTTTGGGAGATAAATTAATTTCATCTACGGATAATTGTTACGCTTATAGGTCCTATCTAGAAAAACGGCCATGATTCTAAGGCTACTCAAATGACAGTGTCCGGTTGGTATATGGACGATGGAGGTAAATTTAATGACCTCGATCCTACAGTACAGGCGTGTAATGCAGGATTGAAAAAACGTCATGAATTGATTGCGGAAGGGAAAACTCTCGAATTAGCCGGACCGCTTCATTGCGATTTATTTAAACAGGATCGATTGATTTTGAACAATGTCGATGTTCGACTAAGACTGATCCGTAACAAACATAGTTTTTGTCTCCTATCTCCAGCAGACAATCCTACCTATAAAGTTTATATTGAACAAGCATCTCTGTTTATTCATTAAGTTAAAATTAGTCGTAGTATTTTATTAGCACATTCCAAAATTTTACCAACAACTGTGGCAAAATATCCGCTAACAAAAGTCGAATGCAAATTGTTTTCAATTCCTAGAGGTAATTTACAAGCTAATCTCGATAACATTTTTATGGGTCAGCTTCCAAAATGCGTTGTGATAGGATTAGTTAATAATACAGCCTTTAATGGATCCTTTAAAGAAAATCCCTTCTTCTTTCATCATTATGATAGCAATTTAATTAGTTTATCCATCGATGGCCGTTTCATTCCCAGTCATCCCTTTCAACCGGATTATTCCAAAAATTTATATGCTCAAAATTTTCTTTCTCTTTTCTCTCTAACTGATCGTTTAGGCTTTGATATGGGATTAGCTTTCAGTTATTCTCAGTATGGATGAGGTTCAATGGTTTATTGTTTTGATTTATCCCCAGACAGTGGTTCCAATTCAGGATATTTTCAATTAGTTAGACAGGGTGCAGTTCGATTAGATATACATTTCAAAGAATCTTTACCTAGTACCGTGAATGTAATTGTTTATGCCGAATTTCAAAAAATATTAGAAATTGATTCCTCCCGAAATGTGTTAATAGACTAACCCGATGGCAGAAACTGGTCCTCTCACCCTCCTTCAGGCTTCCAAATGCATCACGTGACATAGCCCCGCAGTAAGTAGACATCAGACGTTTGTCTAGACGGTCCTCAGTTCTACCTTGGAAGCGGTTGTTGGATGTGTTTCAAAGTGATACCCACTCATCGTTCCAGCCTCGACAACAACAGTGTGTGTGTTACTTGTCAGTGTGTATTGACTCATAATACGCACCAAAACCCACAGCAACAACAACATGAACAGTGTTCAAATCGTAGATTTACTAAGTCTAAAAGACGAAACCAAAGACTATTTTGGTGGCGTCTACGCAATCGATCAGCTACCAATTCGAGCTTCTTATCGTGGATATGACATATCCACGATAAGATACCCATGATAAGCCTGGCTCAATCTTGATACCCATGATAAGCCTGGCTCAATCTTGATACCCATGATAAGCCTGGCTCA
>JAFIDM010009631.1:2770454-2801859 GCA_023159025.1 Thereuonema tuberculata
TTACGAACTGAATTTAAGTCCTCTATAGTCTCTTTAACTTCAGTAATGTTGATTAGTTTTACTAAAATTACTGACTGGCTTTACCACAAGTATTCTCCTCGTAGCCTTCCTTAATGAACCAATCAACCATTTTTATGATTTGTAAAAAAGAAATGAAGGATGTTTATATTTAGATAAATATCAATATGCATTCATATAATTTTAATTTACTTTATTTAAAAATAAAGAGGAAATAAGCAAGTCCAAAATCGAGCCAAATCGAATTGAAATAGCATAACACTAATTTGATTTCAATTATTAGTGCGCGTGAGATAACATGCGTTACCATGAGACCATGCTTGTTCGAATGTTGAAGAGAATTCCAAGGCAGTAGAAAAATGTAGAACGAAGCAAAAACATGGAGAATAAGAAGCGGAAGTATCGTGCGCCAGATTGATAAAGGATCGATACATAATATAGGTAGCTGGGTTAAAATTCAAGTAGACGATTACAGAACACAGGATAAGTTCAGCTTTGATAAAATATGATCAAAGCGTTGTGCTACTGAAAGAATTGATATCGAAGCTTGATATCAAGAATTGAACACCTGCCATGATGGATTTCTTATCGACGAAATCGTTAATCATTTGGATCCTGAATATATCCTGGATTTTATCAAATGCAACAAGTTCCGCAAGCATCTAGATTTTCAGCAAACTTCGGAAAATAAAGTAAGTGACTCTTTTACTTTAATAATTTCGTGGACTTTTACATTCACACAAGGAAGGCCTATGTGTTAGGTTTAGCTATAAATTAGAAGAGCCATGTTAAACCCTAAACTGGATAATATGAACAGTTTGATTTGGTGAATAACTTTAGTGTTTATTGCTTAGTGCATTAATAATTAAAAGTTCTCCATTTATATTTTAATGTGTGCCTTGAAGGATTAACCAAGACTTGTGTTTTCTAATAATTAGAAAGAACAGTTAATTAATTGTCGAAGCTTAGTGCTAAAATTAATTAATGATGCTGAGTGCAAAAGTTCCACAACATTATATGTAATGATAGATCATCGAAGTGAAGCCGTGTATAAGTGCTGCAGAAACTTTTGAATATATCATACTTAAGTTTAAAGCTGTATTTAAGTTTGGATCTGATAAGATCAATTCTCAAGAAAAATCAAAAGGATAAAGATATATTCTGGTTGATGATTATTCATATTAGACTGAACTAATTAAATATAACAAGAAGATAATTTTAGTGGAAGAGAGTCATCGATAGCAATATTTAATAACTCTGCTGGACATTACATAGTCAAAATAAATTAGATGTATAGATTTTAAGGAAAATTGTTTGCATTAAATAATTTAATAAGAACATTTCTATCACTGCTATTTTATTTTGCGATTTTGTGTCCTACATATATTTTATCTTGAGTTCATATTATTATCATGATTTTAACCGAAAAGCAGTCCTTATCGTCCATAACAAAACAGCATTGAACACATTCATTCACCATCAGAGACTGAATGAAGTAATATGCTATTTTCATTCCTACAATACTTTATTCCTTACTTTTTCCTATGCAGAGTGAGAAGCCACTTTGTATATCAATCCAGTGGCACTTTCAACTTGGAAACCACTTTGAAATTCTGTGGATAGATAGAAGTCACCAAGAACATCACTGAATTACTTTTATACCTCTTTTTAGAAACATATGTTTTACATAACAATGATATTGATGCATTTAGTGAACAGTAACAGTGGCTTTTAATTAAACCTAAAACACTGACCTACAGAAAGAGGTTTTGAAGAGCTTGAAGTTAATTTTGTACCTGGAGTGTTAATATGAAACATTGATCAGGGCTCTTATGTGTTTTGTACACCAAGTTTAAAGTTCTAATTCCTAGGAATCACAAGGCTGTGAGAATGCTGTTTTATTTTAGTCTTTAAGATTATCTCCACCTATAATTTGTATCTTTTTTAAAATTTAAAATAGCATGAATAATATCTGATGTTTCCTAATGTTTCTGGCATTCGTTAAAGGATTTCGACGAGGTTTCATGTTTTTCTTTGTTTTAGAAACTTAATAGTTCTCAGTTTTGTTCATAACATATTTTAAATAAATAAATTATTAAAAGTAATTATTATTATATTATTTAACATTTTGTAATTAGATATATTTTTTTGAAATTTTTAATTTGCATTTTTGTCTTATTTTCTAGGATTCAGAGAAAAAATCCTCGAGGTTTCGATTCATGAATCCATTTACTATTAATAAGGAACAGAAACAAATTATGAATGCTGTTGCAAGTGGCAGAAGTATTTTTTTCACAGGAAGTGCTGGAACTGGAAAATCATTTATTTTAAGAAAAATTGTGGGTATTCTTCCTCCTGAAGTAACATTTATTACAGCCAGTACTGGAATTGCAGCTTCTCATATTGGAGGAATTACTTTGCATAATTTCGCTGGTAAGTGTCATTTTAAAAAGCTTTCTTTCAGAGTAATTTAAAAATATAATCACAAAAGATAATGTGAAATTTCATAAAAAAACCCAGAATTCTGAGCAGTTATTATAAAGCATTAACACAAAGCATCATTAATCTTTTCATAGCAACATGACTTGCATAAATATTAAATATGACATAAATTTACTCCAAAGCCAAATTTATATATTAAAAGGTTTTCTTTTTTCTTCTTTTTTCGTTTTGCAAAATGCTTATTCTGTAGTACAAAGGCTAGATAATTAAGTTTAAAAACTGAATGGAGCACTTCATAAAAATTCAATGAGAAATGATATGCATTTGATTAAAATCAGTTAAATCAAAGCATATTTATACATGGGTCATTCTCATGAAAAGGGACATTTTCACTTCTGATGATATTGTTGTTTTCACCATTGTATTTTTTAATCCTAACATGTTTTTCTGATACCTTTTATGGTTTATATAGAGAATATGATGTTTTCATATATAATTAGCAATAACGTTTACTAGCTAATTTTCAAAAAATCTTAACGCAAAAAAGTGTACCGCCACGGAGTTGACAAAACAGGCAGAACATGGGCATTTCTCTATTATCACAATTTTATTTTAAATTTTTATCAAGAGTATCTAATATTATATAATATCTCTTATTTGTAAATTATTTGATAACACAATTCTGTTTGCTGTTTTTAAAACTATAAAATCTAGAAATTTTCTGAAATAAATAAATATTTCATTGGAGTTATTGTTGTATTAATTAAATTACAATTATTTAGGAATTGGATCAGGATCAGCACCCATTCAGCAGTGCTTAGAATTAGCTCGACGAAAAGTTGTTGCCCAGCAATGGAAGAAATGCTGTCATCTAGTAATTGATGAAATATCAATGGTTGATGGAGAGTTCTTTCAGAAACTTGAATACATAGCTCGTAAAGTCCGCAACAATGACAAGCCTTTTGGAGGAATCCAGCTGATTCTGTGTGGAGATTTTTTTCAGTTACCTCCAGTGTCTAAATCTAATCAAAAGACATTGTTCTGTTTTCAGGTGAATTTTATTTTAATTTATAATTCTATACGTATCAGGGGGTTCAGTTGTACAATTCAAACAGTAAGTTTTGTTAAACTGGATTTAATTTTTTTTAATGTATTGTAGAATTATGTAATATTTTAATTCAATTTTATATTAATAATTTTTGAAGCAATTGTCTGCATAAACAAACAATAATAAATATTAAAAACCATTAAAAATACTTGTGAAGTCTTTATTAGGGCAGCAGATATAATTGCACCAAATTAAACAAAGTTTCCATTTCTCCAATATTGACATTTTTTTGAATTGCTGTAAACTTTTGCATTTTTAAATAGATGTCATTTTTATATATACAGTAAAACCTCCTTAAGTAGTCACCCGGATAAGTCGTCACTCCGTTTAAGTCGTCGTTTTCCTTTGGTCCCGACAAGGTCTCATACACAATAATGTAAAATAACCCTCCTTTACCCGTCCACAAATTTAATTCTACTCAGCATAACTCGTCACCCTCAAAAATGGCCAAAAGTATCTTTCTTCTTCATTTTGCATACCCTCATGTTGTCTTTTCATCCCCGCCCCTTCACTTTAAGAAAGCTAAGCCTTTACGGGGAATTTTCGACCACGTCTGCCACTTCATTCCTTTCCTACCCCATCAGGTTCCTGGAATCTCGTGGTAATCATTCAAAGCACACTTCTCGCTGCGACTCTATCGAGTGTGGATGTTTTTCTTGATGGCTCCTGAGTGTGACTAGTTCATAGCGAGTATGCCCCGCTATAAGGGCTATTTTTTCTCTTGCAATTTCGTGGTTCGATTACGTTTTTAACATGCCTGGGAAACAAAAACTTACCTTGTTATCTTTTAAAGAAAAAAAAAGACTTAATTGCACTTTTTGAAAAATCAAATGTTTCGAAAACAGCTTTTGCCAAAGAACACCATATTCCCAGGACTACATTAAACAATATTCTTTTATCGAAACAAGTAATTAAAGAAACTGACTGCAAAGACAAAAGAAAGAGAATGAGGAAATCGAAGTTTGAAGAGATCGAGGAGGTTTAAGTTCGATGGCTAAAACTTGCCAGATCGCAAAATGTGCCGATTTCTGCCGTGATTCTCAAAGAAAAAGCCATGGAAATTGCTAAGGAGTTGAACATTGAAGATTTCAGCAGCAGCAATGGTTGGCTGGAATGTGTCAAAGACAGATATTGCCTTTCTTTTAAAACGATTAAAATGTGGTAACTGTAAAAAGTGTTTTTTTTTTTTTTTTTTTATTTTCCACTCATTCATTTGCATGAATTGATTTCTGAAAATCTTGTTTTTCTCATAGAATCCAACAGCAATTCATGAAAATACTGTATTTTGGTGTGTTTTTTTTTTCAAAAATTCCCACTCCGCCTAAGTCGTCAAAAATGTTTGGTCGCTTGAGTGACGACTTAACGAGGTTTTACTATAATACTAATTATGTGATTTGCTTTAATTGAAGCCATGAGAAGCACATATTTTTAAAACTTAATATATTTAATTATTTATTACTTTAACCCATTGCATGTTACTTTTTCCTCATCTAGAATCTAAGATTTTACAATAATTAATAGGTTACTTAAAGTGGCAATAATGAAATTGCTGTTGGCCTTTGAAAGCAAGTGTTGATTTCAATTTGATCTGATCTGCTAAGTTATTTTAATGAAGCGTTCATTGAATTATCAACTCTCTTGCACTGGTTCCATTCAGTGGAAATTTTTTTGGCTGAAACATACAAGCCTCCCAGGATAGCTTTTGTTTCATTCAATCGTTTGAAGTGTCTGTTGTCATTAGTTGTTATATTATACCAACAAAGAATTTTTTCCATCTCGAAAGATTAAAAATTTTCACAATAATTCTGTAGTACAGAATATGGATGAAATCCTGTTTTACTCTTAGCACATTGTATAACTCCTTTTTAATATCTGATTAACTTCTCACTTACTCTGCTATATGTAGGCAGGCCCGGACTGGCTCATTATGAAGGGCGGTGGAAACTAACATGGCAGGGGTGCCATATATATATATATACACAGTAGAGTCCCGCTATTCCGAACAGAGTTCAGAAAAAATACCAATTTTTTAAACTTAAAAACAGGAGAAATTAAAAAGACGTTCGTGAAAAAACGTACATTTATTGTTATACAAAGAAGTTAAATAGAACATACATAGAGCCTAAGCTTGATGAAAACGCCTGAAACCAAATTGGAATGAAAGCTGGTTACTTACAGTACATGTCAGCTCCATTTATACAATTCTGTACAATCATTTTTAATCACTGCTACCATATTCACCATGAGCCAATTAATGCCATATAGAGCTGACACTAGCAGATGTCCCGCACTTAATTTATACCTTAACAAGTCAATATGTTGATATTATTCATGAAATCTGCCTGTTCCGAATTCCCGCTAAATCGAACAGTGTTCGGTCCCAATTAGTTCGGAATAGCGGGACTCTACTGTGTGTATATATATATATTCTGGTTAATGTTATACACAATTATATTTTTTTATATGTATGTATATCAAGGTAGAAAATTACACATTTAATAAATGTTAATCACTATATTTAATACATGTATTGTGGACATTTTTTACATGTTAATAATGATCACAAATGTTAGGCTACAGCATTGACTTTTCAACTATAAAATCGCCTTCCGGCTAAGGGGCAGGCAAATGTCTCATTTCAGAGCTTGACTCACATAATTTGTTTATTACAGCTTCACGGTCAATGTTCATAAAAATGTCTTTTTCACTTTGCATAATGATAAGCAATCAAGATTTTCGTTTGACATAGTAGATCTTAGACGTGTTTTGATTAACTTCAATTTAGAAAAAAAATGGCGCAGCTTAGCCGCAGCTGCTTTTGCGCCATAAAACATCAACCAACCAACCAATTTAGAAAAAACTCGTTCACAGGTTACTTGAGTTAGAGGAATGGTCAATAAATATTTATAAACCTTAAAAAGTTCCGTGTACTGAAGGCAGTACATACTCTACAATTACTCTAAATGCACATTTCACACAAGAGCTGCATTCTTTGACTGTTGTGCATTTCATCAGAGATTTGAGGTCTTCTTCACCAGCTTCAAGTTCAAAGTCATGTTCGGAATCAAATGCCTCCTGAACTTCTGAATCATTCTTTTCAAAATAATCTTGATCAATAGATCGTTTTGAAATTTGGGTCCATAGTTCAATGAAAGACGCTAAGTCCTCTTTTAGCTTTCCTTTATCAGGGAAGGTATTACTTGGCATAGCTTTTCTGGTGCATTAGTGGGTAAGGGTTGGTGATTTTTAAACTGGTTAGGGTCGAACCAGGAAAGATCAAGATAAAGTATTTTATGATTTACAAACCGGTTTTCCATAGTTTGAATGATGGTATCCGTAACAACATTGAATACAGAATATTTGAACATTTCCTCTGCGGTTGTTCCTATGCTTTCATCTTCAGCAACCTCACCTGGCATCTTTTTGGCTTTTTGGTACGTTTCTTTTTCACCTCAGTTTCGATTGTCATATTGCCAAGTGATTGGTCTATTTCGGTCTTTTCTTGGACTTCTTCAGTCATTTTTTGCGCAAATTTGTTAGCAGCGCTCAAAGTTTCATGAAATTGATATCTTAAGCGTTTGAGTCTTGACAGTGAGGAATGTATCAGTCTCCAGGCTTGTGCATAATCGATGTTCTTTGTTTGTAAGTAATCAGCTAATGGAGTGGTAATTTTAAAAATTTGAAGGAAAGTCATTGCCATTAAAATTGTGTCCAAACTTTAACAACTTTTGCAAGATGGATGCTGCTTCATTTCTGATTTTTGGATTGAATTCAGTATCGTTAGAAATCTTGAATAATACCACTGATAGTTGTACGTAGACAAGCTTAGATGACTTGAATTGATTTGACTCATCTTGTGCACTCGATGTCCAGTCATCGATTCTTCCAAATATTTTGGTTTTTGCATCACTCCAATTTCTTCATCTAGTTGCTCCAATAGCAACTCAACTTGAACTACATTCCAGTTTGCACGCAGGATTTTTAGCAATATACTTTTGAAGTCTCTTAAGAGATTCCTTCAAAAATTCCTGAGCTTCTTGGAGCAGGCCCAAAAATGATATAGTGTTTGATAGGCCTGAGCGGTATCCGACAGTACAAGATTAAGGACATGTGCATAGCACCACGTGTGAACATGATTGGGAATAGCGTTGGATAATTGCGCCGTTAACCTGATATACTGCCCACTCATGTTTGCAGCGCTGTCAAATGCATTTGCTACACAGTCCTGAAGGGGAATTCTGGCTTCATCTAAAGTATTTTGTAATGTGTTAAATAATCCCTCACCAGTGGTTGATGAAACACATTTTAGTGCTACTAGTCAGTTAAACACCTCTTGACCCTTTACGTATCGCACAACTGATCGTTGCTTAATACGTCTACTGTTGTGTCCATCATGATTGAGAACTTAACTGCTTGTTTGATATCTTCTGATATTTTTGTCTTTATTTCGTCTGTTATTATTTTCATTATCTTTAATAGACTAGTTTTACTCAAAAAAGTCACAAAACTTCTCTCCCTTCTTGTTATTCTTCTTAGTTGTATCTTTCCTCTTTTTTCTCTTGATTGATGAAGAGTTTGACTTCTAGACAAGACTTACCTTTATATCTTAATATAATAACCATCTGCGCCCATTAGAAGCAGAAGTAACAGATAATTTGGCAACTTGTAATTCTAGACACAATCTTATACACTTGATTCGCCCGAACCACTGAACAAAACTGTACTGAACAAAGCGGGTACAGGCGGCAGGCAGTGAGCAGTCACCAGTCAAGCATCGCAGCGACCGTGGGAGCGTAGAACGCTTGGCGCTTGGACTGTCACAGTCAAGTCAATCCATGCTGCAAATCTCCATACGACGATATGCACCACTTGTATCATGCTCATGCATAATATTTTATATCATAATATCTAATAATATAGCATTATTATATTCTGAAGGGAGGGTCTTTAGTATTATAACAGGTCAACCGGCTTAAATCCGCTGTTTTTTAGGTAATAAAAAACACGTTTTTTCAATAGAAAGGGAAAAAATGGTTTATTCAAAGTACTGGCCCTTGCTAACTACACATTTTTCCCATCTCTCGGGCAATTTGTGGATACCTTGCCAAAAAAAATCTTTCCCTTTTGAGGTAAACCACGTATCAAGCCATTTTCGGACGTCTTCATAGGAATTGAATTGTTCCTCAGCAAGCGAGTGGCCCATCGACAAAAATAAGTGGTAGTCAGAAGGTGCCAGGTCTGGCGAGTTAGTGGCATGGGGTAGCAGCTCCCAGTTGAGTGCCTCCAAGTAGTTGCGGACCATTGTTGACGCGTGTGATGGTGCATTGTCATGGAGAAAAATCAGCTTGTCATGTCTTTTCTGATATTCCGGCTTTTTTCACGAAGAGCACGGTTCAATTTGATCAGTTGTTGGTGGTAGCGATGGGCATTGACAGTTTCCCCTGGTTTCAGCAACTCATAGTAGACGACACCCTCCTGATCCCACCAAACGCACAGCATCGTCTTCCGTCCGAAGTGATTGGGTCTTGTGGACGATGTTGATGGTTGGCCAGGGTCAACCCACGATTTTTTGCATTGAGGATTCTCAAAATAGACCCACTTTTTATCTCCAGTAACAATCCGAAGCAGACTTTCTTTTTTTGTCTGGCAAGCAAAATTTCATGTGTTTTGGCGTCGTTCCATCTGCTGATCGGTCAATTCGTGTGGGACCCATTGGACCTTTCCCATGGCACGTAGGCGATCGGAAATGGTTTGTTGAGCAACACCCAATTGCTCGGCAAGCATTTTTTGCGATTGTGTGTCATCCTCGTCCAATAGCGCTTGCAGTTCACTGTCCTCAAATTTTTTAGGCCGATTTTCACGCTCCTTGTAGTAACATCGAAATTGCCGTCTTTGAACCGACGAAACCAGTCTCTGCACATTGTTTCTGATAGAGCACGGTTGCCATAGGCCTCCACAAGCATTCGGTGCGATTCGATCGCCGATTTCTTGAGATTGAAGCAGAAAAGCAGAGCTCCCCTGCACATGCTCCTTTTTTGGCACAAAACTCGACATGATTAACACAGGAAAAAATTAATTTCTTCTTTGTAATTGCTGTTGTTGTGCACTGCTTATTGTTGCCAGATGTCAAACGCATGAAAATAACAATATGGCGGCTCGATAGTTGTTTTATAGGACCACTTATGCTATCTATGAGCAAACAGCGGATTTAAGCCGGTAGACCTGGTATTTTAAAGTCAAATACTTTTGGTGGATTTTTAATATTTCTAATTTTTTGTATTATTAAATTTTTTCCTCGAAGGCGGAAGGGCGCCTACGAGCCAAAGCCAAAGGAGGTGGGGGGGGGCGCACTGGGACAGGTCCCGGTGTCCCGGTCGGCCAGTCTGGGCCTGTATGTAAGTATCCATAAGCTTCAAGTTTTGAGTTCTGTTGTTATTAGATATACCTTACCTGCTCCTACTCATTTGTTTAATAGAAGGCACATCTTTATTATTACTTGTTAATTACCAACATTCTTCTACCTCAACTTTGTGTTTCCAACTGGAATACCTTTAATTTTTTCCCCATTCTCTCTAAGAAATTGTTTATTCTTTAATTTTAATCCGATTGGTTGCTGGCATTCCATAAACATGGATCAGTAGCTTTTAAATTTCAATCATCAGGGAAAATGCGGTTTGTTGCCATTTCTTTGAGATTACTGTAGTTAGTCTCTCACTGCACAAGACCTTTATCCAAACCATTTATTAAAGAGTTTTAATTTTAATTCTCAGGCTGATTTTGTTTTCTGAATACCAGACTCCACTGTCTGCATGACTCTACTTATTATTAGTGGCTGCTGCTTCAACAGACTTGCTGTTCTGATCCACTCCTATAATGTATTTTAATATTCACAGGCCTCTTTTTAGGATCTCTGCCATTTCATACAATTTATGTACTAATGTACTGTCTCAATGCAACAATAAATTATATCAGAAGTTATTCATTAGTTATTTGTATTGTTGAATAATAGCAATATAAGGGCACTTATCATTGGCCAACAAATTTATCAACATTCTTGTTGATATTTTATTCATTAAATTCGCATTAATTGTTATTTTATTTATTTAAATGCGCATTAGAAATTCATTAAGGCTGGCAGAGCCCAGCACATGAATTTTCTTTTTCTTTATTTTTAATGTGTATTATTGTTTTTAATTTAGATTTGTGGAGGTTCCATTTGTCTTCCCATTCTTGAGTAATTTGTTTAATGAATTCTGGGATTCCACTAAGCTCCTGAATTCAGGTGTTTTTAGACCTTCAGCAAAGATATTCTTCAGATCACCAGATTTCTGTGATTATATACTAATCATTATGGGATTTTCTTTTCTTATGAGCCACCCACACAAGAAGGGGATTTTTGTGGGTTTTGGTCCTATAGGACAGATTTGTATATATATCAGTTACTTGCATTAACCTCAAACAGGAAAGATGAGTTAGGGGAGGAAACTTCAAAGAGAACTATTTAACCTAAGTCACAATTCCCCACAGCTTAATAAACAAATTCTCATCAGCTCTTTCACCTCTAGTTGACAGGATTTTATTAACTCACTTAGGCTACTTTAGGAACATGGAGTTGAGAAGTAAACATTGTTCCTAACAAATTGATTATATAATTGACTATACAGTGATAATATCATTAGTATTAATTTCTTGGAACTTTTAGAGGCAATTATATGTTTGATATTCAGAAACAGTTATAAGGAATAGGAAATTTTCTCTCTCCCTATTCCAGTGCTGCATACTTTTTTAATAAGAAAAATAACTGAAATTTTACTTAAACTGATAAATTAATAAATTATTTATCACAAATTATTAAAGAAGTGTGATTATTTAAGTCTTAATTAAATAAATCATCATTGAAAATATGTCTTAATTAATTAATTTTATTATCATGGAGGGCTAAACTGTTACAAAAAAAAAACCAAAACCATTTAAATCCTATATTGAAGAAATACAAACAATAAAACTGATTTCAAAGGATTTACTGTTTCTGATCTTTTATATTATAGCATCTTTATTCAGATTTATAAAAGTATTTTATAAAACAGGCATTCTAAAATTGTATTTCCTCTGATAATTTTTTTTTATATATCTAATAAGTAACCACAAAATTATTCATAGACTCAAAAATAAAATTACTACAAGTTCGGCTACAAGTAATAACAGCAGCAGCAAGCTTTCCCTCATTCATTTTACAGTTAGAATGCACATAACCATGCTATGGTAAACTGCACACAAAGAATGAAGAGATCTCTTTGGATTCCGTCAGACTGAAATTTCTAAATTTACTCTCACTGATCAGACTCAACTTGTTGCAATATAAACGTTCTGCTTAACAGAAAGTAATCATGACAACCTGAGGGATAAGACATCTCCAGTTAAGCAGTGACAAAATATTTGTACCCCAATGCAAGACCACTCTGTTGTAAATCATTCCTTAGCTGACCAAAATCTGTTGACCTCTGCCTTCCAAACTCCTTCATGTATGGATGGTTATACCTTCTTTCTGAGAACAGCCAGATCTGCATGTAATGTTATCTGATCATAATATCTTCATCTGTATCGAAGAGTTACATCAGGCGAAGCTAACTAGTATACTAATCCCTAGAATATAGGAATGATGATTCCTATATTCAGAATCATCATTCAGACCTTCAATCCAACCAATTAATACAAATGAATTTATAAATCAAGAAAAGAAAAAAAAACAGAACTCGAGAGTAAATATGTCTTCGCACATGAGCCAACATCAACGGGAATCCTAAACAGCTGTTTCATCCTTATTAGGAATCATCAGTAGAATTTACCGTTGATGTTAGGCCCAGACTGTGCAAAAATTAAAGGGAAACTATTCTTGCTCCCAGAAGTGGTTGCTGAGAACAAAAACAAGCAAATAAAAAATAATGCTGTGAAATCCACAGTAATCCCTTGTCCTCTGACTGAAAGGCACTAAGGAATTTAATTATAAGTAAGAAACAAGAAAAACATCATATGTGCAATGAAAAGCAAAATTTAACATCCTTAATAATTTATAAATAAAGAAAAAAACAGAACTGGACAGTAAATACAAATGAATTTACTGAACACAAATCTTGAGTGCTGATAATAACACTACTTAATTAATCAAAATGGTAAAAGTGCTAAAAATATGGCAAACATTTCTGCTCTAGTAAAGAAGTTGTTATTTATCAATGCCAAGATCCATTTGAAATCCTTCATAATGAAGATTTTTTTACCTTAAAGGCCTCATGAAGATATTGAAGGCTGTTTAGATACTGGAAGGAAAGATGACTAAATAAGTCCTTTTTGGCAAATGATAATATGTTTGCTCTTTAAAGTTTTCTGGAATTCCTTCCGCTGCCAAATGCAGACTCTTTTCATGTATTGCAGTAGAAGATGGATTGTTTTTTGCCAACATATTCATTCTGTAAACAGTATTGGGTTTGTCTCTGCAGATACTGAAATACAGGTTCTTAATTTTAATTTTGACTTTTTTAATTCCCTTCTGTTTCTGTTAATGGCTGTTAGCTATTTACTGAGCTCCTAAAAATGGCCATTTTGTTGTTACGTAGAATTCATATAATGATTTCTTACATCAGTGGCGTATATAGAATATATTTTCGGGGGGGGGGGGGCCCAAGATTAATGTAAGGTTAAGTTAAGTAATTTTAAGTAGACACCCCGTGGAAACCTTTCTCTTCAACCAAAAAAAAAAAACGATGGAAACCTATCCATTCAACCAAAACAAAACGTTGCGAGGACATACCTTCATTATTTCGGGGGGGGGGGGGCCCCCCCCCCCCCCCCCTTATATACGCCCCTGTCTTACATTTGTCTTTTTTTCCATCAAAAAACATAAACTGTTATCACTACAGTTTCATTGACATTTCCCAGCTTCATCAGTTTCTTGATATGTTCTTAATTTTTTGGGTGATAGCCCCTGTTCACAGACTGTATCTGTTAACACAATTATGTACTAGTCAGTTATCAAAAAGAGGATGGGGTATTAACATTAATTATTCATTCATCAATCAATTGTTTTTTGAAAAATATATTCCATAAATTATTTGAGCTTCTTATCATTTGGCTCTTGAATATCTGAACAATAATATACACTGTCCAGCCACTTTATTAGGTTCACCTACCCAGTAGCGTGTTAGTCCTCCTTTAGCTCTCAAAACAGCCTGAATTCGTCGAGGCATGGATTCCACAAATGCTGAAATCATTTGTCCCTTCACTCAGAATTCAACATTTTCTACACCGATGGATCTAAAGGCGCATCTTATGTTGGAGCAGCCTTTTATACCGAGACTTTCAGTAATGCTGTTCATCTTCTTTCTGAAGTTTCAGTGTTCTCTGCTGAGCTTTATGCCATTTTCCTCGCCTTACAGTATGCATTTCAGGAGAAGGTTTCCAAAATTGTTATCTATAGCGATTCTGAGAGAGCTCTGTAGGCACTGTGCAGTCACACCCTGAAGATTTACCCTTTTGTTTTATCCATTTTGGATTTCTTGCAAAAGCTTCACCATAGCACTATCATTTTCTGCTGGATCCCAGGCTGCGTCGGCATTGTGGATAATGACCTCACTGATTCTCTTGCCAAGTCTGCTGCTAGTCAACCACTGCAATGGATCTCCATTCCACACTGACATTTACTCTCTTATTCGTTCTTGCATACGAGCAACATGAATGGGATGATCTTCATGGCAATAAACTTTGTCTTGTCTGTCCTTTATTATCCTCTCCTACAAATCGAATGTATACAACTCGATAGAAGGATGTTCTTCTGGTACTTCTGGCATTCGAGACTTAACCCTCGCTATTTACTGCTGAACGCTCCACCTCCCTAGTGGGCTCAGTGCAGTGTTGTTTTAACCATTCATTATATTTTAATTGACTGTCCTGCTTTTACTCAACATCGTCGTCAGTGCTTTTATCTCTTTTTAAATTTCACGTTCCTTTTCATATTTCCTTGCTTTTAAATGACAATGATCTTTTACCCATTTCATCAGTTTTACGCTTCATTCATCAATGTGGTCTTGCCAACCTCTTGTAACTCTTAGATTTTTTCTTTTCTTTTATACACTATAGATGATTTATTATCATCTTGCTTTGGGCACTACCTGTTCTTTTCTTGATTTCTGTCCTTTCTTATCTAGGCAGTTCATTTTCATTTCTTTTCTTTCTCTTATTCTACTTTTTACCTTTCTTGGCACAGCTTAGCCACAGATGCTTTTGTTCCATTAAACTCTACAAACTTACCAACCATGTGGCACAACTTAACAAACAGATTCTCTGAACCTATCGACACTTTCACCTATAGATTGACATACTTTTATTTCAAGGTCAGTTGTGCTACTTCAGAAGCATGGAGTTGACATAAATGTTTTTACAGACAAATTGATTATACACTGATAATAACATCAAATGCTTGAACTTTTATAATATTTACAAACAAAGTTACAAGGTATTGGAACAGGAAATTTTTTTTTCCTATTTCAGTGAAGCATATTTTCTTAATTGAAAAATAAACTAATAGATCATAACAAGTAAGTAAATAACAAATTATTATAAGTGTGATCATTTAAGTTATAATCTATATTACTAAAATCTTTTACTTCTCTGTCTGTCTGTCTGTCTGAATTTCCTGAGCGAATGGAAAATAGAAATAATTTTTACAATGAAACATCTGCGACAGGAATCGAACCTACAACCTTCTGATCCGAAGTCAGACGTCTTATCCATTAAGCCAAGGTGACTACTACTCACTTTATATTGTTTTTTGACTTATGTGTCCTTCCCGTTACCCCAATCAATAATGAATGAATTCCACCTTTTTGTTTTTTGAATCTCAAGATTTTTTATTTATTTCCAATCTGTCTATTTATTTGTAATTCGAAAATTACAATTAGAACTATGATTGCCGAAATGTTGGAATATTTTAAATATAATATTCTTACTTAATCAAATTCTGTGATATTGAAAAACAAGCCCGTGTGCACAGGAGATGTTTGAATAAAAAAAAGTCAAGAAAGAAAGAAACACTATTTCTATTAGATAGAATACTGAAAAATCACTATTTGTAACTCAAAAACCACTGAAAGGTATCAATTGTAATTAAAAAAAGAGATTCAAGAAAGAAACAAGCACTATTTCTATTAGGTAGAATACTGAAAAATCACTATTTGTAACTTAAAAACCAATACTAACTGAAAAACCACTGAAAAGTATATCTATATTACTAAAATCTTTTATTTCTCTGTCTGTCTGGTGCAATTGTTGTAATTTGTGAAATAGAAATAATTTCTACAAGTTCGCTACGGGAATCAAACATGCAGCCTTCTGCTCCGAAGTTAGACGTCTTAGCCATTAGACCACGAGGGCTACATTCTGATCTCTATAAAAAATAAAAATATATCATAGATAAATGATTCACATGCTGGTTGTAAAGGCAGTCGTGGATTGAGAGAATATAGACATCAAAAATTACATTAAAAAAAAAAAACTTTTAAAAAATTTTAGTTTTAGTTTACTTGATGTAATTTGTGTGTGTGTGTTTTTTTTTTAATAAATAAAAGTTGTTTTCCTTTACATAAGCGAGGCTTCCGGAGTGAAGCAACGGGTAGCCGACTATAGTCCAACAGATGGATCTTGATGATCTCGTTTGCATGAGAATTACGGAAAACACAAGATCTGGTTATTAGCCTCTTCAGGAGGTGTCAAGGAATTTAGTACTTTGAATGTCTGTTGCTAGGAAAATGCTACCTAATGAATTTATTGTTGATTATTGACTGTTTTAAATTTATGAAAAGTATATTAAAATATATCAAAAGTCTCATGCATTTCCCCGTATTATAATTCATTTAAATATTTCAATGAAATGTTAACATATATGTATATGAAACATTCATGCATTTTTTATTTGTTTTTGACTTTTGTGATTAGCAAATAAAATAAAGGAGAAATCATGTGCCTTTTTGATTATTAATTCGTTAATGTAATGTTGCGTTTTAAATTTAAAATCGATTGTCTTTTTTTTGTGGGCGATCAGTATGTTTGACAGCTCTTCCGTCTAATTTTGAGGCCCTGAAAAGAACCTTTAAAGGTAAATTCTGTTTTGTTTTTTTGTTTTTTTCTTTCAGCTGTTGTTTGCAGTAAATAACTGCGTGAATTAGGAGATGTACGAAATATGTACGAGTAGCTTCAGCTACTCTGTCTTGAACTCTTTCTAAAGGAATGAGAGGTCCTCCATTAATTAATTCCCTCCGAAAATATTCTTCAACTTGCAATATTATTTTCCGTGTGCTGCTTCATATAGTAATGTTTCTCGACATTTTGTGAGAATACTTGGATAGAGGCTATTCTCGCGCAAATTACGTGAAATCACGAAAAAACGAGATCGTCAAGATCCGTCTGTTGGACTATAGTTAAATAAAATACCACCTAAGGATTTGAGACTCGTTGGTCCACAAATGTCTGTATGAATTAGTCCTAATAGGTGTTCACTTTTTCGTGATTCATTCTTCGGAAATGGTGTCTGGGTCTGCTTTGATACATACTTTGCATGGACATAACTGTTATAGTGAATTAAACTTCAATCCATAAACTTTGTCTTGGAGCATTAAATCTGTGAGATTCTTCTCGTTTAAATCTTTGATGCCATCTTTGAAGTGAATTCTTGTTTTCCTTTGCAATGGTAGCATATTCACTTAATTCATTGATGTAATTAAGTTTCTCTTTCTTCCATGCTGTCGGGATTCTTCTTCCAGTTTTTGGATCTATTACTTCAGTCTTCATTTCTTTGAAGATTACTGTGAAGCTTTTATCAATTATCTTTCCTACTGATAACAAATTGGAGCAGAAATCTGCTACTAACAATGTAACAGTGCTACTAATTATGAAGTTGAACTTCTGCATAATTTTTTTTTTACAGTTCATGCACCTTTTATCTCTGTGGCCTCATTATTTGCCAGGTTCAAAGTTCATTCTTTAGTTTTATTGATGTCAGTGAAGTTCTTGTCATCTGAACACACATGGGAAGCTACTTCTGAATCTGTCAATTCATGATTATTTGAGTCTGCCTTTAGTGAAGTTTCTGCATGCCTTGTAGTGTCGTTTCCTTTGGCTCTGATCTTCTTGCTATTACCAATTCTAGATCAGCAGTCTTTCACCATATGCCCTAAACTACTGCAATTGAAGCATTTAAACTTGAATTTTTTTCTTTGTGTATTTGTCATCAATCTGCAATTCTGTCTTTGACTTGTTTCATTTTAATCTAACATACATTGCTTTTGAAGGTTGTTTTTCCTTGCATCAAATTCTTCAATCATCTTGATTCTCAGGATTTTGAGAGATAACAATGTTTCCTGCATTTCTACAGCTATTTTGAGTAAGTTGTGTGACTCAGGGATGCTATACGGAAGTAATATTGTGATTAGTTCATCTGCAATATTCAAATGTAATTCTTCTAATTTGTCCACAACATCAAAAAAGTTGTCGAGATGGTTTGTCATATCCTGGCCTTCTTCCATCTTGAACAAAATTAGCTTCTTAAGTAACATTGCCTTGCAAGCCTTGACTGATGAATCTTGTATAGTTTCCACCAGACTTCATTTGATGTGACACATACTTCATTTGAAAAACAAAACAAAAGCATAGCATCTAAAGAACAACAACATATTATACAGCAACCCATTGTTGTGAAGGCTGCACAGCCAAATTGTTATCAAGGTTAATACTCAACAATTAAAATCCAGGCTAACCTGAGAAGTAGTTTATCCACTTAAAAATGAAGATAAACATTAAGAAAAAAAGAAGGGATATTATGAAAACTTGGACCTTAATAATAGTAATTACAATATCTTAATAATAATTGAAATTGTTAATGCTTGTCTTGAAATATTTATGTAAAGCTATCAACAGATTTTGTTTTAAAGAAATAATATAAGGTATCTCTTAATTAAAGCAGACAAGTGCTTGGAGAAGATCAGTTGAATTGAATATGGAACTAACCAAAGTGTATCGCCAGTCTAATGAAGAATTCATCAGAATTCTACAGCAAGTTCGTATTGGCAGGTAATAACTTACTGTAAAAATAGGTTGCTGTCTAAAATATGATTGATGATTTAAAAATTTAAAATCTTACAAAATCATATTTGGAAGTAATAGTGGAGCATAATTTTTAAAAGCAGAATGTAGGGTTAAAGCTAGACTAACTTTTATATTTCATAATTATACTCCATCATCATGATTGCAATTTGAAATGAAAGCATTTAAAAAATTTGATCTACAGGATGGTTATAATTAAAGTGACTGTACTTTCAGCTTTCTGGTGCAGGTTCTAATCAACATATCTCAAGGAAAATTGGTATGTATGCTAATTAGACCATGGGGAAGTGATTTCAGATGGAAAAAAAACAAACTGGTTCAAGGTTTAGCCACTAGGCAAATATGACACTGTAAACAGTCTGAAATACACCATTACAATAATAAGACTTTATTATTTAATGACAGTTACAGAACATGTTCAATGCTGCTAAGTCGATTACATATTGGATGCATAATTTCAGCATGATCAGTTCTCGCATGAAGCATTTCCGGTGGAGTGTTAGCAACATGCCGCTTGCCTTCATATCAGGCAGAGACTGTATGTCTTCCTGATAGACACTGTCTTTTAGATATCCCCACAGCCAGAAATCACAGGGATTCAAGTCTGGAGATTGTGGAAGCCATGCATCTGGAAAAACTTTAAATATTATGCAATCATTCCCAAAGGTTTCATAAAGCAATTCCTTACTGGTTGACCAACATGCGGTGTTGCTCCATCTTGCATGAAGACAGTTGTCTCTAAACAACCCCTTTTTTTACAAGGCATCACAATATATTATGCACCAGCAAGTAATCGACTTAATTGGAGCACATATTGAACACATTCTGTAACTGTCTTTGAATATTAAAATCTTATTATTGTAAAGTTGCATTTCAGACTGTTTACTTTGCCATATTTTCGCCTGGTGGCGAAACTGTGAACCATTTTTTTCATCCAAAATCATTTCTTCATGGTCTAATTAGCTTATCTACCAATTTTTCTGAAATGAGATGATTAGAACATGCTTCAGAGAGCTGAGAGTAGGATTACTTTAATCATAATAGCCTGGTATTTTTTTCATCTGTTGATATTGTATTTATGACCCCCCCCCCTTTTTTTTTACAAGTTACTTACACTTCATGAAATAAAAAAAATTACTTTAAAATAATTTAAATATTATTCCCATACACTTCTCTTGTCATTCTAAATAAGTAAATCTGGCGTTCTACTTTGTTTAACTTCATGCGGTAATCTACATGAGTAATAGTGTAAATGAACTTATAACATTTATAAATTATATAATGTTTTAAATACTTAAATAAATCATAATTACATTACAATTTACAGTGTGACAAAAAAATTGAAGCACCATGAAGAAAGTGATCCATTTGAATGAAGCTTGTCTTGTTATCTATATCTTGTTATCTGTATATTGTGCCATATGTCTCTTAAGTAATTGATGGGTTTCTCCAACATATTTGCAAATACCCTCTTTAATTTGATGGAACGTTCTATGATAATGTTTTCTTCCACCCACACAGGTTGAACTTGCTTACACTGTGTGATCAATCTCACCTCTTTTATTCCGGAGTCATTTTTCTTTTTGTCCACTTGGCAATGATTCGTTGATCGAATTGAAAGCTCTAATTTTTAAAGTTTTAAATATGTTAAATTTCAATGTGTGGTGGCCTAAACATTAAATTTTGATTCTACTATGCACATTACATTAATATCATTAATTTTAAACATTCTGACTAATATTAGACATTCAGGTTGCAAATCATTCTCTGCTGTTGTTGTAACAGTTGCCACTTACACTATCAAGATACAGACTGTGTCAAGTACATAGCTTGCAGTCTACCATGCTATCTTAACCAGTTTCTATAGGTCCAGATGGTATCATTTCAGCACTGAACTTCTCTTAAAGAAGGCCTTCAGTGCCTCCAACTGAGAATTTCATGCAATCACAATCCCATTCTCCTACTACACACCATCTATCACTTCATTAATTTCATCAGGCTGATACGAGAACAGGGCCACCCAAAACGAGCTTGGGCTGTGGAAAAACAATAACTCCGAGCCCGATGACAGAACAAAAAATTGTGTGTAGATAGAAATTGTTCTTTATTTTTTCTGTAATATAATAATAATGTATGGTCGAAATGACAAGGACTAATGTTGAGGTTTAATCTAAGGCACTTTTTTTACAATTATTTACAGGTATATATACATATCAGACTGGATTCTCAAATGTTCTCGAGCATTCTTTTTGTCCGCCACTGGCTTACTCGAAAGCTCTATGTAGTCCGTCACTTGGAGAGAGAGCTTGTACGTAGCCGATTGGCCTCCCAGTTCAGCTATTCACAGGGCAGTTTAACTGACCAATCAGGAAGGCTTTTCAGCTTTGCATCAGAGTCCCACTCCAAGAGTCTGCGTCCTTGCTGACTCAGGTGTTCAGGTATCAACTGTCCCGCTAACGTTGAGGGCGGGGATGCGTTCCTCTATGAGCGGCGTAGAGGTGGGGGTGCATTTCTTGCGGTTGGTCCATTCGGGAGGGTGTGGTTCAGCTGTGCAGGGGCAAAGATGGTGTTGTCATCCGGTTCTATTGTTGTTCAATGATTCTGAATAGGCAGAGGCTGTCGAGGTGTTTCCGTTGGCTTTGGCTGGTCCTCCATGTTGGTGCAGGTGGGCACTTCGTCTGCTGGTAGGTAGCATGTCAGCCGTGTCATGTGGGCTACCTCCATCTGCTGGGGGCGAGTTGTAGGCTGCAAACGATGGATTTCATAGGTGACAGGAGACAATTGACGGACGATGGCATATGGGCCTCGCCAGCGATGGAGCAGTTTTTTGGCGAGCCCTACTGAGCGAGTCAGGCTGAAGAGAAGGACGAGGTCTCCAGGGCTGTATGTCACCTGACGACGATGGCAATCGTAGCATAGTTTGGTCTCCCGTTGTGCGTCCACCATAAACTGTTTGGCTATGGTGTTCGCATCGTCTAATCGGCATCGTAGGGCGGCTACATAGTCAGTGGAGATCTCCAGGGCTTGGACTAGTAGGGTATCTAATGTGCTTTGTGGGTGTTGACCATGGACCAGGAAGAAGGTTGTTTAAGATGAAGCCTCATTCACAGCTGTGTTGAAGGCGTATGTGACAAACAGCAGGATTTCGTCACAGTTAGCATGATGTTTGTCAATGTTCATCGACAAATATTCGCAATGGAGTGATTCAGCTTCTTTGTTGCTCCATTCATCTGGGGATGGTAAGGTGACGTGCAGTGATAGTGTCTTGCAGATGCGAAGTACTTCCCACATTACTGCGCTGAGGAATTGGACGCCAAAAAAATGGACACCGGGGGATCATGGCGCAAAAAAATGTCTCGCACAAAGAAGCGGGTGACTTCGTTGGCTGTTGTATGTGGCAGGGCTTGTGTAATTGCAAAGCAGGAAAACTGCTCTACTGCCACTATAATCCATCGATTGTTGTTGTTTGTCAATGGGAGGGGGCCAAGGAGATCAAAGCCTATTTGGCTAAAGGGTTATTTGGGCAACGGGAGCGGCTGAGTTGAAGATTTCCGGCGCTGACAGCCGTCGCATCTTAAAACGCAACGGCGGGTCGTCTTGTACTGTCCAAGCTAGTAGTTATTTTGGTGGATCAGGCCGTAGGTCTTGGCGGGGCCAAGGTGTCCGCAGATGAGGTCCTCGTGTCATGACTCGGCATTGTGGCGTCACAGATGCTGTGATATGACGAGCAGCCAATGCCGGGATGAAGGGTTGAAGCTCTCTTTGAAGACCACACCATCTATCGATGCGTAGCCCTTTTTGTGCAGCTGTGCATAAGCGCAGACTTCAGCAATAATTCTGTGGAAGTTCGGGTCCTTGTTTTGCTCAACAGCCATGTCTAGTTGTTCTGTTATTATATTGATTGCTGCGTTGTTTTTGGTGGTCTCGTCCGGTAGGAGGCATGACAATCAGTCTGCATCAAGGTGTGTGCGGCCCGTTTTGTAGACGACGGTGATTTCGTGCTCCTGCAGCCGAACGACCCATCTTGTGAGTCATCCAATGGGATCTTTAAGGCTTGTGAGCCAGCAGAGCACATGGTGGTCGGAAACTACAGTGAATGGGCGGCCATAGAGATAGGGTCTGAACTTGTGTGTGGCCCAAACAGCAGCCAGGCATTCCCGATGTGTTGTTGCATAATTCCTCTCAGCTTTGGATAAAGTGCAGCTTGCATTCACGATGACCTTCTGTTGGCTTCCCTGGTTCTGAACGAGTACCGCTCCAAGGGCGTAAGTGCTTGCGTCTGTGTGGATTTCGATGTGTACCCCATCCCGAAAGTGACCAAGCACCGGTGCTCTGGTAAGGCACGTTTTGAGTGTTCCATAGGCGGTCTGCACATCCGTCCATCAGAAGTCATTGGCGTTGTTCATAATGGAAGTGAGTGGGCGTGCGATTCGTTCAAAGTAAGTTCGGGATGAATCAACGATAGTATGAGCAAAGGCCATGGAAAACACAGACTTATTTGCTTGTCTTCGGGGTGGGTAATTTGTGTGAGGCATCTGTTTTGGCAGGATCGGGAGGATACCTTCCAATGTGATGATGTGGCCCAGGATCCTGATAGTTTGGGCGGCAAAGGAGCATTTATTGGGGTTCAGCCTGAGCTCGACGGCTGAGAGGCAGTTAAATACGATGCTGAGGCATTGCTGATCTTCTTCAAATGTGCAGCCAAAGATGACAATATCGTTCAGATAACATAAACAGATTGACCATCTGAGGCTGCGGAGAATGTTGTCCATCAGGCGCTCGAATGTGGCTGGCGCATTGCAGAGTCCAAACTGCATAACGTTGCACTCGTGTAGACCGTCTGGCATGGAGAAGGCTGTTTTTTTCTCGGTCCTCAGGTGTGATGGGAACTTGCCAGTAGCCAGTTTTCAGGTCGAGGGAGGAGAAGAAACTGGAGCCGCGCACTGATCTAAGGTCTATGCATTGTAGTGGATAGCTGTCCTTCTTAGTAATGGGTTGAGGTGGTGGTAATCCATGCAGAAACGCCATGATCCGTCTTTTTTTCGGAGGAGAACGACCGGCAAGCTCCATGGGCTTTGGGAGGTCGTATCATGTTTTTCTGCAGCATGTTGCATGTTTCCCGTTCGATGGCTACATGCTCCGTAGGGGAGACCCGGTAAGGCTTTTGGCGCAGTGAGTGGCTGCTGATATTAATGTAATAAATTAATGACAAAGGCTTACTAATAACAAGATAGTCTTTACTTAGAACCATCGAACGGCACAAGCAAGCGCATGACTTACACAGGCAAAAGTTCATTACACAACTGCATAACTGGAAGTCCCTGGCATGCAACACCAATCATAAAAAATGAACAACGTTTCCAGGCATGGCTAATTGCTCACAAATGCCCAGATTACAGATTGATATACAAATGTTATGTTAACTATTCTATTTACATGTTATTCAAATAAATCACTTATAAATAAATCTTTTATGATTCTCTCATAATACAATCCCAATGGGAACTTAACTTACAGTGGCTGTTATCCGTATCGATGTGATGAGCAGCGGGCTGCTTCGAGTTGTTATGTGTGAGTTCGTCGAACAGGCAGTGGTAGCGTTGTAGCAGTTGAAGCATAGCACGGGCTTCCCTTGGTGGTAGGTTAGGGTTAATCATTCGACGGAGTTGTTCATCTGTTAACCCTCGGTGCGGCAGATTTACCTGGTGGCGTTGGATTGTAGGTGAGGGCTGTGATCAAATGTGGTTGTATGGGCTCGATCGTTGCAATGCTGCTTTTGCTGGTAGAACGGTGGGAGCTCGAGAGGTGTTGGTTACCCACAGGAAGAAAGTATTTGCTGGAGATCAACAACTGTGGCTTGGAATGTCAGGTAAGTGCGGGTGGTTATGTCAGGTATCTGCTGGATTAAGGACGGTCCTGCAATATTTGTAGGTAGGACAACGGCTATAGCGGCGGTTGAACCTGGCAGGATGATGGTTGTTTCTCTTGAGGTACATATTAACAGCACTGAGACATTGTTTTGGGGATTGGCGAGGTGGTCGTGCTGGTTGGCGTAAGAGGGGCTGGTTGGTCGGTGACAAAGTTGTAGCATACGGCTTTGTCGAACGAGAGAGTTGTTCTAGCGGCTACTGAAACGGGTAGGGCCCATGGTTCTGACGAATGTTCCCGGCAATAGCGCTGGATGGGTCCGGTCCGGTTGCAGCGGAAGCAGATGGGCTGATCCTGGTGTGTATGCCACTTGTTGGTCCATCGTAGCGGTGAAGTTGCTAGGCTTGTTGTTCGCTCTGTCCCCTGGTCACGAAGGTTTTGAAGTTTTGTACAATGGTGGTTAACATGTCTATCTGTTTCTCCAGGTGATTGGTGTTGCTGGCAATTGGGGGTTGTTGTGGGCTGAGAGTGGCTATGGTTAGCCAGTGGTCTGGGAAAGGGTCTGTTGTGGTGTGGCGGGCTCGCTGTTGCTGTACTTGCCGGCAGTCCGTGATCATTTCGCTGATGGAGAATACTCGCAGAGCCAATAATGGGGTGTGTATGTTAGTAGCTATGCCTTTCAGGAGGTGATGGAGACGTTGTTCATCCGTCATGTAGGGGTCTACCTGGCCGCAGAGGTGAGTAACATCTTGGTTGTATTCCTCGCAGGACTCTTAGGGTAGCTGTACCTGGGTGGAGAGTGTTCGTTCAGCTTCTGTGGTGATGTGATGGGGTGCAACGAATACATCTTTGAATTTTGTGATGAAGGAGTCCCAGGTGGAGATGGTGGCTTCTTCGTTATCGGCCAGCAGCGAGCGGTGTCCGTGAGGGCGAAGGGTAGGTATGCCAATTTGTGACCGTCTGCCCATTCGTTAAATCGGGCTACATGTTAGAAATCCCAAAGCCAAGCAAGAGAGTCAGTTGCTGCATTGAAGAATGATGTTGGTTCTTGGTAACGTAAGGCGATGGAGGTTCTGGTTGTCTACGTTTGGGCATCATCAAAGGGTTGGGTCTGGTCGTCTAGAGCGGCGAGGTTATCGGATAGTTTGTCATACTGCCCTTAGTGCAAGTGAAACTGCTCAATGTGGTCCCTATTCTAAAGGCGTAGAATCTGAAGGCATTGAACATTGTGTGCAACTGCCAACCATTACTGATCCACTGTGATGCTTCTCACATTCAGTGTGATACTGCCATTCAAGGCTGCCAAACATTTACTTACACATTTTATATTAATAGTAAAAGTAATTCTTAAAGAAACAATTTTTATTGAAAAATATTTATGCTGCATTATCTCTTTCATGCAAGAAATTATCAGTAGTTTTACAAACAACATTAAATTTAGATCTTCACAAACATTTCCATTTATAATTCATATTTACATTTACATTCATTTTAATTTATTTACTTATATCCTTTTAAAACCACAGTATTCAATCAATATTTGAATATCCCATCATGCATCCTAAATTGTTGTGCATTATATAAGGATTGAGAACCCAAAGTTGAGGATACCATTTAAAGAAAAATGTAAGAATGGATTACGTTTAGTTCCTTAAAGTTAAAATCTGTGTGTTTCCATTTGAGATTACTATATGATCTTTTCCATGTAAAGCACTTAATAAATGCATAAATTCAAGAATTTAAAACCCTTAAAATATCATTTCACTTAATGAATGCATAAATTCAAGAATTTAAAACCCTCAAAATATCATATTCACTTAATAGAGAATTTGAGGTTTGAGTTTGACCTGAGGTATGTGGATAAAATCAAAAGCATTATCAAAAATTCAACTTAGTATTTGGTATTAGGGTTGAAATAAGGCTCAATGGATAAAGCTTTTTCAATCCTTCGGTACCAAAAGCGTAAATAGAATTTTGGAGATTGTTGAGTTTACTTATTTAAATTAATTTTTACAGATGTTCAGAAGAAGTAGTTGAAAAATTACAGGCAACTCTTTGTAATAAAATAGACAAGAATGGAATTATAGCTACAAGGCTTTGTACACATAAAGATGATGTTGAGAACATTAATCGGGAACAACTGGAACAACTGAAAGGTAAGTTTGGAAATTCAACTTTTGTTTTATTTTTGCTTTATGAAATAGTTAATTTTTGAATGTTAAATAAATTTCTTTTCCTATCTAGCTAATAATGAAGCAGATTTCTAGGTTATCTTAGTGATTGTTCAACGTAAATCAATTTTGTTTTTTTTGTCAATATGTTTTTACTTTTGTTCTTCAGTGTCTTTTGACTAAATCTCTCACTGATGAATTGGAGGTAACTGTTAAATAAATCTAGTTAAATAAGAGCAGGAATTTGATGTTCAAAACCATTTCTTTTTCTATTAACCATTTACACCACAGTGGCAAATTTCCATCATTTTTAAGAGAAAAAAAATCAGTTCTGATATTGTGACAGGTCCAAAAGTATCCCATTCGTTTTTAGTTGAAGTAAATTCATAATATGGATTTTAAAAATTTCGTTTAGTATAGTTTCAGTCCTCCAGATACTGAAAGTTGAAGCATAAGGAGGCTCACCTTTTAGCCGGCAGATTACTTACCATCTTTCCCCCACGTCACCTGTTTTGCCTACAGATATTGACAATCTCCTTTTTTATTCGTTGGAGACTTTAAGTGCTCATTCTCCAGTCTGAGTCTCTTCAACAAATAGCAGAGGAACTATTATTGAAGATCTTTTAAATCTTTGTATATCTTTGCAAATCTTTGTATATTCAATACAGCAGCATCTATGCAATTCATTGCCAATTTCCTTTTCTGGAATCAATTTAGAACTTGATTCTGCTTCACTCTTACCCATTTCTCATCAGAGGTTATTAACAACTCTGGAGGCAGTGACCATTTCTCGGTCATTCTGAAAGAACTCCCTCATTCTACTGCTATTCCTTCTCGTCTCCTCGGTGGAAATTTGAATCTGCTGGCTTAACTAGATGATGCAATCTTGAAGCCATTGATCTACCTAACACCATTAATAATATCATTGACGAAGTTAATAATATAATTAAAGATGAAAAAGCTTGTATTTTTGCATATTTTTGAGGTTCAGACTGCCATAGACAACACTGCACCCTGTGTTGAGAGCTTCTGATTAGTTAACTCAAAAGCCACTTTCCAATAGCAAAGCACTGATCTGATGTATTGAAACTCATTTCAGAAGTAGGATTGTAGAAGAATAAATAATTTTATATTCACTAACAATAATAAAGTTACTTATCCTTCTACAGTCCTACAGTATCTGAAGTTCACAGCATTCAGATCTTTGTTTTAATTGTACTTTTTATTCACAATATTTATTATAAAAGATAGGACAAAAATATTTGTTTATTATTATTGTAATAGTTGAATTCTAAAGTAAATGAACTAAAGGAAGATATAAAGAAATAAATTCAGTTTTAGTTGAAGGAAACAAAGATTGGCTTAAGAAATCAAAGTTTTGTTTGCTTGTAATTTATAAACTCAAACTTAGTATTGTCTAGCTTTGTTTCAAAATTTTTGAATTCTGAAGTGAAAAGAAGTTTAACGATGATTCAAAGAAATAAGTAAACAAATGAAGGCACAACGTTACAAGATAGGATTCACACCCTGAGTTGTCACCGGGAAGAGACTGGGATGGATCGTTTCTTAGGAGAGAGGTTCCATTCTTGGGAGCGACACCCGGGATACTACCTCTCGCACCTTCTGAGTCTGTCATCGGTGGAGTTTGGCTGGCTGATGAGTCCTAAAAAAAAACGAAGCGGTCTGCCCTACTCTCTTTCCGTTGACAACTCAGGGTGCGAATCCTATCTTGTAACGTTATGCCTTCGTTTGTTTACTTATTACTTATTTTTTTTAATTCTGTTCGACATATGTATGTCCTATTTTTTTTATATGATTCAGCATATAAGGATAATGGAAAAATGGACCAGATAAGCAACTAAATTATCGTTAGAAGGAGACTATTTAAGCTACTATTTTTGACTTTTCAGGCTACTAAAGCAACTATTTTCAATGTGCAGTTGTCATGGCAACCCTGTCATAGTGCTCATCTTGCTTCCCATGATATCTGACGCCTTGTAATGACAACTCTGTCTATATCTCAGCGTGGAATGTTTTCCATCAAGACCCAACAATAATTAGGCTACTGGCATTTAAAAGAGCTTATGTAAAATGGATCCGATGGGTTGCACAGAAAGATTCATATCTACTCTTACTGGCCAAGTTTTGCCCAAGACTCTACGTCAAAAGATACATAGGATGCAAGGTCATTAGTCCTCTTCAGGAGGAAAATAGCATTGAAATTGCCAGTGTATTTGAGGCACTTAAAGAAGCTTTAATTTTTGTAAATCGGAACTTGAAATCTTATATTTTGACATCCTGTTAAAAATGTTCAAAAGGTAATTGACTTTTTTAGATATTTAAAAGAAAAAAAAACATTATGTAAATTTTTTCTCATAATTTTCATAATTCCTCATTTCATTATTTGTTTAAGCATTTCTTTAAAATTGTTTCCTATAAATAAATGGCATTGTAAATTATTTAAGATGCTTTAAAATTTGTTGTATTTATTTACATCTAGAATCTAAAAAAAAAAAAATATTTTGACACCCTTCAAAAACAACAACAAAAAAACTGATTATTTTATTTTACGTAACTTTTAGCATTGTTTCTCCCTTCTTTGTCTGCAGTTCTTGAAATTAACATATTGTAACATCAGTCTCATCAATTGTTCTGGATTTACAATTCCAAATAAATCTTTTGGTGTAAAACACTTAATTTAACATTGTTTTGGACAAATAGGTGCAATTTGGCAAGTATTGCTGAACTTGGTCAACTTTCTTCTGTCACGTTGCTGAATTAGCAACTGGACACAGGTGAAATGTTCGTCAATAAAAAAATATATATATATTTTGTTTTAATGATTATAATTATATTATGTATGTGGGTTTTTTGATGATTGAAGAGATATTACAATTTAGTGTTTTATTGTATTTCTTTGTAAAATATTATTTTTAAGGTTTGTAATTGATTTAGAACACAATTTTGTGAAAGAGAAAAAACTGTGAGAGATGAATCTGTACCTGCTGTAATAAGTTATCATGTGGTTTGATCTTGTGTTTCGTTTCTCGTGGGAAAAGTTTAAGTGAGTAAAATACACACTGGGAGAAAGGTTCGGGTCAGGTGGTAGATTTATAGAGCACCCATTGGCTAATTAAAAAGTGAAACTTATGCTTTTGGCACGAAAGAAAAAGGAGGTGTGACGGGACCTGGTTAGAAGTTAGATAGAAAAAAGAGAGTTTTGAGTGCGGACGCCTGTCTGGGCGAGTCCCATTAGGGACGGCCGGAGAAGGTGGGTTGCAGTAGCAGGAGAGATGGGAAAAAGTCAGCAATCGTTGGTGAACGCTGGTCCGACTCATCTACATGGGCATGGAGAAAGAGCTGGAAACCCTCAGCTGCTAGGGATCTGGAATCCATGTCCGGGAATAGGTTGCGACCAACCAAGGAATCGGGCAGGACGGAAATGATAGGGACTGAGGCGAGGCAGAGACGAAATTATTTGTAAGTAAAATTTTGTATATTATGGAAGATCGTCTTGACAAATTACAGCTGAAGGCTCATGCGGTGTGGGTGATGACAGAACCGAAAACGGAAAACGAAAACATTACAGATGATTGCCAAAGCGCCAGCTTCTGTGTCCACATTTGTTAAAACTGATTCTAAAAGGCTTATGAATTCTGTCAACTGAACCAGATCCTTTCGTTGCATGAAACGTAATGGAAAAATAGCAAAGTGCTATTGTGAACAGTTGCGCCGAACAGTGTGGGAAGATAATCAATCTTGAAGATGGCGGAAAGCCTTGGGTTTTATTTCAGATATATATATATATATATATATATATATATATATATATATATATATGTAAGGGTAGTTGTAGTGCTTTAAAGACTCACGTGTAGTGCGATGATAACTTTCAGTGATCTATAGAATACAAGTGCTACGACATAGCCGTTAGGTGTATTTGTAAAACCGAGTGGACTAAACAGGGATAAAGTTCCCTCTTGAAACACTAACCAAAAACATTCGGAAGAACTAATTCACACAGGGGAAAACCCAAATATACGTATTTGGGAAAGAACAGCCAAAGACGCTGATATTCTTCCTAATTGTAATCTAAAGAGTTTTCGGAAGTTCATCACACATTGGTGAAAAGCATTGATTCAACAAACATTTGAGTTATGACGGTGTATTCTCTGAAATTTCATGAAGACATTATTCTAATGATATTTGTTTATTACAGGCATTCCACATTGTACTAGGACAGAAGTTTGTTATTTTATTATTGTGAAAATTGATACTCAATTTATCCTATTTGAATATAAGATATATGGACTGCTCAGAAGCCAATCAGTATAAGTCATTTTGTTTTAAATTGAAATTTTTTCTGTAAGTCATACTCTAATGTTTATACATTCGGTTGACAAAGTGCCCAAATCACTCCTCCAAGTGTATAGTTATGTTATCTTTTAATAAAAAATTCATTCTTCAAATTTACAAACGTTGTTATTTTTTGGTACGTAATTTTAAAAAACCTATTTCATTTTTTGGTTTATTGACTTACACTGATTGGCTTCTGAGCAGTTCATATGTTAGCGATTTAAGTATTGTTTTGTATTTGTTTTCTAACCATTATGATTTTTCCAGAGTTAAGAAAGATTCATATCTAACTAAA
>JAFIDM010009631.1:2821975-2890791 GCA_023159025.1 Thereuonema tuberculata
GGCCAAGTGTGGCTTATAGACAAAGTATATAATTGTGCTCTAGAGGCAAGTGTGACTTATTGACATAACAAAATGGGGCGGAGAGGACAGGTGTGGTATATAAGCATTTTTCATCTGTTTTTTCATTGTGCATGGAAAGAATCACTCAAAATACCCATCTTTAAAGGGTTAATGGCAGAAGGCAGTTAAAATGTAAAAGAAATAAACAGAAGCCCAACATCTGAATCTGTCTTTTAATTAATGATATTCCAAAATGAAACTATTTCAAGTTTATTATGTCTCATCCTTTGGAGAGATAAAAATCAAATTGACCTTTCCATTACGTTCATAATTAATTTTGAGTCTAATATAATCATTATTTCTCACTGATTGGTGACCAGTGACCTGCAATCAGTGAGAGATAATGATCTTCAAATAATACAATCCTAGAGTTTAATTAAATAATAGAGAGAGATTTAGATTTTTCATTTGTTCACTTTTATATTCTGACTCTTTCTTACTCTAGTATTTATAAACTGTTTATTTCTGCTCATGTATTTTTCAGGTCTTCCCATCATTAAATTTATGAATGGTATAGAAGAACCAGTGAAATATGAAAAATGGATTATAAAGTTTCATGGGGAAAGTGTGACTCGTCGTCAGTTACCTCTAACACTTGCCTGGGCTATATCTATTCATAAATCACAGGTAATTAGTTTTTTAATATGGCTTTAAAAATAAGAAGTGTATTTCTTAATAAACTAAAACCATGCAGCCTTTCATGACATTAAGCACAAACTTCATTTTTCTTAAAACTGCACTTAAAACAGTCTCATCCTGAAAGATCATTTTATCTTACACTTAATACATTGCTTCAATTGTGACACTATTGTTTTTTGATGGCCATGTTGAAATTCCTGGCAATGAAGTTGAAGGTTTTTCTTTTTTTTTTTTTTACCAAATATGCAGCCTCTGCAGTTTACTCTAATGCACTACTGTGACTTCTGCTGTTTGTTATTGTTTGAAGAATGGGATGAGCTGCCATCAAACAATATTCATCCTATTGCTCTCATTTTGTCTTCCCCAAGATGTAGAATGATTATATTGACATATATTGGATATACTATGTTAACTCACATGCATCGACTGCTTCAATGTGTACTGTGTGTGATGTTCTTTTATCAGTTCATCATATTTTAGTTAAATGTTCAATTTTTAATCAGTGTCTTTATCATTGGTTATATTGATGCAATGTCGGCAGACCTGGCAGAGAGCTCCAAAAGAGACGACCCAGATGCCAGTGTCGAAGGCCTTCCTGGATTGGCCAATTAAGCTGCACTGCGATTGGCCGAATCGGAAGGGCTTTCGACCAGCTGAGTGGCTCTCCTCTCCCGATGACGTTCCGAAGAGAAAGCTCCGCCAGCCAACCTGGATTTCAGAATCCGATCTTTATGGCTTTGACCTCTTTTTGAAATCCTATAGTATTGTATATATAGTGTAAATAAATTGTAAATAAATGTGTGTAAATTATGCAGAATCCTTGACGTCAGTCTCTCTCATTTTGACAACACATCACTGGTGACGAAACCCGCCGAACCACGGAACCATGCCAAAAACAGCGACCCTCACCGCCCACCAGAAGACCACATCCAAGCCATTGCCACTGCCCAAACACCGGTTCCAAAGACCTCACCTGCCCTCAGATACCGGGAACCCACCCCGTTCTCCAGTACATCAACTGACTCCCTTGCCTGGCTCCGAGACTTCGAGCGAGTAGCAAGATTCAACGGATGGACGGAGGACAATAAATTGGCATACTTACCTTTCGCCCTAACAGACACCACTCGCCGTTGGTTCGACAACGAAGAGACCACCATCCCTACCTGGGCTTCCTTCCTGATGAAATTCACGGACACCTTTGCAGCAACATACCACATTGCCACAGAAGCCAAGAGAATACTTGCCACAAGTACTCAACTACCCCAGGAGTCCTGCGAGTCATACATCCAGGATGTGATTCACCTATGCGGCAAGATGGACCCTCACATGGCCGATGCACAGCGACTCCATCACCTACTCAAGGGCGTAGCCACCGACATACACACAGTATTGTTGGCCCTTCACGTGTCCTCAGTCAGCGAGATGGTTACAGAATGCCGGCGATTATAGCATCAGCAAGCCCGCCGCATAACACCAGACACCTTCACAGACCAACGGATGACCGTTGCAGCCATTGACCCCCACCAACCCCTAACGGCAGACCCCACATCCCAACTGCAAAGCCAGATCGCCGCCCTAACCGCCGCCGTCCAAAGCCTCACCACCTTTGTCGCCGGCGGACAGAAAGAGCAGCTCCCATGGGACAACCAACGTGACCGGCAGAGAGCATCCACCCCATGCCAACGAGCCAGCGAGTGCCGCACACAGCCCATCTGCTTCCGATGCAGCCGGACCGGTCATGTTCAAAGATACTGTCGGCAACCGTCCGCACAACCAAGGGCATCCCGGACAACCAGTCCAAGGCGATTGAGCAACTCGCCATTGCGCGGATGGGAACGCCACAGCACCTAAGTTAGCTCCCCCAATCGACGCCAAGGCCATGTATCACAAAGCCCCCGCCCATCCAGCCCACGATCACCCAGCCCATCCTATTACAACCAGGGAAACTAGGAGCGGCGGCGTCCACACAGGTCAATGAAACAGCCGCTAAGCCACATCAGCCCAAACTGACCAACAACAGAATGCGGATCATATTTGATAATAGGCCAACCATAGTGCTCCTCGACACAGGAGCATCGGTCAGCATCGTTACGGAAGCTTTCCGCCGGTCGCTGCGTAAAACCATGACCCCCTATATAACCCCACAACTTACCACAGCCAATGGACAGCCCTTCCGCACCATAGGTATGACAACCGCGCGCATAGGAGTGGGAAAGGCAGCATTACCCTTTTATTTCCTCGTCGTCGAAAGATGCACACACAATGTCATCCTTAGATGGGACTTTCTGCGCCGCTATGGAGCCCGCATTGACTGCGCAGCCGCCACGGTGACCCTTACAAACACGGACGAAACAAATAATGCCGCTCTCACCAATGACGAAAACACCGTCACAACTAAATTGATGTGTACTGCCGCCGAGACCACCATTGTTCCACCGGGCTCAACCGCAGCCATTGCAATTATCCCACCCCCGGACGTTACAGGTCCGTCTCTGATTCTCCCCACACCTGACCTACCCACCCGTACCTCCCTCATCTTTCTCACTGCAGTCGTAAATCTCCCGGCGACCAACCTCCTCCTTTGGGTAACAAACACCTCCAGAGCCCCAGCAGTCCTACCGGCAAAAAGCAGAGTGCTAAGACGATTGAGCAGATACAGCCAAACTCGATCAAGGCCCTCGACGAAAAGCAGACGTCAGCTCCTACGACACACAACACTGGTTAAAAGATGACCAGCTCTGACGCATGATTGACCCCAACCTGCCACCAAGGGAAGCTCGTGACATACTCCAACTGTTACGACGATACCGCCGCCTGTTCGACGAACCGATGCACCAGGACAACCCGAACCACCCCGCCGCACATCACATTGACACAGGCGACAGCCGCCCCTTACGTCAGAAGCCGTATCAAGTCTCAGCCACGGAGCGAGCGGCTATCGAGCAGGAAACAAGCGCCATGCTGCGGAAAAACGTCATTCGCCCCTCCCAAAACCCATGGAGCTCGCCAGTCGTACTAGTACAAAAGAAAGACAAATCATGGCGCTTCTGTGTTGATTTCCGTCGACTCAACGCCATCACAAAAAAAGACAGGTACCCATTGCCACGAATTGACGCCGCCCTGGACACACTACGAGGCTCCACCTTCTTCTCCTCCCTCGATCTCAAAACCGGCTACTGGCAGGTTCCCATCGCACCGGAGGACCACGAGAAAACGGCTTTCTCCACACCGGACGGCCTGTTCGAATTCAATTGTATGCCATTTGGATTATGCAATGCGCCAGCCACGTTTGAACACCTGATGGATAACATTCTACGCGGCCTAAGATGATCCATCTGTCTATGTTACCTGGACGATGTCGTCATCTTCGGCCGCACGTTTGACGAACATCAGGTACGTCTCAACGCAGTCCTTAAATGCCTCGCCGCCGCTGAGCTTCAACTAAACCCCGGCAAATGCTCCTTCGCCGCGCAGAGAATCAGGATCCTCGGACACATTGTTACACCTGCAGGTACGCTACCAGACCCCGAAAAAACAAAAGCCGTGCACGAATTCCCCACCCCCGAAGACAAGCAAACGCGTCAGCGCTTTTCATGGCCTCTGTTCATATTACCGGCGATTCATCCCGAATTTCGCGCAAATCGCCCGGCCGCTCACCTCCATCATGAACAACGCCGGTCACTTCCGATGGATGGATGATCAGCAGACGGCATTCGATACACTGAAGACATGTCTCACCATAGCGCCGGTGCTTGGTCACTTCCAAGATGGGGCACACACGGACGCAAGCACCTATGCCATAGGGGTGGTACTCGTGCAGAATCAAGAGAGCCAGCAAAAGGTAATCGCATTCGCAAGCCGTTCATTGTCTAAGGCTGAAATCAACTATGCAATGACACGTAGGGAATGCCTAGCTGTTGTTTGGGCCACAAACAAGTTCAGACCATACTTGTACGGTCGCCCTTTCACAGTAGTATCCGACCACCACGCACTCTGCTGGCTCACAAACCTGAAAGACCCAAACGGACGCCTTGCCAGATGGGCCTTTCATCTCCAGGAGCACGACATTACCGTCGTGTACAAAACAGGCCGCAAACACCTCGACGCAGATTGTTTGTCACGCCTCTTGCCGGACGAAACAACCAACAACACCACCGCAGTAAACATCATTACAGAACAAATGGATATGGCGAGTGAGCAAAATAGAGACCCCACCCTACATCGAATCATCGCAGAAACCCAGGCATCCACACAACCACACAGAAAGGGTTTTCTATTGATAGACGGCATGCTCTTCAAGGAAAGTTTCGACCCGGTATGCCGAAGATAGCTGCTAGTCATCCCGCAGCATCTGCGCCGCCACATTGCTGAGTCCTGCCACGAGGACCTCACCAGCGGCCACCTTGGTCTCACTAAAACCTACGGCAGGATCCAGCAAAACTATTATTGGCCGGGACAGTATAAGATGACATGCCATTGTGTCTTACGGTGCGACGGAAAGCGCCGATGCAACCACCAATAGGATTGCTACAACCATTCCCGATTCCGGAACAACCCTTTAGCCGCGTCGGCATCGATCTTCTTGGGCCCCTCCCATCAACGCACAACAATAATAGATGGATTGTTGTCTGGGTTGACCATTTCTCCTGGTTTGCAGTCCCACAAGCCCTCCCGAATGCAACAGCTGCAGAAGTCGCCCGCTTCTTTGTGTGCGACATTGTGCTGCGTTATGGACCCCCGGTGTCTATCCTGAGCGACCGTAGCACACAGTTCCTCAGCACGATAATGCGAGAAGTCCTCTCGATCTGCCAAACACTCCATAGCCTCACGTCACCGTACAGGCCACAAACAAATGGTGCGACGGAGAAACTCAATCACTCCATCGCGAATATGTTATCTATGTACGTCGACAAATATCACTCGAATTGGGATGAAATCCTTCCGTTTGTCATGTATGCATTCAACACTGCGGTGAATGAAGCTACATCCTTCGCACCCTTCTTTTTGGTCCAGGGCCGCCACCCGCACTATACATTGCACACACTGTTGGCCCACGCCCCGGAGACCTCCACGAACTGTGCCGCCACCCTGAGATGCCGCCTAGACGACGCAAACACTATCGCCCGCCAGTTCATGACAGATGCGCAAGGTGAAGCCAAGTGCTGGTACGACCACCATCGGCGGGAGATTAACTACAATCCCGGAGACCTTGTCCTCATATTTAGCCGGACTCGCACGGTAGGCCTCGCTGAAAAACTTTTACACCGTTGGCAAGGCCCCTACACCATCATCTGCCGCATGTCCGACGTTACATACGAGGTTTCCCGAACCCAGCCAACATCCCGCACCTGAGCAACGGAGGTAGCGCACGTCACGAGAATGAAGCGGTACCTGCAGGCAGACGACACACCTACCTCACAAAGTACAGACGACCGCCGCTGATCGTGGACCACTGGACAGCGATGGAACCAGGGAACGATGCCATCTTTGCCCCGGCCCAACCTGACCATGCCGTCCCAGACGAAACAACACGGCGGGATACACGCCCTCCCTTGAGCCGGTCACAGAGAAACATCATGCCACCCCGGAGATACAGAGACATGTGAGTCAACGCGCGGGCATTGACCCCTGGAGGGGGAGCTATGATGCAATGTCGGCGGACCTGGCAGAGAGCTCCAAAAGAGACGACCCAGATACCAGTGTCGAAGGGCTTCCCGGATTGGCCAATTAAGCTGCACTGCGATTGGCCGAATTGGAAGGGCTTTCGACCAGCTGAGTGGCTCTCCTCTCCCAATGACGGACCGAAGAGGAAGCTCCGCCAGCTGACCTGGATTTCAGAATCCGATCTTTATGGCTTTGATCTGTTTTTGAAATCCTACAGTATTGTATATATAGTGTAAATAAATTGTAAATAAATGTGTGTACATTATGCAGAATCCTTGATGTCAGTCTCTCTCATTTTGACAACACCTCAATATCATCCTTTTCGTTTTTTAAATATAAAATACCCATTTCATTTCTTTTAAATGATGAAGATCTCTCATCTGTTTTAAAGTTAAAGTTTATATACCTTATTGACATATAACATTACGCCATTTTAAATCTTCTTCCTTCAATATTTTGGTATATTCTGGCAATATTTCGCGAATTATATCATTTCACTTTTTCAAGCCTTTTTCTTCAGAATAAAGACAAGGGGTATATGGTTAACCCCAACACATTATCATTTTTTCAAGATATCATTAGGGGCCAAGAAGAAAAATTTCAATAAAATCCTTACAATAATTGAATATGTCAATAATGACTCAATAAAGTGATTATAGTGTATTAAGTCACTTTATTGGAAAGGAGACTCATAATAATTGAATATGTCAATAATAACTCAATAACATGATTATAATGTTATAGTGTATTAGTATTGAGTTACTTTGTTGAAATGGAAACTCAATAATGTTGAGATAGACTCGAAGTTATTTTGAAGAAAAAGGCTTGAAAAAGCGAAATGATATAATTTCGTGAAATACCGCCAGAATATTACCAAAATATTGAAGGAAGAAGATTTAAAATGGTGTAATGTTATATTATATAAATAGAATGTCATAAGTTATAAATACCTTATTGACCTTGCCACATTTTTAAGATTTTTTTAAAACTTTTTCTAATCAACTTATTCTGAGTTTTTACACGTTCTTCTTATATTTTTAACTTTAATCTTTTATTTTTTACTATTTTTCGTGTCTTCATTGGTTCTTTTTACTAGTTTTCTCTAGTTTGTAGTAGTCTTTTATCCATCATTTAAATGTTTGTTTTTTCGTTTTATTTCTTTTGATATTTTATAGTGTTTCTCAATGCCTTTTATTGTTTTACCTTTCTTGATGCCAATGATGCTTTGTGGTGTAATGCTTTGTGGCTGCTTTACATGCTCTGAAAACTTGGCTCTTACAAAAATCTCATACTTGCTCGAAAAACTGCCACTTGCTCTAAATAGGAAGTGATATAATTTGAGGCAAGTTTTAGAAGAGCTTAACACCAGCATGCCTAACAGCCAGAAACATTTATTTGAAGACTACTACACTGAAAACTTCACCCTGGAATCTGGATGTACTTTGTTCGTGATTTCTATCCATAGTTTCATCCATCACCTTCTCTTCTTTCAGAACCTTTTTTTCCATTTTCTTTATCATTGCTGTAGGATAAGTTGAAAATTAATAGCAAAACAAAAAAACACTTTGTCGCTTCTCTGTCACAGCATTTTGAATCGCGATATCAATGAGAGCAAAATGAGACTTGACATATAAAGTAACCCCTATTTCCCCAAGATGCAAATGGCAAGCTTTCTAGCATGTTTTAGGCAATTTTTTGAGAATGTGTACAGTCATTAAAAAATCCAAAGAACAAACTAATCACCAAACAAATTTGTTATTATTTCACCTTTCCTCGAGCAGTATGCCACTGTTGCTTTAGCATCATTTAATTCAATCAATTAACCAATCAACCAACCAAGACGCAAGAATAATGGGAATTTATATCTGAAGAACACAATGATCATTCTATAGGTTGATTTTTTTTTTATTTAATAAATACTGTCTTTTTCATCAGGAACAAAGCATTTTAGTTTATATATAACTTTAGTGCCAATCAGTGTTTGGAGATTACATCAACAATGACAAATAGTTCTTCATTCCTAGCAGTCAATTGTTCAAAAAACACTGGTTTGTGGTAGAAAGCATTATATAGCCTATAAAATGAGAAAAGACATGAATTTAAAGTTGGTTGTGCATATGTTAACACCAGCGCTGCAGAACGGACTTCAGCTGGACGCGCAACTGTATGTTAATATCAGCACTGTGGAACAGACTTCGACAGTTACCGACAATGGCGAAAGCCCACGTTTATGTAAAAACATCGCCACTCATAAAGGAAAGGAAACTTTCCAACAATTCATAAGTTTTCACAGCAAAGTTGTGAGTAAAATGGATCTTCTCAGCAATGATGAGAGATTATTTGTAAACTCTTTATTTATATTTCTATGATGGCTGGAGTAAAACAAAAGAGGGTTGGGTTGAGTGTGTGTGATATTCTTCAAACTGGACATTGCCAGAGCCATTTGTATCTTCTAGAGTGCATATTTTGGGAATGGCGACACGGGCCAAACGATGTGTTAACAGTAAACCTTTTTTATTTGTAATAAAACAGTATCGTCCAATATAAACAGTTAATTACAAATTAAAACAAAGAATAAATGCTATGTAGAATTAGAATTTACTCGCACTGCTTATTTTAGAAATCGTAGATAGTGATTTTGTGATCATTTTAGGCCTCATTGATTTGCTTTCAGTTTCTTTGTTTTCTTTCTTTAGTTTGATTTAGAAACCTCTTAAAGCCATCTTACCTTTTCTTACATACTAAAATATCTATACTAAACTAAATTCTAATTATCTATACTCTGATAATTAAACGCTTTTTAATCTTCACTCAGAAATTGAAAAAAGAAAATATGAATCGAACGAGAAAATGGATGCCGATTCTTCGTTTGAACAACACAAGTGTTTCGCGATTGACTGTCTGAAAATAGTTGTTCCTGCCACTCTCTTATGACAATGTGGCCTATAGCTGATTCTGTTGCCGTTCATCTTTGAAGCCTGTTGTGGTTCGGGTCTACAGACATCTGTGGAATTTGATGTCACAAACTGTTGTTGAAGTCCGCTGGTGTTCAAGAGTATGTGCGCTGGCCTTTATGTGGGGTATGCATGCTGGCCTTAACTGTTAAAAAAAATTAACAAATCAACTAATGGATGATTTTGGATCCAATTTACAGGAAAATTAGATTGGTTTTTTTTTTAACCTGCATCCTGCTGATGTCTTCTTTTTTATTCTAGTCCCATTTCTGCAATTTGTACCAGGACTTGGCACAGTATAGCCTTCTACACTGTTGCTATAAAAACAGCAGACTGAATAAGTGTGTTTTTAGACAACAACAATACACACACACACAACTAAATATTCATGGCACCATTTCAGGGTTTTCATAAACTATAATTTTTTCTGGTGCGAAGTAAGCTTTCCTTCAGATGTATTCCTTGAAATGACTTGAGAAGCAAAGCCAACTGTTTTGTGTAGTTTCTAAATTACCAGGGAATATGATAAATAGATCTGGCAGTAAGACAAGGAAAAGTGGTTGAAAAATGAAAAAGTAAATGTGATGTGGTAAAGTACAGTTTTTTTAATAAGAAAATTTTTTTACAAAATTTACTTATATTTTATGTACATTAAAGCATTTACTTACATTAAAATCTTTATATTTTATTAGTTTTATTTAATTCAATAACATAAACTAATATATTCATTATTAACTGTTTTCATTAAGGGTATGACACTGGACTGTGTGGACATCTCCCTCTCACGAGTTTTTGAATGTGGACAAGCATATGTGGCATTATCTCGGGCTCGGAGCATGGAAGGTCTTCGAATATTAGGATTTCATAAAGATTGTATTCGTGCTGATCCAGATGTTGTAAAATTTTACGAACAATTTCAAAAACTTAAAAATGTAGAAAATTTTAATTTAAGTTGATCTTGTTTTACTAATATATTTGAAATAAATTGAAATTACTAACATTTGTAAAAAATTCATAAATAAAAGTACTATTTTTTAAATACAACTACAAATGGGTAAACTTTTTAATATATTAACTAGTCTGCTTTTTGGATGTAGATGGTTACTAGTTTTATTACACTTTTACATATTACAAAAAATATTGGTATCTTCCTATGAATGTTTCTCTAACCATGTAAAAAGAAAAAAGAGCAATGTTTTATTTGTTTTCTTTTTATAGCAAAGAATTCTAACCTAAACTATAACATACAATAGTTTAGATTAGATTTACTAATTCATAAACTTACACTCACCTCTCAACTCAAAAGAAATAATTACGATATTCATACAGATATGGCGAATTTTCGGAATTTATTTCCTTAATTCCTTTTACTAGCCTAATGACTCAAAAACTGTGGAAACAAAGGATGTGCACGAATACAAAACAAAGTAAAGGAACAAATGTATGATATAGATTGAAATAATAAATACAAAGCCAATTCATCAAAAGAAGACATTATCGTTTGAACAATATACATCAGTGCTCCGCAACCGGTGTGCCACGGCACAATAGTGTGCCGTGAGCCGATACAGGTGTGACATGGTCAAATAAGACAATATTATAACTAAATAATTTTTCTACAATATTACTATAAATAAATAATATAAATAAATAAATAAATAAATAAATAAATAAATAAAACATTACTACAAAGCGAAGGATGCTTTGCTATACAGGGTGTTTCAAAAATACACGGCATAATTTCAGGTATGTATTTCCCACATGTAGACAATCAAAATAGTTCATTACAACATATGTCCGGAAATGCTTCATTTCCGAGTTATGGCCTTCACAACATTGAAAATCACCGGAACGTTTTTCGTTCCGCCGGTCATTGCCATTACAGAAGATGTTCAAAATGACCACCTCCTGCTTGAATACAGACCTCACATCGATGTCTCATTGAACGTTTTTCTTTCCGCAGGTCGTTGCCGTCAAAGGACACATTAAGAGGGCACTCTGACAGATCATTCCGAGGCGAAGGTTAAATTCAGTGGTGTGTTTGGCGTTCGACTGTGTGTCATGTACACAAATCAGGAGCTGGCAGAGATGCACTTCATGTACGGTAAGGCAGACGGCAATGCTGCGCTGGCTCGTCGTTTGTACCAGGAGAGGTACCCACAGCGACAATGTCCAGATCGGAAGACATTTGTAAGTCTCCATCACCGTCTGTGCGAGTATGGAAAATTTCACTCTCCTGGATTGGGAAGGGGACGACCAAGGTCTACAACTCCAGAAGAACAGGAGGAGATTCTGGAGACTGTGAACAGAACTCCTTCTGTCAGCACACGAAGGTTAGCGTTGCAAGTGAATGTTCCCCATACGACTGTCTGGAGACTGCTGAAAGAGCATCAATTGTATCCTTATCATTTGCAACGTGTACAGGCGCTGTCACCAGCAGATTACCCTGCACGAGTTAGGTTCTGTCAGTGGTTCTTGCAGCAGTGTGCTGCAAATCCGAACTTTCCTGCCTTAGTATTATTTACAGATGAAGCACAGTTCACACGAGATGGCATAACAAATTTCCACAATCAGCATGTATGGGCGTATGAAAACCCAAATGCAACTGTTGTATCTCATCACCAGGTGCGGTTCTCCCTCAACATGTGGGCCGGTATCATTGGTGATCGATTAGTTGGACCCCATGTACTTGTAAACAGACTTACGGGGCAGGCGTACACAAACTTCCTGGAAAACACCATACCTCATGTTTATGACGACACTCCACTGATCGATCGTCAGCACGCTCACTTCTTGCATGACGGCGCTCCTGCACACTTCAGTCGTACGGCTCGCCGGTACTTGGATCGAACGTTTCCTGATCGATGGATAGGTAGAGGTGGCCCAATTGCTTGGCCTCCACGCTCACCTGATCTGAACCCTCTCGATTTCTACTTGTGGGGCCATTTAAAATCATTGGTTTATTCGTCTCCGGTGCCTGATTTGGAATCCCTTCGGAATCGAATTGTGGCACGTTCTGAGGACATACGCAACATTCCTGGAGTGTGGGATCGTGTTCGCAGGTCATTGAGACATCGATGTGAGGTCTGTATTCAAGCAGGAGGTGGTCATTTTGAACATCTTCTGTAATGGCAACGACCGGCGGAACGAAAAACGTTCCGGTGATTTTCAATGTTGTGAAGGCCATAACTCGGAAATGAAGCATTTCCGGACATATGTTGTAATGAACTATTTTGATTGTCTACATGTGGGAAATACATACCTGAAATTATGCCGTGTATTTTTGAAACACCCTGTATATCTATATATTATATATCTATATATTTCAGCTTTTGATGTGCCGCGGAATTCTAGGAAAAACTTTGGTGTGCCATAGGTGAGAAAAGGTTGCGGAGCACTGATATACATGACTAAATACTAAAAATTGTTGATAACAAATGATAAGTAAGAATATAAAAACAAAGGAAATAAATTTACAAGTAAATAAATCACATGGTAATAATGAAAAAATCAACATAAAGCCAATTCATCAAATGAAGCATAATTGTCTGAACAATCAAAATTTGATAAATACCTAATTAAAGAAATAAATCTATTATCTAATTTTGCTCCATCACTGCGGTTAAGATTCCTCCCTCTAGTGTTTCGAATGATAATGCTTTCGACAATTTTCCGGACTTTGGATTCCTTTTCTGTGTGCAGAATATTTCATTATTGAGGTAATCCGGTGGCCGAACTTTATAGAATGTTCCGCTAATTCTGAAATGTCAGTTTTTTTGTTTCTGATGTAACCCGCATGTTCTCGAACACGTTCATGGATTGTTCTTTTTGTCTCTCCAACATAAAAATTGGGGCAAGAACCACAATTTATTCTATATACTAAACCCTTTTGATTTTCCTTGACAATCTGATTAAACTTTTCACATAATATGTTCTTCAATTTTTTGTTATAAGAAAAACCTAATTCAATACCATATTTATTACAGATTCTTTTTAACTCTATACTGTTGCTGTTTGAATATGGTATCATGATCCTATTGGACTTATGTTCACATACCTCTCTTATATTAAATTTATTGTAATTCCTTATCGAACTGTCAATAAAGGAATCACTGTAACCGTTCTTTCTCAAAACATTTCTCATGTCAGTCATGCTATTATCAAAGTCTTCCTGAGAATTCGTTGTCACATCAATTCTCCTAATGTAATTTTCAATAATATTCCTTTTAATTTGTTTACTATGGCCCGAATTCAAATTTAACACATAATCACTTCTGAAATTCTTCTTATAATGTTTTAATCGAAGATTATTACCAACTTTAGTTAATGTCATGTCTAAAAAATTTAGTTTATTATCACATTCCATTTCCTTCTTAAAATTTAAATCTTTATTTTCATTTAACAATTTGTAAAAACTATCGAATTGTCTGGCTGTGCCATACCAAATAATGAGAATATCATCTGCATATCTATAGTATTCAAATTCAAATTTGGGATTCTTTAACAATTTTTGTTCCAAACCATTCATAAAGATGTTGCATACCGTTCCCGAGATAGGGGAACCCATCGGAAAACCTTTAACTTGTCTAAAAATTTTGCCTTTATGAACAAAATACGTGTTACCGGTTATCATTCTGATTATATCCATAAATTCATTATTGTTTAATTTGTAAAATGCAAGTAAGTCGTTGTTTGCAAAAGCCATTTTCTCTAAAATTAACAATGTTTCATCTACACGGACGTTTGTATACATGCTTTCGACATCTAAGGAAAACAAATGAAACTTTCTCTTGTTGTTGTATAAATGTTGTTGTTTTATGTTGATTTTTTCATTATTACCATGTGATTTATTTACTTGTAAATTTATTTCCTTTGTTTTTATATTCTTACTTATCATTTGTTATCAACAATTTTTAGTATTTAGTCATGTATATTGTTCAAACGATAATGTCTTCTTTTGATGAATTGGCTTTGTATTTATTATTTCAATCTATATCATACATTTGTTCCTTTACTTTGTTTTGTATTCATGCACATCCTTTGTTTCCACAGTTTTTGAGTCATTAGGCTAGTAAAAGGAATTAACGAAATAAATTCCGAAAATTCGCCATATCTGTATGAATATCGTATTTATTTCTTTTGAGTTGAGAGGTGAGTGTAAGTTTACTAATTATGTACACAAGAAAGAGAATTAGAGAGATTTATGGAATAATTACTTACTAATTCATGTTACTGAACCTAAGGTAGACCCCTTCATTATCCAGATAATGTATTGACCCACAAGTTCCACAGATAACAGAGTGCATGATTTCTAATAGTGTGACTATAAAATAATTATACTCTTTTTTCTTTATGCACTGTGAATGCTACATCCACTGTTAGACTCGACTCTTCTGATTAAACAACACAATAGCATTTACTAAATATTTACTTTGGTAGTTTTTAGGGACAGCTATTGCAATCAGACACTGTTGGGCTCTACATTAGAAATTTGAAGATGGAATGATATGCAGGCATCAAATTAAGTGGATAAAGTTCAAGGGAAGCATTTGAAATATGTTCATGTGATTAGTGTCGATCACATGGACACGAGTTACACTGGCTTGTGTGCCTTTATGATGGATGTGAGGTCTAGGAAAGGGGTGGGATGCATCTCTTGAAGCCTCTCTCATTCAATTATCGGCAGTCTCAGTCTTCTTGAGGTAGACCTGTTATTACAAATGAGCTACGATGACCGAATATTGGCAGTATAACCAAAACATCTTGTTAGAGGAAATGCTACCATCTTGCTTTGCTTTGCATTGCATTACTTGGCAGGATTGAAGGTCATAAAGTAACATTCTTACTATCAATCTTCAGTTCTGTAAGCTAATCTCTCGCAGTTCCCGACAATTTCTGATATGCAATTCTTCAGTTGATGCTCATGGACTGATTATCTGAAAACGACCTCAGTAACTGGAAATGGATTAAGATTGCTGAGTGGAATGTTAGAACTTTATATCAGGATGGTTAACTAGCTCAAAGAGAGTCTTCATGAATCTACTGAATTGCTATACTTACCAGCCAACTTAAAACGGATAATGTTTAAATGCAACATTTGGAAAAATAAATTTTTTGTTTGTTAATTTATTCTAATTTTTGCTTCATGACTTGAAAAAAAGGAATGTGTACAATTCCTGAAAATTTGTCTTTTAGTATTTAATAAACCTTTTAAATACTAGTGTGATGTGTAGAACAGTTTTTCATATTTGGAAAAACTGCTTGACTAGAAATCCTCAAGTTCATGATCCATGTCAGTGGGAATGGAAAACGAATGATGGCACCATGTTCAAACCTCTTTGGACAACACTTCTAGATTTAAGCAAAAAACATTGCCAAGAACTGGTATGTGTAAGTGCAAGAAACGATGTACACAGTGCCGCTGTGTAAAAACTGGATTCAGATGCACTCTTTTGTGCATAAGCGAAGATCATTGCTCAAGAATAGATGAATAATTAACTGATTATATTGACATGAATTTCAAATGTTGTACAACTCAAGTAATTGTTACAAGTTTTTTTGGGAAACAATCTTAAGGAAATGTTAAAGGAGAATGGGCAGATCTGCCCCACCACTGTATAGTGATAAGGTATAAACATAAGGAAAGATCTCCACAAATAGAACATTTTTTATTATTACGACTTGTCTCAATTATTAGTCCATTAGGAGTTATATATTTCTCGATATGACTTATGTTACGTGGTGAGTGTGGGTTGCAGGGAAGCCGAGCACCGTGACCGTTGATATGACTTATGTAGTTGACACCTTAATTCCCGGATGCATTAATTAATTATCATTTAATAATTATTTTCAGTAACAGTAAATATTATTTTCATTTATTATATGGAAATAATTTTTATTTACTTGAAATAAATTATAATATTAATTATTAATTACGTATAATAATTATTAAAAGTTAATTAAATAATAAATTTGAGAATTACAATGTCAACTAGATAGTCACATTTAGACTTCTATAACTCCGAACAGACTAATAATTGAGATGAGTCGAAATAATAAAATATGTTCTATTTAAGAAGATCTTTCTATAGTTATATATCTTATCACTATACAGGGTGGGGCAACTTCCCATAGAGTTTTGCCCATTGTCCTTTAAATGAAAACCATTGTATTCAAAGTAAAATCGCAAACATAAATTCTTTGTTGAGAATAAATAGTACTTTAAAATGATGCCTTGTATTAATATTCAAATCATTCATTATTTACTGATTTACGTATGCAAAACGAGTCAACCAGGAGCAATTTTAAGTAGATAAAACATATAATATGTGTAAGCATACCGCAAAACCTATTCTGAAATTATAGTTATATTTTAGAAACTAAGCAATGTTATATTTAATTTTGGGTAAATATGCCATTTGGGAAGCGGGTGGAAAATTAAAAAAATATGGAAAAAATCGCATATATCAGGAATAAAACGAAAACTATTGTATTTACAGCAAAATTTGTAATAAACTTTCTTTCAGGTAAAACATTGAGCTTTAAAATGAGACTCTTTTATTAAAATCCGTTCAGTAGTTTCTGAGGAATTCGACTTTAAAGAATCTGCTGGGCAGCCATGTTGATGACGTCACTGCACGAGGTAATCATTTCTAAAATTGTCTCCCGGCTGCTTTACAGTCTTTGATACATATTTAGCCAACCCCCAAAGATTGGTACTGGTATCCAGAATTGAACTATTTTTTAGGTTATATGCTGCTTGTTCCACACACTAATTAAATTAGGGGGAGGGGGAGATGTGTCCAGGTTTCAATTGAAGCCTGTTATTAAGGGTTATTAAGAGTAATTCTGCAAAGTTTGGTCCAGATCAATCAAAGAGCCTAGGAGTGTAAAGCAAACAAATAAGCACACAAACCAACAAGTATCCTCCTCTTTTTAGATATAATTATATTGATGTATGGTCAAAAAATGACAGAGACTAACGTCGGGGTTTAGTCTAAGGCTCATGCAATTATTTACAGGTTTATATACATATTGGACTGGATTCTGAGAATCTGATAGAGCTGCCTTCACTGACTTGCTCGAAGCTTTCTGTGCGATCAGCTACTTGGAAAGAGAGAGCTCGTACGTAGCCGATTGACCTCCCGGTTCAGCCAATCACAGGGCAGTTTAACTGACCAATCAGGAAGGCTTTTCGACTTTGCATCATAGCCGCCCTTCAAAAGTCTGCGTCCTTGTTGACTCAGCTGTTGAGGTATCAGCTGTCCCGGTAACGTCGAGGGCGGGGTGCTGTCCTCTGTGAGCAGCGTAGAGGCGGGAATGCGTTTCTTGCTGTCAGTCCATTCAGGAGGGCGTGGTTCAGCTGTGCAAGGGCAAAGATGGCGTTGTTGTCCAATGGTTGTGAATTGGCTGCGACCGTCAAGGTGTTTCTGTTGGCTGGTGCTGGTTCTCCGTGTTGGACCAGGTGGGCATTTCGTCTGCTGGTAGATAGCACTTTAGTCGTGTCACGTGGGCTACCTCCATCTGCTGGGGGCGATTGTAGGCTGCAGGCGGCAGATCTCGTAGGTGACAGGAGACAATTGACGAACAATGACGTATGGGCCTCGCCAACAGTGTAGCAATTTTTTGGCGAGGTCTACAGAGCGGGTCTGGCTAAAGACAAAGACAAGGTCTCCGGGGCTGTATGTAACCTCGCGACTATGCCAGTTGTATCATAGCTTGGACTCTCATTGTGCGTCCACCATAAACTGTTTGGCTATGGTGTTCGCATTGTCTAATCGGCGTCATAAGGTGGCTGCATAATCAGTGGAGATCTCCGGGGCTTGGGCTAGCAGGGTGTCCATTGTGCTGTGTGGGTGTCGACCATGGACCAGAAAGAAGGGTGTGAAGGATTTAGTCTCATTCACTGCAGTGTTGAAAGCATACGTGACAAATGGCAGGATTTCGTCCCAATTTGAATGGTGTTTGTTCACGTACATCGACAGCATATTCGCAGTGGAGTGATTCAGCTTCTCCTTTGCTCCATTCATCTGGGGATGGTAAGGTGATGTGCGGTGGTGCAGTGTCTGGCAGATGCGCTGAGAAATTGTGTGCCACGATCACTGACAATGGACGGGGGACCGTGGTGCAGAACAATGTCTCGCACAAAGAAGCGGGCGACTTCGGTGGCTGTTGCATTTGGCAGGTCTTGTGTAATTGCAAAGCAGGAAAAGTGGTCAGCTGCTACTACAATCCATCGGTTGTTGCTTTTTGATGCCGGGAGAGGGCCAAGTAAATCAATACCTATTCTGCTAAAGGGTTGTTCGGGCATCGGGAGCTGCTGAAGAAGTCCTGGCGGTGGCTGAGTCAGTGATTTCCGGCGCTGACGGCCACTGCAACTTGGAACACAACGGCAGGTCCAGGCCAGTAGTAATTTTGGCGGATCTGGCCATAGGTTTTAGTTAGTCCTAGGTGTCTGCAGGCAAGGTCCTCGTCGCATGATTCAGCAATCTGGCATCGCAGATGCTGTGGTAAGGGCTAAACACATACTGCGAAAGTTCGACGAAAAACGCACGATAAATCCTCAAATCTGATGCACCTCATTCCACATTGACACGAAACTCCCTGCGATTTCGTCGCTGTGTGCGATTTGGATGTTAAAATCTTGCCGCAGCAGCGTCCAAATGAAATAGATTTCATTGATATAATGTGAACGCAAAGCAACTGGGCCTTCCATTTTCAGTTGTTTTCTTCGCTTCGCGCCAACGGAAGTAATTTCCGCTTCCGTTTCAGTCCGGATCTTCCCCTCATTTCCTGTTACTTTCCCTATGATTTTGTTGGTCATGTGGAATGGCCGTCGAAACACATGCGAAGGACAATTCGTGCGTTGACTTTGTCGTGCGTTTTTCGTCGAACTTTCGCAGTATGTGTTTAGCCCTGTAGGCAGCCAACGCCGGGATGTGTGGTCGAAGCTCTCTTTCAAGAGCAGGTCGTCTATCAATGCGTAGCCCTTTTTTTGCAGCAATGCGGATGCTCGGACTTTGGCAATAATTCTGCGGAGGTACGGGTCCTTGTTTTGTTCAATGACCATGTCTAGTTGTTCTGTTATTATGTTGATTGCGGTGTTGTTTTGAGTGGTCTCGTCTGGTAGGAGGCATGACAAACAATCCGTGTCAAGGTGTTTGCGGTTCGTTTTGGAGAGGATGGTGATATCATGCTCCTTCAGCTGAAGGGCATGGTGGTCAGAGACTACAGTGAATGGGTGGCCGTAGAGGTAGGGTCTGAACTTGTGTGTGGCCCAAACAACAGCCAGGCATTCCCGATGGGTTGTTGCATAATTCCTCTCAGCTTTGGTTAAAGTGCAGCTTTCATATGCGATGACCTTCTGCTGGCTTCCCTGGTTCTGAACGAGTACCGCTCCAAGGGCATAAGCACTTGCGTCTGTATGGATTTCGGTGTGCGCCCCATCCTGAAAGTGACCAAGCACCAGTGCCCTGGTAAGGCACGTTTTGAATGTGTCAAAAATGGTCTGCTCCTCATCTGTCCAGCGGAAGTCATTGGTGTTGTTCATAATGGAGGTGAGTGTGAACGATTCGAGCAATGTTCGGGATGAATCACTGGTAGAATGAGCAGAGGCAATCACAGGGCAGTTTCACTGACCAATCTGGAAGGCTTTTCGACTTTGCATCAATATGTTTGTTTGCATATTTTTATAACATAAAGAACATATCAGTGTAAGAATATTTTCAAATAGTCAGCAGTAATATAAATGTTTGTTGAATTTGTCTTTGTGTGTATTTTCTATTTATTTAGATAGTTAAAGATTTAATTTTATTATTATAAATGTATATTTTCTTTATTCGTTCAGGCATTACTCTAATTTAATGTATTTCATTCCACTTTTAGGATAGACATTAGGAGGATGGATAGAATTAAAATTTTAGATCTTGTATCACTGCTGTACATTCTGTGATAAAATTGGTAGTGGTTTGTAATTATCTTTGTCAGATATCCAGATTTTTTCTTTTATTTCCATTTTTTTCATTGTTCAGAATTAATTATTTTATTCGTGAGTGTTAAATTAATTTACCCTGTAGTTATTGCTAATAAATGTGTGTGCCATGTTTAAAAGGGAGAAATATGAAATCCTGTGGTGTTTTTGTGATATCTTTTGCTAAGAATCTGGTTTTGACCATAACATGGGAGGGGGCCTGTTATTGCATTTGGTACCTGGACCTGTGTGTATTATTACTGAATTGGTTCAGAAACGACGAATGAAAGTTAAGCCTTTACTAAAAAAAACCAACACCAAATACTTCTCTGTTTATAGATTTGTTTGTCTGCTCTTTTCCTCATATACAGGGTGTACAAGAGCAGCCGTATGCCCTGCTTTCCTCGAAAACCTCTGGTTGTTCACATGAAAATTCTCATTACCACATAGTATCCAAAGAATCGAATGGTGGCATTGTGGATGTCCAGTAGAAACTGGAAGTGGGGTCAGATTTGAAATTTCAAATTTGATAAATAACCTATGGTTCGTGTGGGGTATCATTGGATAGGTCTTTTGAAAAGAAACAACTTTTACTAAAACCTTTTTCCTCTAATGTTCCTTGTTTATTCACAATTCAGAAAAAACTAAAATGATGACACTTGTCATCAAGGTACTCATCTGAATAATTGCAGATATTGATAACAATGAAATTGACAATGGTCCAATCAGTGTTCAAAATGTGCAACACAGCGTAAATGTGGAAAGGAAATACAACATGTCTTGAACTGGAAACGTGCGGTAGTTGTGACTGTAACTGTTGGCTGCCGCTGTTTGACAGTCTTCAATTATTGTGGCTTGTTTTGCTGTTCGGTACTGACCAAACTTTTCAGCAACTTGCCAAGCTCGCTTTTCGACAAGTTGCTGATCAGTTTCCTGGACGTTGGATGAGACGCGGATGATCGGTAGCCTAGCCATCTCACACTCCTGATTTGTCTCCATTAGACTTCTGTCTGTGAGGACGAGTTAAAGACGTTGTATATCGAAATGGCCAACAACAAGGGACGACATGGAGCACCGAATTACAGAAACTTGTCAGTCTCTCAGCAGTGCTGAAGTTCTCCGAGTGACTTCATCCATATTGAAAGAGAAGCCAACGGTGTTTGGCACAAGATGTGTCATTTTGAGTATCTTTCAATGTAGGGGATATATTTCAGATGCCACATCTTCTGTATTTTTATGTTTGTTATGATTCGTAATTTTGAATAAACAAGGATCGCTAGAGTTTTAATTTCACTTGCATTTCCTTCTTACATTTACTCTGTTGAACACTGATTGGACCACTGCCAATTTCATTGTTGTCAACATCTGCAATTGTTCCGATGAGTATCTTGGTGACAAGCGCCATCATTTTAGTTTTTCCTGAATTGTGACTAATCAAAGAACATTAGAGGAAAAACGTTTTAGTAAAAGTTATTTCTTTTCAAGAGACCTACCCAATGATACCCCACATGACCGCTGTTCTAATTTGAGATTTCATAGCTGACCCAGATTACACCCATTTCCGGTTTCTACCGGACATCTACAATTCGATTCTTTGGATACTATTTGGTAATGAAAATTTTCACTTGAACAACCTGTACCCTGTGGTTTTCAAGAAAAACAGCAGATACGGATTCTCTTAAACACCCTGTATATGAGATGCATTTGCTACCACTTTGTCATTTTGCTCTTAATTTATTTACTTTGTTTTGGCAGGGGGATAAGGCAGAATTACATTATCTTTGAAATTAAATGATAAGACATAAGTTGAAAAAAAAAAAGAAATAATTATTATAATAATTAATAAATTTCATTATTTTATCATTATATTTTTTCCTTAATTCAGATAAGTTATTTTTAAGTTCTTTAATAAAAAGATTTTTATTTGTTACTGGAGGCTTATATATTATAAACAAAACAAACTTGTCTTTATAATTTAAATTTTATAAGTTACATATAATATTTTCAAGTGTTATATTTTTATAATAATCCTGAATATTACTAAAGTTTTTTCTATAAAATATGATTTTTCCCCCTCCTCTCGAATTGGATCTTAATTTCTAAGTTTTATTTAAATCTGGTTTATTGTAGAAATTTATTTATTCATTTTTTATATTGACTTAAACTAATTCAGATAATTATTCTAGTTTAATTTTATTAGCAATATTTAACATGAAGTCGGTAAAATTCATTTTGAAACTTCTAATATTTAGAAATAGTATATTAGTATTGCAAAATGTTTTTATTAATATTTGGATTCCAAAATTTAACATTCTCAAAGACATTAATGCCAAAATTACTTTAATTAATACTGTGAACATTTGTAATTTAATATTGAAGATCAAAAGTTAATTATAAATGAAGAAGATTATTCGTTGGACTTATAATTTGGACAATTAAATTGGATTATATTTAAACTAAAGGAATGAACGGATTCAATGTTCACGTTTTATATTGTTAGAAGTTTCTTGTTTTGTATTATTAATGTAATGGAGATTTAGGAACAGGGAGAGGTATTCTCCCTTCCTAGAGTAATTTTAGAAAACATCTTGTAAAAGTCTCTGAAATGGGACGAAATATTGATGTCTGGTGTATCATGGTGTTATAGAACTGAAATGGAACGAAATATTGATGTCTGGTGTATCATGATGTTATAGAACTGAAATGGAACGAAATATTGATGTCTGGTGTATCATGGTGTTATAGAACTGAAGTGGGACGAAATATTGATGTCTGGTGTATCATGGTGTTATAGAACTGAAATGGGACGAAATATTGATGTCTGGTGTATCATGGTGTTATAGAACTGAAATGGGACGAAATATTGATGTCTGGTGTATCATGCTGTTATAGAACTGAAATGGAACGAAATATTGATGTCTGGTGTATCATGGTGTTATAGAACTGAAATGGGACGAAATATTGATGTCTGGTGTATCATGGTGTTATAGAACTGAAATGGGACGAAATATTGATGTCTGGTGTATCATGGTGTTATCGAAGTTTATAGTATTAATTAATATTCTCAAATATAGCTAATTCACCTAATTCTATGTTATTTGTCATAATGATTATTATTATTTTTTAATAGATTTATTTACTACAATTATATTTTGAAGATATCCTCTTCATTTTGAATTCTTATAATTTGTGGTGTTTTGTCTTTTCTTATAAAAATTTTTTAATTTCTTACCCAAATGAATTTAAATCCTTTTTTTCCTGGTTTCCAATATGTTTTCCAAAAAAAAGACTTCAAATTTTGTGTTAAAATTATCATTTATGTATATTCTTTGGATGTTATCATTTTCGAAAATATCCTTATTACTTATATATTTTCTTTCTTTGTGTTTAAGCCAATTTTCCTTTTCTTGAAATGAATCTTACAATTATTGGTCTGTTTCTATTGTAATGGGATTTTCTAAATCTTTGAAGAGCTTCAATTTTTCTGGAGGGTTTTGCAGTTGTAAAGTTTCTGAAATTTTAGTAATTATATAGAATAAATTCTCACCCTTTCTTTCTTCCCCTCCAGAAATTTCCAAATTATTTTTCCTTTGTGGTGTTTCTAAAATTTCCAAATTCTATTCCAATCTTACTTATTTTCTCAATTTGGACAATGTTGTTTTTTTCCATAGTGATCAGTTTTTCTGTTGTTGAGTTTTGATTATCCGTCAGTGTTGATAACCTCTGCATGATATCTTCATATTGTTTATTGATGAATTCCATAGAGTTCTTTATATCCACTAATTCTTGTAGAATAGATTGCTGCTAAATCTTTTTGGATTAGAGGTTTGAGGCTGTGTCATTTCATGTAAGGGTCAGTGGGTTTTCAATGAAGTTGTCTTCTATTTTGATGACTTTGCTTTTTTGTTTGTATCGTTCTTCCTGCTTCTTGCAATAATCCTTTGGCATTTATTACATTTCCAGGACTTTTGTTTTGATGGGGTAGATAAATCTTTAAGGTTAAACTTTAGATTATGGTAACCCTAATGGCCGCCTGGTAGCCATCAGTCGTCGCACTGTTTTGAAGACGGCAGATAATGTGAAATGAAAAATTAACTACTAAAAAGCAGGAATGCTTATTTCAAAATGGTTTTGAACAATCTTTTTCTAGAAAAACTAACCTCATCTGGTTAACTGCGATGTTGAGATAACAGTATGCACCAAGTCACCATGGCCATTGGAGGAGTACCGTCATCTAAAGTTTAACCATCTTTAATATCTTCTTCTTTAGCACAGTTTATGTGCTGTTCATGACCACACATCATATATCTTAAGTTCTTCAGTTTTCATGATATTTTCCCATGTTAGGCATTTAATTTTAAGTTTGTAATACTCACTCATGTTGTCTTATCCTTTTCACTTCTTATTTATTATTACAACAGTTATAATGGCAGAAGGAAATATCCAAATAATAGAATACTAATAAAAAAGACAGAGTGATGCACGTCGAGTCTCCTCGACGCATGCACTTCCCGCTGGTGACAGCTATTGAACAAAACAACATATTGTGACATGACAGCACCTATATCAGTGCATTTCTGCATTGTCATGGTCAGCATACATGCCTACAAATGCCCCCTGGTTGTGATGTTTGGAACTAATTTTTTTCCCAATGAATGTCCTTCCCATGTCATCATTACAATGTACTGCTAATTTGGTGTCATTTCAATAAGTAGTTTTTGCTGTAGTGTGCGTGGATTAGGTGAACTTTAATTATAGACACCCTGTACATAGTGCCACAATCTGCACCTTCCAGGTCTTGTAGACTTAACTGGACAAACTATTCCTATCCCAGAAATTTCCCTTTAAACTCTCGATTATCTGAACTTTTACATAATTTTTTATCAGTCACATTACAGTGTCATTGTTATGTTCCACTTCACTTATGTCGTGAAACCTGGGGTTACATATGACCTTTTTATTATTATTAAATTATGTATACCATGATACAGTATATTAATGATTAAACCATCCTTTTTTTTTCCATTTGTGAGCATGCACTAGTGTTCAATCGATATTCTCTCAAGTAAAATCGCATAATGTTTATTAAGATGCACTGTGATGATTTCACTTTATTTTGGTGTTTAGTTACGTAACATGTCTCCCTTTGAAAACTGTGCATAACTTATTGAAGTAGCACCTTGGGAAAATTCAAGATGGTAGAAATTAACATTTGAAATGAGGATAGCAGAAGCTACATCTATAGAAAATATCAATTCAGAAAACTCCAGTAAGAGGCTGTTTACTATGAATATGTTATTTTTGGCAGCTCTCTTGGATTTATCCTCAAATATGAATACTTACAGGTATCCAACGTTAAAAACCAGAGATTAATAATCTTATTAAAAAAATTCAATGTGTCAGAATACCATAAACAATACAGCGAGCCCTCGTCACTTTCCTTCTTAAAAGGGAACACCCCGAAGTGTTACTCTGAATTTGATATTGGTTTAGGGTCACTTTATAGACTTTTTAACGCTGAGTCCGAATTTGAGATTCATTTTCATCTCCGGTTAATAGTTTTCGAGATATCCGCATGGGGGCGTAAAAACTTTAATTTGTTATAACTTTTTAACAAATGGAGATAGAATAAAAATTTCAACGCATTTATTTCCCGTGAAAACAATTGACCTTCAGGCTTGGGGTGTTGAAAAGCCCACGAGATTGGCTTTGACTACTTCAAAGCATCAGAAGCGTGGCCGAAAAACGTGAAGTTGAAATTGCACATTTCGAGCCGTAAGGTCAATTAGTTTATGACTCTTAAAGGCTAGGCCTAAATATGTACATTGCAAACTCGTAAAAATTAAAGTTGCGATTTGAATTTTATGTAAATTTGTCAGTTAAGTTATTAATAAAATTACAGTTATAGTGATGTTTCCTAGTGGCTTCATTTCTTTATAATTCTGTATGTTTTAATTTTAATTTGTATTTCTGGTTAAGGAGATTTCAATAAGTTTATTGGTTTTATTTGGCTGCGAACATAGGCACCATCTATTATCAAATTGCTGTAACTGCCCTGTGTTGCCTGTCTTGTGCTGCCACCTATCAATTGGTTTTTGAGTTAGGGTTGGATGAGCCTATTTTTCATTGAAAGTGCCTTAAATTTAGGTTTTTGGGGTCCACCATTTTAAAATTAGTTGTCGGAATCATTACATATTGACACACATGGTAGTCATGTATGCAAGTAACATAAATGCTTTGGAATTTTTATTCTATCTCCATTTGTTAAAAAGTTATAGCAAATTAAAGTTTTTACGCCCCCATGCGGATATCTCGAAAACTATTAACCGGAGATGTAAATGAATCTCAAATTCGGACTCAGCGTTAAAAAGTCTATAAAGTGACCCATAAACCAATATCAAATTCAGAGTAACACTTCGCGGCGTTCCCTTGTTAGTGATTCTGCTCCTTTGTCTTCATTATATGCTTTTAACTGATGATGTAACCCTGTAACTGTATTGCTTATGTTATTCTGACACATTTCTTTATTTAATTAATTTAATCTCGGCAGTTTTGGATCCTGAAACAGCTAAGTTAGGCAAGGGGCTAACCTAAAAAAATTAAACTGAAAAAGGCTTATGCTACCACTTGATAGCAGAAAGGATCACATTTGAAGGCGAAAATTTCAGTGCATTGTAAACATGTGGATAGGATTATTTATATTAGACATTAAAAATAATAGCCCTTTTTTTTATTAAAATGAAATAGATTCTAATGTCCTTTAGGTTAAACCATGAGAATTTGATAATTTTGCATGACAGTTTTCAGTGAAACCTACTGTTTACCTTCATATATAAGGGGCATTCAAAAAGAAACGAGCCGGAGGCCTAGGAACAGAAAGCAGTAACTTTATGTAGAAGTATTGGCCCTGGCTGTTGAGGCACTTGTTCCACAGTGACACAAGGTGGTGAATGGCTGTCTCGTAAAATTTCCGGGGCTGCATTGTGAACCAGTTCCGCACGTACTGCTTCACGTCGTCGTCCGAGGTGAATCTTAAGCCCCTCAGAGCCTTTTTTAGGGGACCAAATATGGCGTAATCGTAGGGAGAGAGGTCTGGACTGTATGGAGGGTGATGGAGAACCTCCCACTTGAATTTCTGCAAGAGTGCCGTGACTGTGTTGGCCGTATGGGGCCTTGCATTGTCGTGGAGCAGAATGACCCCACGGGTGAGCTTGCCTGGTCGTTTCGATTTGATTGCTTGGCAAAGGATGGTCAAGGTTTGCGAGTAACGCTGGGCATTCACTGTTGTCCTGAACTGCAGGAAGTCTATCAGAAGGGGGCCGTCTTGGTCAAAGAAGAACGTCGGCATAACCTTTCCTGCACTTGTGTGGATGGCCTTGGATTTTTTAGGTGGTGGTGACCCTGGATGCTTCCACTGGAGACTTTGTTGTTTCGATTCTGGTTCGAAGTGATGACACCAAGACTCATCTCCAGCCGCCACTCGTGCCAGGAACTCATTCCCTTCATTGGCATAGCGCTGCAGATGATCAATACAGTGGGCCATTCGACATGCTTTCTGTTGAGGTTGAAGACTGTGGGGCACCCATTGGGTGCTCACTTTGCATTAGTTCAATCATTTTGTAATGATGGTGTGAACACTTCCGACACTCAATCCGATCTTGGCGGCTACGGCTTTCACTGTAACACAGCAGTCCTGGGTAACGAGTCCATCAATCAGCTGGACGATGTCATTGGTAATGCGGTGTGGTGTTCTAAACCATGCATCATCGGCTAACGACACCCGTCTTTCCTTGAAGCTCTTGTGCCATGCCTTGACCCTTGCAAGGGACATGCAGTGTTCACCGTACACTTGTGACATTCTTCAATGAATGTCTGTTCTCTCTACTCCTTCCGCTGTCAGAAAACGAACAACACTTCTTTGCTCTTCTTTGGACGTCTCCATTGCACTGTTTCACTGTTTACAACGCGAATGACCGCATTGGACGATTGACGCATGCTTCTGATAGCTTTTAGACATGTGACTTGCACCCGTGACCCTCAAGAAGGCGGGCTGTGAACTTCCGCACTCACTCGTTTCGGAACCAATCTTGGTTACACATGCAATTATATTACCCTTCAGTCACCGGTTTGCCATTCCACACTCCGGCTCGTTTCTTTTTGAATGCCCCTCATATATATCCCTTCTTTCAGGTAATTTCTGAAAACCCTAAAACTATAATTGCCTACTTTTCTACATACTGAATACACCAAAGGTACTTCAATCCAGTTAGGTATTTTCCTTACCTCAGTGGGTAGGTTTACTTACCATTATTTAACTTTTAGATTTGAAAAACATGCAATATTAATAATTTTCAAATTAGAAAAAGACAGCATCTGTCCCATAGAAAAGCTCTCCCAAGTATGTGCCTAGAGGTGGTTTATCTGAGTGGAAAGTTAGTAGGGCAGTTGTAAATACTGTGGGCACCTGCTCACTCCTGTTTCTATAATATTACATCAGATTGTAGATAAGTCATGTCACAACTTACCTAAGTCCTGGCCACCACCACAATAGCCCATGGCCTTGCTGCAGGACTGGACAAAGATATTTTCGTGCCATGGATAGAGGACCAGAAAAAAACAACAACCCTACTTATGCCACTGCAACACGACACACAAGTATATACAGATGTTCCAAACTATGTTAACTACGAGGTTTATTCTTTTAAGTAAGGTCCGTTTTTCAATAAAACCAAAACTAAAGTAAAGATAGTGTCAAATTTTTTTTATTATTTTATTCCTGAAACATTAAGCTATTTTTCAACATAATTTCCTTGTTTGTTTTAACACTTATCATAGTGTTCTATCAGTTTTTGTATGTCGATGTCATAGAAACCAGCCACCTGTAAAGACAACCAGGATTCCACCGCTGTTTTCACTTCTTTGTCTGTCAAACCGATGACCGCCGAGAAACTTTCAGGTAGCGAAACACGTGGTAATCCTTCAGTGCAAGGTCTGGACTGTATGGTGGGTGGTCCATTTGCTCCCACCCAAAAGATGCGATTAGGTCTTAAGTTTGAGCAACAGAATGAGGTCGTGCATTGTCATGCAGGAACAAAATTCCAGATGACAGTAGGCCTTGTCATTTATTCTGTATGGCGCGCGGAAGCTTCCTCAAGGTCCTACAGTATTCATCTGAGTTTATTGTTGTTCCTCTAGGCACAAATTTGACTAACAGGACTCCATGTCAATCGCAAAACTCAGTTGCCATGATTTTGCTAGCTGAGATTTCCTGTTTGGCTTTCACTTTGACTGGAGATGATGTGTGGCGCCATTCCATTGACTGCCGCTTTGATTCTGGGGTCATATGAGACACTCACGTCTCGTCCCCTGTGACAATGTGGTCCAAAAGTTCATCCCCTTCTTCATTGTATCGAATCAAACATGACAAAGCATTGGCCATTCTCTTTGTTTTGTGTTCCTCAGAAAGCAGTCAGGGAACCCGACATGAGCACAATTTTCTGAACTGCAAGTTTTCAGTAACAATTTCATACAGCACTGACCTTGAAATTTGTGGAAATTCCAATGACAAAATGGAAATTGTGAATCGCCAGTCTTCATGAATTTTGACATCAACTGCGCATACCAAATCGTCTGTGATAAAGAAGGTCGCCCCAAGTGTTTCATCATGAACATTGTCCCGCCCGTTTTTGAACAATCTCATCCATTTATGCACTTTGCTGTCACTCATTACATTAGGGCCATACACTTTGAATATTTGGCAACGAATGTCTGCTGCGGATATATTCCTTGCTGTCAAAAATCGAATCACAGACCATATTTCACAAGTCGGCGGGCTGTTCTGTTGTCTTGAACATTTTAACCTCGCAGTGTAACCGTACAAGGTAACATTATGACATAAAATGGCGTTAGTTTGTGCGCAAGGCATACCAGGAGCTGCCGCACATGCGCATTTCAACAGGTGCAAGAAATTTACTGAGCTACAGCAAATTGAACCTTACTTACATTTAGTTTTTTTTGACACATCGAATTTGGTGCCCCATATAGCTAGTCTCTTAATCCAATGCTGCCCTCAGCTCACTCATGGACTAATTACCCAACAATATAATGTCTCAGGAAATTAATGTTGATCCTGAATGAGAAGACCTATGATGTAAGATTTGCTTTTGCATGAACTAGTACCAATGGCAGATGCCATTTTTTTTCATTTGCAGACTATTGTCAGACAATTATAGTACTTTGAGATTATGTGGAAGGAATTGAATGTGGCACTATCATTTTTGATAGATATTACATATATGAATTTCCAAATTACTCTTTACTTTGTTTTATGATATGTTTTGCATAACTTAAATACAAATTGTATCTGAAAACTTCTATATGTATCTGTAATTATCAAGTTCTGCATGTTTTGGAGCCAGTCTTTGAGCATTTTGTCTTCACCACAATCACTCTGCAGAAATAGGTAACCTTCCTTAACTCAAGTAGAAATATTAATAATCGAACCTAATCATGGAATGTTCACAAAGAAAATACTGAAAACTTATGGATTCTTAGGCTTAAGATTATTTCAGATGCAGCTGACTGAATATTGCATTTTAGAAAGTTCCTCATAATTAAAATGTATATTCATTCCAAATTTTTAACTTGTACTTTGTGAATAATCTTTTGTTATCAATATAATAGAAAATTCTGATGGCTCCTCTTAGTAGCTTTCACTTTTAATATAAGACATAAGAAACTTTAGTTTTCAAATGACAAGATAGCAGATTATTTTAAATCCATTATATATTTATTTTGACATAAAAGTTACTATTTACAAAAGTGCATTTATCTTTATTATTATAAGAATTAGACATTTTTGGTTCTTCATCTTCCTTCAAGTGCTTTGTCTCTTGCTATCACAGAATCTTCAAATTTGATCATGTAAGTTGTTCCTTTGTGCCAGTGTGCAGTTACCTTTGCAGGCTAAAAGATTAGAATAAAAAAATCTCATTAACAACATAAAATAAATTTCTATAAAATTTACTAAAACTCTAAGCTTCCATTTCCTATGTTCTGATATGTTTTCTAAAAATTTCTGTTATTAGGAGTTTGCTTGACAGTAATGGGCAAGGGAAAGATGTTTATTTAGAGGGATTAATCAACTCACATAAGATACCATTTTTAAAACAACCTCCTTTGATTTTGATCAAACGTGGTGATCTTGCTATTTGAGAATATAATACCAAAAAGTCTGATAGCTACTAAATAATCCCACTCATATTTTTAAGTTGGAGGCAAAGGGTTAGATAAAGAGTAAGGCTTTTTACACATGTTCTATAGGAACTGTTCTCTTACCAAACTCAGGAACAGAGCTGTGGAGTAATTTTACTTGACAAAAGTGTTCATTTGATTCTGTGTACGGAGAAATGGAAAAATGCATATGAACGACAGAAGACACCTTTGAGAACTGCTATGAATCTTTCATGCAAGAAACAATGCACGCCATACTTAGATCTCTCCATCCTGTTGGAACCATTATCACACGGCCAAAAACTCGTTCAATTTGCTCCAAGAACATTTTGGGGAATGCATAATTTCCCATGAAACAAATTTTCCTTGCCCACCTCATTCACCTGATCTTACACTATATGATGCCTATGTATATGGTATGCTAAAGAGTCCATTTTTAAGGAAAACCCACCGACAACAATTGTAGAATTACGGGAAAAGGTAGCAGAGTTCTTTCACGAACTACAGCAACCTCTACCTTACAACATGTTTGAGAATCTATGTTTATGTTATGAATGTTGTTTGAAACACAATAGATATCATTTTCACATATTTTTTTATAAGAACATTATTAGTTTGTTTATTAAAGCTCCACTTTCAGTACTGCTTGTTTTGGAGCATACTGTATATGTAGGCTGCTACTGGAGACAATGGTGATCCCATGGCTGCATCTTCTTTTTGAAAATAGATCTCCATTGAATTTGAAGTATGTGCTCTCTAGGCAGTCAACTTCTGTAGGTCCTTGGATAGGTCCTACAATTTTCATATTTTCTGGTATAGGAGAGTGAGACAACATCGAAGCTGATCAACTTATCTTCAGATTTTAGTTGTAGGCTTTTAATCTTTTGCAGGAAAATTTTTAAGTTCTCCCCATGATGACTAGTCTTATCGATGTGTTGTTGCAGAAGTGTAGCCAAATAGTGAATTGTCTTGTGAAATGGTGAGCTTATGGTGCTCACGATGGATTGTAGAACATAGGTGTTCCTTTGTTGTGTTTCTTCAGCAACCCATAGAGATGTAGTGCCACAGAGTTTGATAGCAGGATGATCTTCTTCGTCAATTCATCAATGGAGGGTGCTTCTTTGATAAGTTTGTCCAGTATGTTTATTTTTTAGTGGGGCCCTTCTTCATCTTTGTGTATTTCTCAGCTTCAAGTAGTTCTTGAATCTTGGCTTCATAATCACAAGTGTCCAAGATGACTGTTTTGTTTCCTTTACTTGCTAGTATTATTATGTTGTCTTCATCCTTCTTTATGTTTGAAGTGGTAGTTGAATGTTCTGTAGGATGTGGCAGACTTCTTGTCTCATTGGTAATATCCCGATTTGGGTTTCGCATAGGGAAACTAATAAAACCAATAAAATCAAGTAGGGAAACACACAGACAAGACGGAAGGCGACTATCACAGATAAAGATGTCGGACTACATGGTTTTTGTGGAAGGAAGGCATTGAAACTAGAAATTCAGACGTTTAACTGAGGTATGTGGTCAGGAAGCTCTTCCACAGAAGCCCATGAACAACTGAGTCAAATGGATCACACAAATGCACACAAGAATGTGAGTATTGGTCGTCCATCAACAGTGTGAACTCCCAGGAACATTGAGATCGTGTCTGAATTGATTATGGCTGACAGGTGCATAACCTTTGATGAGTGTAAGACAGACCTGAGGCACGCAACCCTGCACACCATTATTCATGACGATTTGAACATGTAAAAGGTGCACGCACATTGGGTTACACAGAACCTGACACAGGCACAGAAGGACAAAAGGGTGGAAGTCTGTCATCAGCTACTGGAAATGCACACTGAAGATTCAGAGTTTTTTGAAAAGCTAATGACTGGTGTCACTACCACACACCAGAGAAGAAAGTCCAATCCACGCAATGGGAAGCATCCAGAAAGTCCCTGGCCCAAGAAATTTCATGCTGCTCCATTTGCAGGCAAGCAGATGATTACTGTTTTTTGGGACACTTACACGGCTTAGACTGAGGATTCAGCAATGGCGAAAGGGGGAGTGGTTGTGAGGAGTTTTGCTCCAACATGACAATGCACAGCCTATGCCAGTAACACTACGATTGCAAAGTTGGCATTGCTGTGGTTCACTGTTGTGCTGCACCTACCATATTCACCAGACTTTGCTCCATCTGATTCTTCTTTATTCGACAACATGAAGGACTCGTTGTGAGGTCGAAAATTCGCAGACAACAAGGAACTGCAGGCGTAGTACCCCAAAGACTGGTTCCACAATGCTATTATAAAGTTACCAGGAAGATGGCAATGATGCATTAACATTGGTGGAGAGTATATTGAGAGACACCATGTTTGTTGAACCATGTTACATACAATAGTAGTTTTTTTTATACCTTATTTAATAAGTCATTTCCGAATGTCCCTCGCATTATCTGTCATGGAATTGCACTTCTGGTGTGTGACTTGATATGCCACCCATAATGCATCATGTCTCTAAGATTGAAGAGAAGTCTGGAATATTAACCAGACACCCTCAGGAGCCTCCCACAACTCATCAAGTTCCAATGTCTTAAGAAATTGCCCACAAGGTAGCAAGTTCTCACATGTCATAGCAACTTACCCAGAAGTCCTAGAGGTGTTTATAACCTCCACTCGAGAAGAAAAGAAGATAGTATAGTAATAGATATCATGCTCTGAAGATGCCTCTGACAGCTAGAGACAAAATGTCAGCAAAGAAGTTTTTCTTTAAGATGTGGCTCCACCAGCACAGCCAAGAAGATTCATGTGAAGATCAATTCTGTCCTTGATTGTTATCCCAGCCATATTTATTTCTAACCTATATGTTAGTGGGATGTTATCAACTTCCATGAGCTCTTCATATAGATGCTTGTTGAGAATCAGCTTGGAGATTGTATTCGGTATCATCAATTTATTTCTGAATTTCCTTACAATCCAGTGCAGAATGTCTCAAGACCAATTCAGTCACGTTTGTACTTGTGAGGATGTTAAATGGAAATAATGAGCTGGTTTTGCAGAACAAAGACCCTCATGAAGACTTTAGGACAATCTGCTAAAGGATTCCTCATCCAAATGTCTGCAGTCATCTGATATACTGTATGTGTTCTATGATGTCATCTTAGAAGCAGTTAATGTTCCATTATAGATGTGGCCCTTGAACATTCAGGAACAGGTTATCTGGAGACCATAGAATTTTGTTATGTTGTTCTTGGTTCAGAAATAAGAAGAGTCTACACCGATTAAACAGGTAACACATGTAACTCACTTTATTTACAAAAATGTGAGCATATATACAAGGGGCATAATTATTTTGGATGTAAAGGCCAATGTGGAACAGATATATTTAATTAAAGGGCTTAAACTAACAGGATGGGTATGAAGATAAAGCTGAGGAAGATCTCCTAATGTTAAACTACATGTTGTAAAGAAAGATTATAAAAAGATGAGTTTTGTGTGATCACATTTCTCTTATTCTCATCTTTCTTGCAACGTATTATTATTTGCTTTTCATGGTTGAAATAGAAAGCATAACTGATTAAAACCAAAGTTGACCTTGGTCTAACTGTGGTGAAATGGGATTGCTTTAATATATTAGAATCCATTAAAATCTATAATAGAGAAGGTAGTCAGTGTTTGCTTCTAAACATCAATTTGACTGTAATTGGTCTGCAACTGCTTTGCTTCAAGGAAGGTCAAAACTTCACTGCTGATATCTAAAGTTTGTTTGCAGTGACATTTGCCATCCTTGTACTCCTAATCTCTGACCTGCAAATTTTACACATCCAAGTTACTTGGATAAATTTTGTGCAGGATTAAAAGATAGTTAACAGAAGTGGCATATACAGAATGGAACTACTTCCAATAAACAACTTAATTTCTTTGGTGCTGCAAATGACAGAAAATGGAAGAAAAAGTATATTTCTAAATATATTTTCACCTTATTCACTTATTTGTGAAAGAAATAGGAATGAACGATCTTGCTTCAAAATTTGGTATCTTTGGCCCAAAACAGGTGTACAATGATGAAATTCACACTTCTATTGTTCTTTTCCTTTGTTTGGGTTAGTTAATAAAAAAAACAAAACAAAAACAAGCAATACATCATATTGTTAAGAAATGTAAGGATTAAAGCATACTGGAGGGGGGGAGATGTTTTAAGAATACAAGAACAAATATACAGGATTTTACACAACTAAATACTTACAAAGTTTGCACCATTCAAAACAGCTTCTATTATTCCTGCAGTAAATGCTGCACAGTTCAGGTTGCCTATAGAAATTAAAAAAAAAAATAATAATTTAGTTTGCAAACCTATTTAACATTTTAAAAATGTATGTTTAGTAACAGATATTGTAAAATTGCTTATGTTGAACATCACACCCAAATGCTGTGATTGACTTTGACTACAAATTTCAACATTCCTTGGAGAAAGGGTTTTCCCCAACACTTGAGGCATATGAAGTGCCTAAACAGGAATGGTCTAATTCTCTAAATATTATAAAGACATCTAAATTAAAGGGAAAAATGGTGCAGCTTCTGATGAGACAAACTACCTAGTTCAATGATGCAGTTTCAATTTCATGTTAGGTTCCAAGCACAGCTAGTTCTTTCCTGTGTTTTCAGCTCAACAAGTGTTGGAAGTAAAAAAATAAAACAAACAATTGTATATTTATAAGAGCAGGTAATACAATGCTGTATCACTAAGTCCACAATATCCTGAATGAACCAATAATCCTCGAACTTTCCTTTCCAATCATAATTTCCAATGACATGCACAAGGAAGTTCCATAAAATTAACCACTCTTTTGATGAAAAGCTTCTTATTAACATTTTCCATGTGATTTATGACTGGAAAAAGATTCAAAACCTATTCAAATTCTGGGAAATAATGCCAAATTACTTGCAAAGATCACATTATTGCAATCCAACGTATGCAATAGTCAGCCCAGCAATTTCTTCCAAGGGAATCTACAAATCTCCAGATATAAATTGTGAAAAAATCAAACTCCTGAAGATTACATTACAACTTTAAAGTACAGTAAGTTGCAACTTTACCTTGGAAAGTAAAGACAATGCCATGTTTCTTTAGACAGCAAGATTCACATCTTTGACAATGTGGAAAATATCAGCCCAATAGATCATAATCGATAGTCATATGAAAAAATGTAGGCAGTCTGAAAGACTAAAGCATTTATTATTATATAGATTATTGTCTAAAAGGCATGTGAATATTACCCATGATAACTATTGATTTTTAAGATAAAAATTGCCATATTCATTCCTCATCTCTTTTCGTAGGATGTTAGAAATTAAGGGGCAAAGTTTGATAAAATTTATAAGTTTTTACTGCCTCATCCAAAAATATTTTAAGAGAGATTAATATGTTCTTCATATCAAATTATAAACATAAAAGCTACAGTACAATGCTGCTAGTCAAGTACTTGTAGAAGTCAAGCTTTGCATTTCATCAGTCACTGCTAATATAGAATCAATATACACTATAACTAATCCACTTTATTATTAATAAGCAATTTATTTATTTAATAATTTAGAAGTGACTTCTGTTGTCTTGGTAGATGAGATTGATAAAATAAAAATGTGTTGTATGCTTTTCCTGAAATACTTTAAACTCACTAAGGCACATTTCCGAGGAACAAAAATTCAAACGAAACATGTCCGACCAATAAACAAAATTGAAAACCTGTAATCACTCTGCCGGTTCATAAAAAAACCTTTAAAATCTCAAGATTTCACTATATTTTAGGAAGTTCAGCTGTTCATCCAAAAAAAAAAAAAAAAAAAAAAAAAGCCCCACTTTGTCCGAAAAACCACAAAAACAAACTAATTAATTAATAAAAATAAAAGAATGAAATGAATCTGTATGGAGTGTTTCACAGGAACAAAAATGCGATTGAAAAAATTCCCGACAAATGAAAGAAATCATTTGTAGCTATTTCACAGGACAACGAATTTCTCTGCGAGGTTTTTTTGCTGAGTTTTACAATGACCAAATCGAATGGCAATGTTACATGACGTGAAATTTTGAAGAGCTTTTTCCATTCCCAGAATCCTTTGGAACACATCAGCAGCAATAAAAATCCAATTTTCAAACTAACAATATTCCCAGGCAAATTCTAATGCATTAAATGAAAAGCTTTTAACTAAAAGATTGTTTCTTATCAATGGATAATTTTGCTGCAATTATAGTAAATTTGTAATAACTATATTTTAAATGGAGCAAAAATTCAAAAACGCCATATTTAATTATGAGACAATCGATTATAACTATTTGGAAATATATGCTCAAGTCTTCATGATGAATGGCAGTATGTACTTCTGTTTTCGCTTGTGAACCTGACTTCCCCTGTAGCTGCATTTCGGAGGTTTTTTTATGAACCGGTAGAGTGAGTTCAGATTTTTGATTTTGTTCATTGGTTGTATATGTTTCGTTTGCATTTTCATTCCTGTGATAAAATGCCTAAGCTAGAATTTTAGCGATGTCAAATGTATAGGTGGACTTCTCAATTTACAATGAATACATGGGTGCATGTACATATGGGTAAGACGGGAACCCCCCCCCCTTCTCTGAAATTTTCAACCTTAATATAATTTATGTAATTTTTTTCTTGTAAGAAGATTAATAGAAATTTAAAAATTGATAAATATTATTTTAATTTAATTTTTTAATTAATTAATTATTGCAAGGACATTTCTCACCCTTCCCTCATGAAGGAGTTCTGACATCCCTGTTGAAAAATTTCTGCAGGCATCCCTGAATGAATAGTACCGATTCTATGTTGACACGATAACATATCTTCTTCAGTCCTGCATGTTATTCAACAGTAAAAAGTAACTTTGAAAAGGGATTATGTGGTTGTCTCAGTGGTTGTCTTTGAATTTCTCCCAAGTTTGAAACTTGCTATTATTTTTGTAGCAGTTTTGATTGATTTGGGTTAATAGCACATTAGTAGCTATGGCCAAAAATACAATGTAAAAAAGGTTTCTTTAAATTCCCAGCACAAGTCTCAAAAGCCTAGTTCTAAGCTTTGCCATTAACACCTGATATTTTGTACAGACTCAGGAGCATTTTTCCTAAGTGCATAGTTCTCTGCATTTCTAAAAAATGTAATTGGCTAGAGAATGAAAAATCTTGTTTAAGTTTAAGAAAGCTTCGTTGTTCCATGCTTTTAAAAAAGGCAAGTAAATTTTTTCATGAAAACTTTAATCTTTACAGGTAATCTCTTTCTCTTTAATATACACCTGGAAGACCGAGCTTTGCTCTGTAAAATAAAATGAAAATAAAGTAAGAACACTGTAGACAATCACCTGCTTATTTAACCCCCTTTCGGGGAGTCCAATGGACAGCTCTGCAGTGAATACATGCGACGTTGAAAGGAAAGTTTTAAAAATTACTATTTTATTACCCATAAAAACGCATAGAATACGAATTTATTAAAAATAAAATAAAATGAAAATAAAGTAAAAACACTGTAGACAATAACCTGGTACCCAATTCAATCATTTGTCCCCTAAATGAGTTTTCTCGAAGTTGATACCTAGCTAAATCGCTTTCTCACACCCTACACTGGTAGATTCACCCCATTTCATCAAAATCCTTAGGCCAGTTTCAAGATAAAATTTACAAGAATTGCTCATTTTGTAGTTTTTGATTTGATTTTATACACATGAAAGGGTATGGAAATGACTACTTTTCTACATAATTTCCATTAAAATTGATGCATTTGACCTAACGTGAAATTAAGTTGTGTATACCAGAGTAACAAAAGTCATTCGGCTGGGCATGAAGCCATTGATGAACAGATCAAATTGGACCAAACAGCTGGTATTCACTTGATGCCAAGTCAGGACTGAAGGCAGGATATGTTTGAGAACTTTCCATTGCCAGAAGTGGAGTTTGATGGTCAGGGCTGCAGCAATATGGGGACAGGTGTTGTCATGCAGCAATAAAACATTGGACATCATCCTCTCTGGCAGTGAATGGAAGTTCTGAGTCTATTCAATGTTTCACAATAAGCTGCAGCATTAACACTTTGTCCTTTATGGAGGAAATCAATAAACAGAACAGCTTGGCTGTCCAAAAAACAAAATAAAAAGAAAGTAATTATTATCTTTTTGGCACACTATACAGCTTTACACATTTTTGGTGGAGGAGTTTTGGTGTTTCCAAACCATGCTGTCTTGCTTCCTTTCAGGTGAGAAATGAAATGCCCATGTTTCATCTTCTGTAATGACATGGTCAAGGAAGTTGTTTCTTTCCTGTTGGTAATGCAGCAAATGTTTAAGGCTGCAATCCATTCTGTTTTCCATGTGCAATGGCGTTAGCTGCATGGGTACCCATCTTGCTGCCACCTTGTGGTATTACAGGAATTTGTAGATAATGTAAAAAATAGTTCCGCACATTATGTTTAAAGCCTGCATATGCCTGTGATTTTTTTACCCATTCATCCTCTTTAATTTTCCGTTCACAGCACTGATGTTGGAATCTGTTTTGTGATGTTTGTGGTCTGCCAGACTGATCTTCATTGAATATGCTTGTGCATCCTGCTGCGAACTATGCACACCAGCTGCATACATTTGTTAATGTCATGAAGTCATCTCAATACAATGAACACATTTCACGATAAATTTCATCAGATTTTTTTCCTTTCATCACAAGGAATCACAAGATGCTTCAGATCTTGACCTCACTGAATGATATCATACCTGCCATTTTGGAACTGATGGGGCCTTACACTATGGAAAGTAAACATGCAAGTCATCTAGTGAGAAAGTAGTCAATTATATGCCCTTTCATGTCTATATCTTTATATTTATGTAATCATTTAAGTTTTCATAAGTTTTCATGAAAAAAAAATTACTCAATTACTTTTTGATCACCCCTCGTCTGTGTGTGTGTACAAACATTCCTCAGTTAACGACCGATTTTTCCTACAACTAGGTAGTTAAGCGAATTGGTCGATAAGCAAGGAGCTTAATCGTTTTTATTTATTCTGAATAAAGAAAAGGTCTAAAGGAAATTCTAACTTCATAATTTTGTTTTAATTAGCATCTCTTACATATTTCAGAACCTAAAAATACAATCAGCAAAAATTATAAAAATGATGTACCAAAAAAATTAAAGTTCATTCTTAAAAAAAAGACAATCAAAATGGCACTAGTATGAGCCAGGAAGGGATTGGAGGGTTTTCGATTTTGTTCACTGGTTTTCGTTCCGGTTAACTCAAAACTCAAAATTTCGATTTGGTTTCGCTCCGGCAGCCATCAATGAACTGGTTCCTAACATTTTTAGGAAACTTTACACACAACTTAATTTTAAAATTAGATGAAAGAACAATCACTTGAAAAATACATATTAAGAATCTAATGAAAATACATAAATTAAATTTGAATATTTAATATGTTCTATTTACTTAACCCTTTGCGGTCTTATGTCGACATATAATCGACATTGAGGAAATGCCAGTCTGGTCCATTGTCGATTGATATATAATCGACAATGTCATTTTTGGATGCTGGCGTTGTCTTTTGTCGACAATAAACCGCTGTGGAAGTCATATGCTATTTCTAGTGTCTTTTGTTGATGTTTTGCGCCATCTATTGAGCATCTGCTAAAATATTTTGTGGAAAAATCAGCTGAAATGTCTGTTAGGAAACCAAAATGGCAGGTCCTTCGTCGTCCATTCCTAACATGTGTAAACGAAAGCGCTGTAGTGTTTTAGATGACGATTTTGAAAATAAAAAGCACAAAGACTGTATAGTGTACAGTAATAGAAAAGTAAAAGGAGGAAGGAAGGAAACATATTATTATTGTAAAACCTGCACATTTCTTTCTGCAATGTGTCCAGGAGAATGCTTCAAAAGATTTCACATAATGATAAATTTCAAAAATTATTAATTTTTTCTTATAATTTAACTTTTATATATCTGACTTCTATTGTAATTTTCTATATTTAACATTCAATCTTAAAAAAAAAATCTTTGGTTTTGAAAAAAAAAAGACGTTTCTCATTAAGCTCCCCACAACACCCTTAAAAATACGATGTCCTGGCTGTGGACATTTTGGGATTTGCCTAAGACCGCAAAGGGTTAAGATTACATTGTATATAGAAATGAAACCTTTAAATTGTATTTATCTAAAAATTGAATTCATTTTGTATAATATGGGACAGAAAAATTCCATTTAGAAAAATTAAAATAACACAGAAACTTACATTTCCTTCATATATTGTTTATTATTTTTGTATAATGTAATTTTATGCAATAATTTACAGTTCATTATTAATAAATTACAATTTTTTAAAAATATTAAAATAAAACACTATAATTATAAAAATACAGAAACTTATTTTAAGATGGAAAAATAATTTCTACAAGCAACCATAATTAGCTCTAAAAAGCTGAATACTTTCACTCAGGCTATCTCTTATTATTCCTCAAGATAAATTTTAACCCTGAAAAAGCTCTCTCAATGCTGGTACATTTCATACACGTATACTGGCTATTTCATATAAGTAGGGATATTTCAACTTGTTTTCTTGCCAAAATTCCAATACACCTCTTTTTCTTTCTAATCTTTTTACTCCATGAAAACTAGACGAAATATTATCTATATCAATTTTAGATACATTAGAGCGCACTTGAATAGATTTTTTCTTTTGCCTAAGAAAATTTTCCATCTCATCTTTGGGATCCTCATCTGGAATTACAAATTCCCCATACTTGCTTTCCGTTTCTCTAGTTTCTCCTGTCTTCATTTGCTCAAACCTCTTTCAAATGAAATGTAGCCTTTATTTTTTGTTGAGGACTTAGTAAAATTTGGTAGCGTGGATCTAAATAAATTGCGGCTAACATACATTCATTGTTGTTATTGTCTTGGTTTTGAAGGGAAAATACACTTAAGTGGTATTATTGGATAGGTGATGAAACAATCTTTAAATTCACATTATTTTGATTAAAAAAAAATTGTGAATCGCGAGGAAACTAAAAAAAAAAAAAGTAAAAAAATGCAACTGGGCAATTTTTCTGCTCTTAAGTGTATTGAAAGTTTATTTTGTTCATTTTTCAAATATGAAAATGTAAAATGGGAAATGTTATGATTAATTTAGAATTACCTTTATCCTTCGGAACTGATATATATTTGCTAACAAGAGGCTCCTTCTCAATAATATAATCTACACACAACATTAAGGAAATAACACAACAAAACTTAAAAGTGAGGTTTATGTGCTGGAATCCCTCCTATCAATTAAACAAAATTGGAGAATACTTCTTCTAAGAAACTGATTTTAAATAAACACTAAAAATTGAAACTCATGGTACATTCAAAAATAGCAGCCAAAGTATTAAGTAATTTAAAGCATTCCTTAACAATTAGAAAAGATAAGAAAAATGACAAAAACAAGTTTTATTTCAGTTTCAAAGCAGTTTAGGAGGCCAGAAATTGAATTAATGTATATATACAGTGATCCCTCGCTATTTCGCGGCTTCAGTGCATTGCGGGTTTTTCTCCAAGATAAAAACCACAGCTACACCGTCAGCGACTCCAGCAGAAGAGCATCCGAGTGAACCTCAACCCTCTACGAGTGGGAGTGAGTGAGTGAATGTATAATATTAAGGTTTTATAATTAAAAAGATTTAAGTAAAATATACTGTATATATATATACAGTATATATGTAATGTATATAAAGTATAAATATACATATTTTAAACATTCTGGTACCCACATATACATACGAGAATTCCTAGGGGGGGGGGGGGGGCCAATCCTACTTCGCAGATTTTCACCTATTGCGGGGGGCTCTGGTCCTCATTAACCACGATAAATGAGGGATTACTGTATATATTGTGACGAGACGCATATTTAGTTTTATAAAGAAACTGTAAATAGCTTTAAAAATTTAAATTCCGAAGAAAAAAAAATATAATATTTTTTTTTATTGTCTTTCTTAAGATTTAAAGTTAAAATTAGTCAAGTTCATTTGTTTTGTGCAAAAGAATAAGTATTTTAGATTTAAAAATTAATTAATTTTGAGTTAGCGAAGTAACAGCTGAACATGACTCATTTCGCACCTGTTTCCTGATTCCAGGAAATCTTAAAAGTCAACTTGTCATAATTGGTATTGGTCGGTATCCTAGTTTCTCATTGAGCCGTTTTGACATTACATCAGAGCGTGAAAGCACACGACCTCAACTTGGTAGTAAAAACATCACATTCCATATTTGGAAATGTTATAATAGCAGCATTGCCATTTGACGAATAGGTCAATGTCACGTGGGAATGTTATTACGTAATTTTGTCTATTTAACCCCGTGCAGAGGTTAATTTGCTCTCTGATCTCTCATCTCTTGCGCTCTCAGCTGGCATAACCTCAACCCTTGCATCGCCTGGGCAGCGTCGTAGCCGTGCTTACGGACAACTGATCAACATGACACGGAGTTTTAGGCTGTGTTAAATCAGTTATAGCTTAGAACGGGCAAAAACCTAGGATAGCCTTATTTTAGACCGTCGTTCGCAACCAAGTCCAACATCAAGACAGATAAGTAAACCCAGTGTGATTTTGCTAAGGCGGGAACTTTGAAGTTAGCTAGTGGTTAGCAAAGTAACTTAATTAAATTCGAAGTGATAACAGTTACGACAACAAGTTAAGAATAGTGCTCCAAATAAGTGATTTCAGTGCAAATAGTGCTTCAAAATGTCATTTCAGTGCTTAGGATTAGAAATGTAATAAGCGCTTCATCACAAAGATGCGAGTGAACTTAGCCTAACTAGTGAAATATGATATAAAATTGCAACTAGTGTGTTCAAAGTGCGATAATTGTAATCCAACATGGGATAATTCAATAATAGAATTAACTGCAATAAAGTTTGTTAGAACGAGTCGAGTTAGCGTAACATAAGTTAAGCTGAAACTTTCGCATCCATCCAATAAGCGGCATTGCCATTGTAACTTTTAATTAGTGATTTATTTTATGGAACTAAAGTTCGTCAAGATGTGTGGCGAGATGTCATGCTTTGTGAATTTGTTAACTGAATAAAATGTTAAATTGTTGTTAAGTTCAACAGTATACGACTTATCTTTGTGTCTACTGGATTGCGTTGATCCCTTCGCCCGGAGATTCCTGAGTTAGTTACCAAGCATTTGTGGTGGCAAAGGAGCGATAGGCTGTGGCGGGGAATTTAAACTCTACCGGCGAAATACCGGTTGGCGCCCAACATCGATAACTTCCGGAATTTGACCCGTTACATTTCCAGCGTTCGACAGGGAATAAATCAATCACACACTCACGCTCACGCCCTTTACCCCCGTTCCGTCATAATATATATATATATAGCCGTGTCGGCTTGGCTGAGCAGTCTAGACGGCAGTCTGCTATGTGTGTGGCCAGTGTGCTGGCACCTGCGTTTGAATCCCGGTCGAGGCATGGCTGTTTCTTTCTTCTTCCGTGTTTCGTCCCTTGCCCCCTGGTACTTACTCTCTCAGGTGTATCCTCGACGGGAAGTGAATTCTCGTCTCTGATTTCCTAGCCTTGTCCTGATGTTGTCAGGGGGGCTAGCGCGTGGTCCGTTGGGGCCCATTCGCGAGTAGTAGTAGTAGTAGCATATATATACCGTAGATTTTATATATGTGTTTGTATGTGTAAAATAAATTCTAAAATATAGATAGATAGATAAATATAATAGGGTCTTAAATGTCAAACCTCACATTCTGCACAAATGAGTTGACTTTTTCACTATATTACAAATTTAGAAAATAATTTAATTTTTTAGACTATAAGAATATAATTACTTACATTTTTAAAGAAATAAATAATTGGGTTTTCTTTAGAATATGCATTTCACTATTTAGTAGTGAAAGAATGGGAACATGAAATTTATAAAAAAAATATTTCTATTATTTCTATGACAGATATATGCTGTATTACTTGTATAATGTATAAATTTCTTTACATATATTGGACTTTATTCTTATGCTATGAAAACAGGAACTCCCCACAAAAGCACAGGTAAAATAAAAAAGCAAAAAAGTTACGCAATTTTCTTATGACAAAGGAGATTATAAAACATTTTTTTAGGTTGTTACTGTCTTCTCTCTCTCACAGTTTCATAAATTTAAAATTATTCCTCTGAAATAGTAACTGCTAAATATTTCAATACAGGTACATCTTGCTATCCATTCAATGCTAATTCATTTTTGTATTATCAAACATTTAATATTCATGTTTGTATGGCTCAAAAATGAATGCATGAATAGCAAAGTCCATAACTGGAGAGATCATACTCAGACCCAGCATAAATTACAAAGCCTACTATTGTAAGAGCCTATTGTATTTTAAACATTGCTAATTAACGTAAAGACAAAAACAATGCAACTAAGTCACAGGACGGATTTAAAATAAAGTAATTTATTATATTCTATTGTATACTGTATAGGCCTACAGTTTAGGAAAAGAAGTCGAAAAGTGTCTTTTGCTTCAGATCTGAGATTGAAATTAATTAATTTTTTTTAAATTTTTGTCTAGTGTAATGCCTTCGGTTAACCGATGTTTCAGTTGATTGGTATTCGGATAATCGATGCTCTACTGTATTCTGCTGTTAGCATTATTCAATCTTTATTTTTTTATTATGAATGTTTGCACATACAATGAGAACATCTTTATGGAACATCTTACAGAAGCAGCAAACAATACAGGGAGAATATTCATCACCCATAAATATTCTCTCTCTATTGTTAGCTGCTCCTGTTTGGTTAGAAACACTTGTTCCATTTGTGATAGAAACTACAGCCTTCACAACAACTAGTACCTTCACTTCTCTATTCACATTAACAGCCCCTCAGGAGTTTGATTACATTATCTTAATGCCATCAAAATGCTCCTTTATTTTCAGCTCCATTGCAAACCTGCAGAAATGCACTGCTTCTCTTCGAGCTTTTGATAACAAACAACCCCCACCCAAAAGTGCCTCAGCTGATGAACTTTTCAAGACAGTATTGCTTCAGATGATGATGCTGGAGAACTTCATTTACTAGAATACTACCATGATATCATTGATATCTCTGCTTGACATGTTACCAGTTTCTGAGATTTCGGATCTTATAATGTTTTCCTGTCTGCATCCATCTGCACTAGCTGAGTTTCCAGTGGTGTTTCTTCGATCAATAATATTACTTATTCCATGCTGGTCACAGATCATTTGTAGCAAGCAGTGCTTACCCATATCACCTTGCAGAATATTTATGTTCAATTACTAATACCACAAATGTTTGTCAACAAAAGCAGCAGTGCATGTTGATTCTCCCTCTTCAACTTCTATTTCTGTGTCAATCGACGTTTTGAGGTGATGCATGAGCTAATTATCTTAGTGTCTTCTTATTACTTTCATTGTTTTCGGTCAGAATCACCTAATGTTCTGTCTTACTGTATAGTATTCACCGAGGAACTTACCAACTTAAAACAAATATTTCTCTTCCAACATACATCACAAGTTTTGTCCTTTCTTTTCCATCTCTAATCCAAGATGCATTCTCATCATTTCCTGCTGTCAAATTTCTCATATGAACTCACACAGTCCAACTGTAAACTCATCTTGGCATTAATGTTCCACCTGATTTTATCATCTCTGAAGACATTCCAGCCTTCAATCTGCCCTACCTTCATCAGAGATTCTCTGCTCATTCTGAAGGCTTTGTTGAAATCTGTGCTTCCACCGCTCATCTTCCATCTCTAAGGACTCCATTTCTACTTATATCTGGACAACTGGCTTCTTAAGTTACATCACCTCATCCAACCTTCTTACTTTTCCTTCCATAATACTTCACCTTCTCAAATGTCTTTAACTCAACAAGTTATTATAAATTATCAGAAATTGTGTCTTATTTCCGCTCAATGTTTTGAATTTCTGGTGCATTTTCATGCTGCACATGCTTTGCTTACACCTACTGGCTTTGTAACATTTCATGATGCTCTTGGGTCTTCATCCACTCTTTTACCTTGTCTGTCTGCTTCTTTGCTGGGATTGTAGGATACTTACTAAGCCTTGCTCCATCCGCACCTTAAGGAAGCCTCCATGCTCATACTTTCCGATAGTTGCTTTCACAATGGAAGGAATGCTCACTATGATTAGAGTTGCTACATCGACATAATCTGCTACCTTGATTTCATTGTTGTCTTTTGCCTCAATGCCATCAACTTAGAAGTGTATACCAATACATGGCTCTTGAAACTTCCTGTCACTTTAAATTCGTGCTCAACTGCTGACCACTCATTTGTCAGTACATGGAAATTTTCAGTTTAACCTTATTGCATTGATTATTTGGAACTCAATCACCATTTTTATGGTATAACGGTTCATACTCCCAAACTATCCAATCAATACATTACACATCATTCAGACAATTCAACTGTTATTTCCCAAATCAATCAGCAAGGGAGAATTCATGGTTGAGATTTTTCCTGTAGCCATCAATCAATAACCTTCATTTTACACCAATTATTGAAGAAAATATAGGAGAAATATAAAAGTTTTTCATTTTTTATAAATTACAAAAATTCTTACAAGGAGGCTTAACGTGCATGTATTAAAATAAATTGAAAGTGAAAATAAATAAAACGCACTTATTTACAAACATGTAGGAGAGAGAATTAAAAATGATGGCAATAAATCAACAGTTTCAGAATACTCCGCGTATTCCTTCATCAGGGACAGCACACAAACATATAAGACATCACAACAACATTTCAGATGACACGAGGTGGGAAGGCATGGTGAAAGTGAGGGAAGTGAGGGTTAGACAAGTTTAGCAATAGTGATGGGCGTTTTGCCCGCCGATTATTGGGTTATAAGCCTTAAGCTGGATTATATGGAAGGATTCAGCTAGGAGTCGGTGAGATAGTTTATTATGGAGGGAGAGGGGCTTAGCAGCAGAGAAGTTGGGGGTGCGTCCAGTCTCTTTATAGTGTGTAACGGTGTATGAACATGTGGGATGTGTTATTGAAGGCTTTTTTATGTTCTTTAATATCCCTATCCACACGCATTGCTGAATCCTTCCATATAATCCAGCTTAAGGCTTATAACACTATAACCGGCGGGCAAAACGCCCGTCACTATTGCTAAACTTGTCTAATCCTCTCACTTCCCTCACATACATTCCCACCTCATGTTGTTGTGATATCTTATATTTTTGTGCCGTCCCTGATGAAGGGATACGCGGATTATTCTGAAACTGTTTATAATTCTCTCTCTTACATGTTTGTAAGTAAGTGTGTTTTATTTATTTTCAATTTCACTTTACAAAAATTATAATAATAGTGTCTAGAAACCAAAGTTTTTTTTTATCTATTATCACTTAAATTTCAAATTTTAGTGTTTATGTTAAGAGGGGGCTTCTACAAGAAGTTTTTCTCATAAATAATTCTCTAATCTTAACTCTGTCATTCCTTTACTGCAATACCTCACAGTAATTTAAGATTCTATTGTTTGTGGCTGTTTATTTAAAATGCATTTAAATATATTTTAGGATATCACCACCAAATATTAAATGATTATATTAGAGATCAAAGAAAAGACTTTAACTGAAGTGTTTCACTTCAAATTTTGTCTAAGAGGCCCAGGGTCTCTAAAAATGTTTGAAAATTATTCTAAAATTAACTTCATTGTATCTTAATTCTTACTTATGTGAGCTAAGTATGGAATGTTTTCAGCATTAATGTTCACTCCTCTGCCTCCCAACAAATGCTGGGTTAATTCCTATTATTTTTGTCATATCCTGGAACGTAATACATTTATGTTATTTTGTTTGGAAAATATTAAGTATCATTATATTTAGAACTAAAGGATTTTTTTTTCTGAAAGTAAAATACATCAACTTTCAAGTGGTTAATTTATATTCAGCATTAAATCTGTAATTTCAGAAAGGATACATGTACGCTCGTCATCATTAGCATGCTCCAGCTTATCTGCTTCCTTACCAAAAAGAACCTGAAAATAAAGGAATAAAGAGATAAGAGATAAGAGGATAAAGAGAAAAGATTTTAGAACAATTCTAAATTAACAAAGATCATTTTGATTATTAAAAGCATTTTACTTCTATACTGGAAGATCTTTGACTTTTATACAGTCCTGTCTACGATATTAAACTGCTTTTTTTTTTTAAAAGAGCAAATAATTGTTTGCCATACCCAAAACAAAAATTTACTAGAGATTTCCATATTGAGTCATTTCATTTATGAATTTAACCAATCTACCATTAATATGTTATGACCATGAACCTGCATTAAACTGCACCCAACAATTTTTAATCACCTTTCACTTAACTCATTAAACATACAATGGTCCATTAATTAAGGAAAACAAACAAACAAACAAACAAACAAACAAAAAACCCCGAAATAATGCAATTACACTGATATGCATTCAAAAAACTATTTATATTTTTCAGTTCCCCACTATGGTTAAACACAAAAGTCATATTTAGTTTTGTTTCATCAGGTCCAGTTTTTGAGAAATTATGATTTTACGAATATCTTGAAATGCTTATTGATAACAAAATTCACTACATATATACATACATAATTAAACTACAATTATAATTTTTGGCATTACTGAACTATAAAATATTATAATGAAGTATAAAATTTACAATTCATATAATTGCGTGTGCTTTTTTGTACTTAGAATGCAAAACATGTAAAAATAATAAATTTTTGTTTTGATATTTTAATTAATGACATTATTACTTTTAAAAGTCCTTTTACCCCAACTTCATATTAAACTTGGAATCATGAAGCAATTTGTTACCAGGCTTGGCAATGAAAGCAACATAATTCCGTATCTAAAACTGAAATTTCCTAGAAAGACCGAGGCAAAAATTAAAGCTGGTATATTCGAAGGACCACAGATACGCGATCTGATGAAAGATTCAAATTTCACGACTGTCATGAATGAAACAGAAAAATCTGCATGGTTGTGATATAAGTGCATGACTGAAAACTTGCTAAGAAACATAAAAGCTGAAAATTACGAAGAACTTGTTGATGAAATGTTAACAAACTTCAAAACACTGGGTTCAAAATGAGTGTTGAACTTCATTTTCTATACAGTCACATCAGTTATTTCCCTGAAAATCTTGTTGCTATGATTGAGGAGCAGGGTGAAAGGTTTCATCAAGATACAGGGTGGGCAAAATAAAAGCGGCCCGGAAAAAAAATGTATAGATATATTTCAAATATTGACAATAGGACTGACCCTTGTTAATGAACTGCCTTGTTAATGAACATAAAATGCTGGAAACCGTAATTGTGATGCATCAATCGGTTGCTGTCACATGTCGGCGCATGCTCATCTCCTGCATTTTCTGTCACGAGTACGTTGCTGTGTCATTACGTGTTAATGAGTGAGAGGAGCAGACGTGTTTAGTGACTAGTTGAAAGCAACACAGAATGGTGCTCACGATAAAATATCATGTGTTCATTATCGAGTGTTATGCGAAGCACGAGTCGTGGAAAATCTGTGTGGAACTGTTTGCGCAACAGTTTAAAGTAGCCCGCACACGAGGGAGCTTTTGGCCGAGTTGCATGTGCAACTTGATGCCTAGAGCGGTTTTTTGAGCTGCATGGGCCAAGTTGCATGGAAGTTGCATGGAAAAAAAGATTCACAGAACGGCGGTGCACCACGGAAAGTTGCATGGAATTACCCAATCACAGTGCAGCGTTGGAATACGTCACTCGTGACGTCGGCCCAAGGAAGAAACATGGCGTCGAAACATTTTTCCTTCGCTTCAGATGGGCGAATCGCGAATACAGCAAAAATATCAGATTATTTCGAGTTTCTTTCACACATAAATACAGTTTATATGTAAATGCAGTAATTTAATGCGGTAGAATGTAGCATAGCGTTTGAAAAACCTAGATTTTTTGAATATTTCACATCGCAAGCGGAGTTTCGCTCATTCACCATTTCCGGAAACTGCCACGTGACGTCATTGTTTCAGTGAGCAATGGATTATTATTGGCTGTTGGTCGTTGTTATTCGTGAATCGCATTATTGCCATCAACTGCGATTACATACCGGCTAATAATATTATAAAAATATTTCTCATATGTTTAAAATAAATCACAAATATTTAGTTTTGGAACGATATCACAGCAGTATCCTTGACGTCATGTCCAGTGATGTCATTCAAATTCGTAGTGTGCTTCGTTTGTTGTCCGCACGGCGGCGCTAACAATGTTGCATCGTTTGCGCCCTGACAGTCGCATGCAGCTTTTTCTGTGCACCTCAATTTCCTCGAGTTGCACAGCAAAAGCTCCCTCGTGTGCGGGTAGCTTAAGACTGGACATGTTTTGGCTAAACCTCCAGCAAAGTCTACAATACAAAAAATAATGGCAAAATGGCGGGAAATGGGCTCGGTAGCGAATAAAAACCGTAACTATCCGAAAAGAGTTCGAACACCAGAAAACAATCAGCAGAGGCAGTGCAATCAATCTCGATCTCTCTCCCTGTGATTTTTACCTGTGGGGCAAATCGAAGGGTCAGGTGCACTCCAATAATCCCCACACACTGGAAGCGCTACAGCAGAACATTGAACGCTATTGCTGCTATCCCTCAGGCAGAGCTGCTACGCGTGTCTCACAGTTTGAAAAATCGAGCACAGCGTTGCATCGACGTCAACGGTGGCCATTTCCAGCATCTTCTGTGATGTTCATTAACAAGGGTCAGTCCTATTGTCAATATTTGAAATATGATGTAAATATATGATGTATATGATGTATTTCATTAATGTATCTATACATTTTTTTCCGGGCCGCTTTTATTTTGCCCACCCTGTATCAAAACATTGGAAACGAGATATAGGGGCAAGTGGAATGAATCTACGTTGGCTGATTATTGTTGGTGCATAAAAAGGGAGCCTTCTGAGAGTCACCACGGCGAAAGATTTCGAGAGACAACTAACCAATCTTATATCAGTAGAATCAATGTAAATTTTTTATACTAGTTAGTTAAGGTTTTTCACTTGTCTTGACACTTTCATAACTCAAATTATCCCATGAATTATTTTTTATTTTAATTATGAAGTTTCTTGTTTTTTTTTAGTTTAAGATGCAAATTACAAAAAAACTAGACCTGATACAAAAATTCTGAATCCAGATTCGGATTCAGGATAGCCGAGTTTACTAAAATCAGTTGTTTTTTCTCGTGAAGCAGACTGAAAGGTAAAAAATGCATATCAGTGTTATATGGGTAAAAATGAGTTGGAAATGCATGAAACTTGGATATATGACTTTAAAAGTAATGCGGAGTTACAGTGCTACATACAAATGAGTGGCACTGTTATTGAGTAGTACAAATGAGTCACAGAATAAAAGGAGCTGTGTTTATCAATTCCTATTCAGATTGTAAAGAAAGGAGTAACAGCACAGCTATCTGCACGATGTGCCCTTGCTGCAACTACAGGAACATGGTACTGCTTCCACTATGAGCACAAGCCTTCATAAATAAAGGTCTTTATGCTAGGGGACCAACAGTCTTACCCCATCAAAGAGGAGAATGTTTGAAATGGGCAATACTTAATGTTATTTGGATTGAAAACCAATGTTAGATCAGTAGTATTTACAGATTTGTCTAGATTTGCTTTGCAGAACAATTCTAGGTGTGCTCTAGTCTGGAGAAAATGAGGGACACACTATTATTATCCTAATGTCTGGAAAAGGACAGTTGGGGTGGAGGTAGTATGGAGGTTTGGAGTAGTGTCTCATTATGAGGATGCACAGATCTGTATGTACTTCCAAGAGGAACACGAGTGCTAGATGATACAGGGATTATGTCCTGGACCCCTAAGTTCATACTAATGCAGGTAAAATAGACAAAACATTTCTCCTTACAAGATGATAATGAATGTCCACACTGAGCTTGGTTGGTAGATCTACAAGCAGAGACCGTAGTATGTATGGATTGGTCAGCCAAATCTCCCAACCTTCATGTTATCAAACGTTTCTGGGATGCTCGCAGTACAAGATCTGGTGGGGTTTAATAAAGAATGGTTGTTGCTACCTACTGAGCTCCTAGACACAATCAACAACAACATGAAACATAGCCATGAGATTTCCATTATTGTTAGCGATAACCACACCTCACAATAAGTTACTTTGGCTGATTAAATTGGACATTTTATTTTTGATCTGGTTTTGGGTTGTTAGCATATGCTAACAACTCTCATACAAATTAATCATGGATTTCTTAAAATTATTATGATTTTTATGCGACAGATAGTGCATTTTTTCCCATTCAAGATCAGCCCAAACCACCAGCTGCTTGCTGCTGACAAGAACCATCGACTAACCTTTGCACTGATGCTCTTGCCAGAATGGAAGTTGGCGTGTTGTGGCCGTGAGCATCCTGCGGAGTGATGAGGCCCATTTTATCTTAATGGAACAGTTAACACCCAGAACTGTAGCATTTGGGCCATGGAAAATCCACGTGCTTTCCAGGAACTACCCCTGCACTCTCCTAAAGTGACCGTTTGGTGTTGATTCACTTCCACATTTATCATCAGACCATTCTTCTTCGAAGAAGTTGCTCCTAATGGTCCTGTGATAGCCCCTAGGTATCGACAAGTTCCACAGAATTTTGTCGTACCCCAACTTCAACTGTGACAATGCATCTGCAACTTTTATGCAAAATGATGCGCCCCCACATGCTGGATTCAACGTACAATGTTGTTTGCTCCAACATTTCACCGATCACCGAGTTATTAGTCGATCATTTCCTGTTGTCTGACCATCACGTTCTCTGGATCTGAATCCATGTCATTTCTGGTTGGGGGACCAATTACAGAATGTGGTTTATCATGGAAATGTTGCAAATTTGCCAGACTTAAAGGACCGTATTATGCAACAGGTGTGAAGCATCACGGGGGATCAGTTGAGGTCAGCTGTTGAACACGGTTCATCATTTGCAAATTTTACAACTTCACAATGGGGAACAGATCAAGCAATATTCTTTACATCTCTGAACAGTCTGTGTAGCAGGCATGTCCCATACAGAATGAAATGATGGTTTTCGATTGTGCTTTTATTGATTATTGTTTAGTTGTTGTTTTTTTCGTGTATTTTGCTGTTAAGCAACCCCTAGGGAAAATTTTTTTAAACTATTTGGTTTTGCATAATCCTTTTTCATATTCTTTGAATAGTCTGTATACAAATTTTGATGTCAATCTGCTTATTGGTTACAACTACAGAGTGCTCTGAAGAGGCCAAGTTTAATTATGATCATCTTGTATATAAGGTAATTATGAGTGCAAAATTCTACTTCATGTTTTAAAAGACATCTAAATGGCTGAGGTTATTAAACATTTACTGAAGTTATCAGTGAAGTTTATCTTTTACTTGAAACAATGCCACAAGGCAAACCACTCACAGACTTGGAAAAAGAACAAGTATGTGCTATACATCATTCTGGTCAGTCTGCTAAATCGATTGCAAAGGCATTGGGACGGTCTCATACTCTAATTGATAATTATTTGAAAAATGATGTTAAGTATGGGAAAAAAAAATCGAGTAGCAAGCCATCGAAACTTACATCACGTGCAAAAAGTGTCATTATTCATGAGATTACTGAAAATAATACATCCATCAGAGCCATAGCCAGACATCCTGACATCCCTGTGTCAAAATCAACTGTTGATAACATATCCATGAGTCTTCACGCCTCATAGTCAAGAGGAAGAAGTCTCAACCTCCACTGAAGCAAATCCAAAAGGAGAAAAGGCTTCTCTGGGCAAAAGAAAAAATGTCCTGGAAGGAGGAGTGGAACAAAGTAATATGGAATGATAAAAAGAAATTTATTCTGGATGGTCCAAATGAATGGCAGTTTCACTGGCACGATATTCTTTAAGATGATGATATGCAGTCAAAACGTCAGTGTAGAGGTGGAGTGTAATGGTGCAGGGAGCTTTTGGCTGACACTCCAAGAGTAATCTAGCATTTGTAACAGGAAGGATGAATGCTGTAAAATATCAGCAGATGCTATAGGAATATCTTTTGCCATTTGCTGAGAGTATGGGAAGTCCTTCCTTCGAATTTCAGCAGTACAATGCTCCAGTACATAAGACCACATCGACCTACAAGTGGTTGCTTGATAATGGTGTACAGGGAATAGACTGGCCTACCTTTTCCTCTGACTTAAATCCAATAGAGAACGTTTGGGGCTGCTTAGCACGTGCTGTATATGCTGTGGAAGGCAGTTCAACAATGTGGAGATTTTAAAAGAAAGCATTATTCAGGAATGGGAAAATATAGATAAAACTTATCTCCAAAATCCCATACAATCAATGCCTAACTGTTTTCAGTTATTCAAAAAAGTGGTGACCTTAATTGGATATTAGAACAAATGGCTTTATAATGTGTGGACATGTAGAATTAATAATATTGCATAACTTTTTGTGTTTTTGATTATTCAATTATGCATTATAATTTATGTCATTACACAGGTATAATGTTGTGGTAACAAACATTAAATAACATTTTTGATGGAAAAATTGGTTTATTTGAGACTTACTCTGTGGCTTTATAATTTCTGGACGCACCTTATATACCGGGTGGCCATAATTAAACAGGAGGTGTTTGGAGCGTGATAGGAAAAAACTGTTGGGCCAAAAATGGCCAAATTTGGTGTATATACTATTCGGAACATGAGATTATGATTTCACAGAAAAAATTTTATACAGCACCCCCAGGGGGGAAATGCCGTATGGTGAGCTAATCTGATGTATGAAAGGAAACAAAAGTGTACAGTTGAAAATAGATTTTATTGTTAATCAGTTTCACAAACTGTTCAGTACGGGCCAATATGTTGTCCTTGCACATTGTCCAAAATCTGCATTCTATGGATCACAGATTCTACTGCGGATGGCATCAAATCTCCTGAGATTTGTTATGCGTGAAGCAGTATTCGATCCTTCACTGTTGCCAAACTATCAATGTGTCCTTGGTAAACCAATGCTTTCAAGTAACTCCACAACCAAGTTTGTGGTTGCAGTTCTTTGAAAAAGTACGAAGCAATTTGAAGGCGGTAAAGCCACACCATACCAAAGACCTTCAGTGGATGCAACAGCATCTGCTCAATAGCATGAGGGTTCTCAGTAGCCCAAATCCGACAGCTATGTGTATTGATAGTGCTGCTGAGATAAAAATGGGCCTCATCACTCCATAGAATGTTCCAAGGCCATGCATCATTCACTTCCATTTAAGCTAGGAACAGATGAGAGAAATGCAGGTGCGTTTCCATATCCCCTTGAACCAGTTGTTGGACATGGCTAATCCTGTAAGGGTAAAATTTCAGCACTTTGCACATGAATTTTTATTCAAATGAATACGGCAGATCCAGTTGTTTGGATACTGCCAGAATACTGCTCGATCTGTGTTCAGCATTCGCTTCCACAACAGATGTTGCAACAATTTAAACTTCGTCACTTGATAACGGTTTGTGTCTGCGTCCTGGTTGAACTGGTAAAGATTCGGAATTTTCAAAACGTGAGATCATGTTTCGCAAATTGGTAATAGTCTTGGGACCATTTTGCAGGCCCTTCGTTGTTCGGAATAACCGTAGTGCAATGGACGCACTACTGTTATTTTGGTAATAAAGCTTTACAAGCAATGCATGATCACGTAAACACAGCATTGCGTACAGTAACGTTGACAGGACCTCAAGCAGGTCAAAATGACCGATGATGCCACTCATGTTGAGGCTTACCTGATGACGTCTGTTGTCTGTCCAGTTTCCCCCTGGGTGGCAACATTCGGAACTAAAAATTTTTTTCTGTGCAATTGTAATCCCATGGTCTGAATAGTATATACACCAACTTTGGCCTTTTTGGGCCCAACAGTTTTTTGCTTATTGAGCTTCAAACACCTCCTGTTTAATTATGGTCACATGGTGTACACACACACACACATACATACAGAGCGATTCAAAATTCGCTGTACAAACTTTAAAGATAGGTCAGGAATACAAAAACAAACCGTAATCATAGTGGAATGCATGCCCACAAATGCCACCCAAATGTGCTAGAAGGTTCAGACATAAAAGACAACAGATTTATTAGACCTATTTACAATATGACAGTAAGGTGTACACAATCCTGCCTGTTTCCATTAAATGATCCAGTTTCATACAATCTCTGGTGTAAATGTGCAAACATTTAATGTTTGGGCACACGTCTGTTGGGGAATCTTTCACGATATAATCGTATAGCAGCTCTTCTGTTTCTGTTCCCTGCCCCATAGGCTACATGCATATCTGCCCTCTCAGCATTAGTGAAGCAATACATCCTATTCGTTCAAGTAAAAGGCTCAAATGACGATGGCTCACACTGCCCAACTAACGTGCTGCCAAACAGTGCTCTCTAGCACATTCGAGTGGCGTCTGCGGACAAACATTCCACTATAAATATGCCTTGTTTTTGTATTCCTGACATACCTTTAAAGTTTGAACATGGAATTTTGAACCACTTTGTGGTTAAGTTATATATGCACGAAAAGCATATATAAATATTCTGATCTACATTAGCGACACCTACAAAACAAATTCTTCACATGCCCATCTTTCTTTCATGATTAAGAGCTAGCAAGGCAGATGATGTTACAATTTTTGTTCTAATGTCTTCACAGTGTCATCTGAATGATATTCTTAGATAAAAGCCAAAAGAAAGAAGGAAATGGTTTGAAACACAGAGGCTATCAGACTTATGAATGCAACCAAAAAAATTATATTGATATTAAGGCTAAGATGGCAATTTCAAGATTCAGAAATTTGTATTAGGTGGTCAGCTTAAGATTGATCATCAACTACAAAGGTTGATGATGACCAAACTGCATAATGCAATAAATACATGATAGCAAGTCAACTGTCCTTGGAACTTTTTTAAGCAAAAGAAATCTAACTACCATGATGAATGGTGTCAAGGTGGCTTTGCAAAATAGGACTATAAGCCAGGCTATAAGAAGTTCTTTTGATTCAAAAGGAGTAGACAGTATCAATGACAATATTAATTATTAACAGATAAGTCATAATTTTTGCTTACAGGTAATACAGTTGATTCCTAAAAAAAAAAAAAAAAAAAAAAAATACTTAAATAGACAAGAACCAATGATTGTAATGTACTTTTTATGTTTGTTCTAATCATTTGGTATCCGAATTTTGTTAGTAAAAATCACTGAAACATATGGTTCCCATTTTGATATGACATTATACCATAGTAAAATACAGAGATGTTACATGCCTCTTCAAATTACTTAAACGAAAGAGGCAGTAGTTTTTTGGTTAATTCAGCAGAATCAAGGAAAAAAGTTACAACTGTGGAAATTTACAAAGTTCAAAATGATAGTTTTACTTTTGTGTAATAGTAGAACAATTTCTACATCCGTAAAAGAAAGAGTTCCAATAAACCCAAGAAGATGTAAAGAATGGGGTCCGAAGCCCAAACTGTTTGTCCATCGGGATCACTTCTTAAAGAAAACTAACATGAATGTTCATAATACTTTTTATTTTTGAAATAAATAATTAAGCTTCATTAAATTAGATAATTAAGATAATGTTGAATTAGTTATTTAATTATTACATAATGAATCCTATACATTGCAAAATCACTCGCCATTGAAACTACATGTTTTTGGTCACAGTGAGGATCCAACAGAAAGAATGAACGAACTATATTTTGAAATTAAATACCTATAAATGAAATATATATTTCATAAACACATTACTCAAGAAAAGCAGTAGAGGAAAATAAAAGCCTAAAAACTGCTAAATGTTCTTTATGAAGTTAAGAAGTTCATAAGAAATGAAGTTGGCATCACTATTAGAAATCGCAAGGAAATTATGAAGTGTGCTGAAAATTTTTATAGCAATTTAAATGGAAACTGTGAAGACTTATGTGAAATGGCAGGCATATCTGAAGTCCCTCCAGAGGAGATCAAGTACATCATCATCAAGAAACAAAAAGCAACAGGATAGAATCACAACAGATATTCTCAAAGAAATGGAAGGAATTCTGGCTACTCTTTTTACTAAATGTTTGAACCTTAGGGATATAGCAGAGGATTGGAAGAATGCAGTGGTAATATTACTATTTAAAAAAGGAGAAAGAGAAGATCTTGGGAATTATAGGTTAATCAGCCTCTTCCCAGTTTTATATAAAATATTTAGGAAAGTTATTAACAATCACGTGCAGAAAACTTTAGATTCTTTCCAACCAAGAGAGCAAGATGGATTTTATAGTCGATATAACACAACTGATCACATTCATGTTTTAGGAAAGTCATTGAGAGAACCAATGAACATATGCCACTTTGTATTGGATTTATTGACTATGAAATGTATTTTGACACAGTTAACATGTCTGCTGTTATTAGTGCTTTGGAAAATCATGATATTGATACTAGATATGTAGAACTTATCAAAAATATTTATAAGGATGTAACGACAATAATTCATTTCCGCTAAGATACAGAAAAAGCAAGATTGGAAAAGGTGTCAGACAGGTAATGCTATCTCTCCTAAACTATTTACAGCAGTACTTCAGGAAGAGTTCAAAAACTTAGACTGGGAAAAAGTCTCTGTTGAAGAAGTCCTTAGGTTGCTCCTGGAACCATTGTTGAACTGAGTCCTGCACATCATTGTTTGATGTGAATCGTTTGCCTTTGAGGGCACATTTCACCAAACATTTAAGAATCACAGCGGACATGTCGAACTGTAGGGGGGTGCATTAGCATTTCCACACGAATTTCTGCATTGTGGTGCAGACAACAACGGCAGTATGTGGGCGGGCATTGTTGTGGAGCAAAATGACACCCAGTGCAGAGTGTTTTGCCTTTATCGCTTGCTCAACTTTGTTAGTGTGTTGACCTAGCGAACGGCATTCACAGTTGCCCCTATCTCCAGAAATTCGATGAGGAGTGGGCCATGCTGATTAAAGAACAATGTCATCATTGCCTTATCCATACTGTTCTGTATGGCCTTGGACTTCTTTGGTGGTGGGGAAGCGATATGTTTCCACTATCGGCTCTGCCTCTTTGTTTCAGGCTGGTAACGATGGCACCACGTCTCATCGCCTGTCACAACATCTGACAAAGCAGGTCACCCTGTAGCCGATATCACTGCAGATGCTGCAGAGGAATCGTCATGCAATAGCCCTTTTGACCTTCATTATGGTGAACCCGCTGAGCGTAGATTTTTCGTTCCTGGAGCCTATTGGTCAGGATTTGATGGGTGGTACCGTGACTTACCAGTGCAACGATGTCGTCCACAGTGAGATGTCAGTTACCCCTAATCAACTCATCCTCACACACCACAACACTGTCAGTCACTTTTTGTGGTTGTTCTGGCCGGTTATTGTCACAGACAGACATGTGACAACAGTTTTTCCGAATGCGCAGTTGTGTAAGGCTCATGCAATTATCATAGTCACTGCTTTCATCTTTGTATATATCTGCCTGCTTCCCACACCTTCTGTTGTTGAAAAACACCTAACACCATGCTGCTCCTCTTTGCTCACTTCCATTTTGAAGAGTGGACAGTGACTACACTGCCACCAGTAGTGTTTGGCTCATGCACTGTGCGTCACGTGACATGTGACAACATGCATGAAGGTTGACTAGGTTCTCCGATGTACTCGCTTCACTTTCCTTGGGACAAAACTCGCAAGGATCATCGACACATTTTTCACAATCACAAATGTTCGGTTTTTAAATGACTGACCCTCATACATACAGAGCAGAGACATGGACATAGACCAGGAAAGCAATTCAGAGACTGCAGACAACTCGAAGAAGAATGGAAAGATGCATGTTAGGGAATCATGCAACGGGACCACAAAAGAAATGTATGGGTGAGACGGCAAACAAGAATGTCTGATATCATTATAAAGATGCTCAAATGATATTGGGCTGACCATGTACACTCATTAACAAAAAAAACGACGAACCTAGAAGGAGTTGTCCGATGGAGACAAAAATTGGTAGAGATGAAGATTATGTATAGAATAGAAAATGATTAAAATTTCAGACAAATTGAATGATTTATTTCAAAGTTACAGAGTTACAAAGTAACAAGCTCAATAAGGTGTTGACCCACCTCTACCCTGAATGCAAGCTGCCACACGACGTGGCATAGAGTGATAAAGCTCCCTGATGGTCTCCTGCGGTATTTCTTGCCAAATCTGCTCCAATTATCGGGCTACGTCATCCACATTCCCTAGTGGATGCAGTCGCCTTCTCATCATATCCCAGACATGCTCGATTGGAGAGAGATCTGGGGATCTGGCTGGCCAAGGAAGTGTTTCACAAGCTGCAAGACAGGTCATAGCAACACGTGCCGTATGTGGTCTGGCATTATCTTGCTGAAAAATAAGGCCAGGGTACTGCAAAAGGAAGGGTAGCAAAACAGGTCTCAGAATGTCGTTGACGTACCGCTGTGTTGTAAGTGTGCCGCTAATGACGACCAAAGGGGTCCGGCTATCAAGGGAAATGGCACCCCAGACCATAACTCCTGGTTGAGGACCTGTGTGGTGTGCAATAGTGAAAGCAGGATCGGCACGCTGCCCTGGGCGTCTCCAGACACGTCTGCGACGATCGTCAGGACACAGTTTGAAGCGGAATTCGTTGCTAAACACTATACGTCCTCAGTCAGCATCATTCCAACCAGATCGAGCCAAGCACCACTGAAATCTGGCCCGACGATGTGCAGACGTGAGTGGCAGGTGGCGTAGCGGTCGGTACGAGCGTAGATGTCGCTCTCTCAGCCGTCTGTGAATGGTCATGGTGGACACTCGTGTGCGGGTCGCACGTCTGATGGTTGATAACGATGATTCAAGCGCTGTGACAGCTGATCTGACAATCACTCTATCCTCCTGCTCTGCTGTGGCCCTAGGTCGACCGCTTCCTTCATGTCGCTGAAATCTGTGTCCACCCATTCTTGCCAGCATCTTCTAATCGCCTCATCACTTCGACCCATATGACGAGCGATTCTCAGATTTGCCCAACCTGCCTCTTTCAATTCAATGATACGACCTTTTTCATACTGACAGTTGCACATAATGAGCTCGAATCCTGCGGCGAGGCATTTTTTCAGTCGTTGAAAGGTATCCTAACTCGCAATGCAACAGAAATTTTGACCATCAGATTGAGAATTGCTTCTTATATACACCTGCTGAGTGCCGATGCACTGTAGCTCTCGCTATTCATTCATTGGACACCAAAGTTTAATCATTTGCATGGGCGGTCCCAATGTCTTTGCATACGAAATTTCATTACAATCGGACAACTCCTTCTAGGTGCGTCGTTTTTTTTGGTAATGTGTAGATAGACATAATGACAATAGATGGTCAACAGAAATTCTAAACTGCATTCTGAGGAATGAAAGGAAGCAGAGAAAACATCCACAAGGTAGATGAGTGATTGAAATTGAAAGTTTTGTTGGACTCCATTGGAAGAGAAAAGCTTTCGATCGAAAGAACTGGAAAAACCTTGGAGACCTTCATTCTGCAGTGGACGGAAAATGGTTAAAAATAATGATGATTACATAGTTGTAATCATAACTAAAGTTCACATTTCAAAAGGCTGTAACTTAGGAACAAATCAGCGAAACTACATCATAATTGATATGAGCACGACTGCAGTTATGGAATTTTAAATGGAGCAAAAATAAACATCAAAAATGGCCACTCAGACTGTACATGGCGCTGCACTACCATATTGGATACACATGGTACATTATGTGTTACAATGGACATGCTCAATATAAGTGTCCTCATGAAAAAGAATAGCAACAAAGTTATTAGTGAAAGCAAATACCTATAAAGGACTTACGAAAAAAGAAATCTTAAATAACTAATAATGAATTATATGCAACTATTTCTTACTACCGTTAATGCTGAAAATTAGTGTGGCTTAAGGTTTTAATTATTAGCATCAAAATTATGGTAATAAAAATTGCAAAAACGTAGTAGTTTGAATGACTGAATTCTGTATAACACGTAATTTATTATTAAACATTTAATTTAAACATTTTAACACAAAAATGAAAGCAATATAATAGAACAAGAAATCATTTTTAGTTTCATTTTTATACAAGGTTAGTAGAGTTTAATGGTGCAAAAGCATCTGAGGCTAAGCTGCGCCAAGAAAAATAAAAATTAGAAGAAGAATAGAAAAGGAAATGAAAACGAACTGTCTAGATAAGATAGGACAGAGAAAGGACAGAAATCAAGAAAAGAACAGATAGTGTTCAAAGGAAGATAGTAAATCATCTACAGGATATAGAAGAAAATAAAAAAGAACCTGATAATTATAAGAGAGTGGTAAGGCCACATTGATGAATGAAGCGTAAAACGGATGAAATGGGTAAAAGATCATTGTCAGATAAAAGCAGGGAAATATGAAAAGGAACGTGAAATTTAAAAAGAGATAAAAGCACTGACGACGATGCTGAGTAAAAGCTGGACATTCAATTAAAATATGATGAATGGTTAAAACAATGTTGCACGTAGCACATAGGTGTGTGTGTGTGTGGGGGGGAGCGTTCAGCAATAAATGTTGATGGGTAAGTCTCGTATGCCTGATCCTCAGACGTACCATAAGAACATCCTTCTGCTGAGTTGGAAACAGTCGATTTGTAGGGGAGGATAATAAAGGACTGACAAGACGAAGTTTATTGCCATGAAGATCCTCCCATTCATGTTACCAGGCAGCTCAGAGACGAAAACGAATAAGATTGTTAATGTCAGAGTGCGGAGTGGAGATCCATTGCAGTGGTCGACTAGCAGCAGACTTGGCAAGAGAATCAGAGAGGTCATTGCCGACGTAGCCTGGGATCCAGCAGAAATTAATAGTGCAATGGTGAAAACGTTGTAAAAAATCTAAAATGGATAAAACAAAAGGGTGAACCTTCAGGGTGTGACTGCACAGTGCCTGCAGAGCACTCTCAGAATTGCTATAGATTAGTGTTTTTGAAAATTTCTCCTGCAATGTATACTGTAAAGCTAGAAAAATGGCATAAAGCTCAGCAGAGAACACCGAAACCTCACAAGGAAGATGAACAGCATTACTGAAAGTCTCAGTATAAAAGGCTACTCTAACATAATACGCACCTTTTAGATCCATCGGTATAGAAAATGTTGAAATCGGAGTGAAGGGACAAATGATCCCGATGCAGAGACTGAAAGACTGTTTGAGGGCGTGTTGATTTTCGCAAAATTACGAAGCAAGAAATCACAGTTTGGTAGGTGATATTTCCAATGTACTGATGGCAAAGTAGGTAGAGTGGCAATTTTAAGGTCAATGAGCTATAGCGTAGTGAGCAAAGTTGTCACCCGATGTCCAAACGGTGGGATAATGGAAGGACGATTGGTGAAAAGTCATCCTTGATGGGGACAACAGACACATTGATGAGCAGGGTTATGTGGAAGTGAAGAAATACGGGCGAAATAATGGAGACACAAAGCTTGTCTACGAAAGTGCAGGGACGGTTCCAGAGCCTTTGCGTACAGGCTGGGAATGGGTGAAGTACGGAACGCACCGAGGCAGAAACGGAGGGCCTGATGGTGAACAGGATCAAGTGTCTGAAGGCCAGACAGCCATGCACAGCCATAATCCAGTTTGGATTGAATAAGGGCTCGATAAATGCACAACAAGGCCAAGCAATCGCCATCCCATGTGGAATGCGAAAGCACTTTGATACAATTTAGTTTTAAAAGACACCGTTTCCGAAGGTCAAGTATGTGATCCTTAAAAGTCAATTTCATATCAAAAATGAGGCCTAAAAATTTATACTGAGAAAGACATGGAAGTGTGACGCCACCAAGAGTCAGTTTGGGATCAGGAAAAATTCCCTGACATTGAGTGAAAAGGAGACGTACAGTCTTGGAGTGGGAGAAAGTAAAGCTATTAGTAACACTCTACGTCTGCAACCGATGCAGAGCTAACTGCAGTTGTCTTTCAATCAGATGTAAATTAACAGAAAGGCAGGAGAGCTGTAAGTCGTCAACATTTTAAATTTAAAAGCCTACAAGAAACATCACAATTTTAAATTTTACTTATTTGTATGTAGCGTATATTGAACATTTGATGTTCTTGTTTAATCAGTTTGAATATTTCTTTCTATTATCCGCAATGTTTTCATTATCTTCATCTTCACTCCTACATTCATTTTTTGTTATCAGTAAAAAATCTAAAAAAATTAAAAAATGCAAAAAGCACTGTAAATAACATAATGAAAGATCTCTTTTTTTGCTACAGAGTGACATTACAATCACCACGGACAACAGGAGAAAGTTTTTTACCTCTTCTGGATTCTCAGGAAAGAAAACACTTTATTTCACTGAAATACTGAGAATTAAAATATTAAACAGTATTTAGTACATATTACTTATATGTCCATAAATTTCAATACATAGAAAAAAAAAAAGAGCATAACTTTAACAAATTTGCTAAGATTTTAAGGAAATTTTTAGAAGTATTTCATCAATATAAATATAAATTTATTTCTTAAATGTCCACCCCTAGCCTTAATTCAGGCCTATGCAACCTCCATGGACATGTCAGCAGCGCTGTGTCCAGTGTCCATAGCATCTTCTTCAATTCAAGTGATGAGAGAAAACCTATCTTTAAAAATGGTGACTTTTTAATTGTTTTTTATATAATATTATATTATATAATACTGGTATTTTTATATACCAGTGCTTTGCGCGGATTAAAAAAAAGTTGCCCTGATGTGGAGAAGGAAGAAATTGTAATTATTAGATCACGTCAAACCTTTCCCAGTTGGTAAAAAAAAATTACATGATAAAAATATTCATATTCTCTAACCCAAAATTCCCGTAGATATCAAATTTCATTGAAATCAGAGGACATAAGGCTTCCTTTATTTTTTTTTGAAAAACACTTGAATATGTATTTCTTCATTTGTAAGAAGAGTATGTTTCCCGAGTTTCACATTACTAGTTTAAGCAGTTTCCAACATTTCTTAGTTACCTTAAACGGTTTCAGAGATATTCATTTCGCACCCATTTTCTTTTTCAGTTCGCTCTGTGGGTATTTTTTTTTTTTCTTTGAAAAACAGTTCAACAAGTATTTCTACATTTTTTAAGAAGTTTGTTTTTCTCCGAGTTTCATGTTTCTAGCTTAAGCAGTTTCCGAGCTAGGAGGACCCTTCAAGAAAGTTTGCCCCTCCCGTTTACACCCCTTAGGATGGCAAAATCAAAAATTAATCGAATGTGTATATTTTTCGATTTAGACAAAGACATGAGTGTCATGTCAAAGTTTGTGTTTCCAACTCAAATGGTTTCTGAGATATGCATACCCTTCAAGAAACTTGGCCCCCCCTCCCCCTCTCTTAAACTGTTTTGGAGTGGTATTGCCAAAAATCCTTTCTTAGTGAGTACTTACGTCATAAGGGGAAACCCATCCCTAAAATTTCAAGTTTCTAGGTTCAGCGGTTTCGGCTATGTGTTGATGAGTGAGTCAATCAGTCAGTCATGTGGGTTTTACCTTATATATATTCCGGTATTAATATTTTATATATATATATATATATATATATTAAGATTTGGAATTCAAATTATGACTAAGTTTTCCCTTAATTATATTCATCAAGATAAAAATTTACAGGTCATTCCATAGGCCTTTTGAGAACTACCTAGTCCTGAGAAACTGTGAACAAGTAGTAAACTATGTAGTTATCATTACTTTATTTATTCATGTCCTAAGAAAAATATCATACATAAATGAAAGAGATGGATTATGCCAGTGAGTTATATCATGAAACAATAGTTAGGGCATACTCCTGTCCAAAACACCAGTGTGATCTAATAAAGATGGCAGCAAGTGTATAAGGCTGGAATGGTTTAATAGCTGTAATTACTGTTTTTTTTTTTTTTTTTTTTTTTTTTTATAAATTGAATTTTTCAAAGCTTTTTTAAGCATCAAATGGACTTACTTTCCAAAATGTAGATCTTATAAATATAAGCATGTTTAAAAGCTTGATTTCTCTCTTGTAATTCTTCTCTCTCACAAATAGTAGATCCAATATGCGAACACCAACATGCTGACCCATTTCAGACAATCTAGAAATATTAAAAAAGAATATTTGTAACAATTTATACTAATGTACTTTTACTTATAAAACAGAGATGAGAATTATTATTACACAATAAATTGTCTACAGCAGAATTTCTTAACACTTACAAAGCAGACCTCTGCATTTCATGATCTCAACAAAAAATAATGTATATTGATATGTTGTTTAATTTTGCAAAAAGGAAATTCAACATTTTTCGATGGACAGTTTGGAAAATATTTCCAAAACAAGAGAAAATCGCAACTAAAGAAAGTTTTGCTAGTGGCTTGCCTTAGTGTTATGAGAACAGATTTGAGACGGTATATGATTAAGTCATTAATTCAGGAGAGGCTGTGCTTAATAAAACAAATCAAACTGCAGAATCTGATAATTTAGGGTTCTATTTGGCTCCATCTTGAAATTAATATAGTGGTAGGACAAAAATAATAAGACAAGACAGGAGTGTTCACCATGAGATTCCAAACAAAAGGCATCAGTGATAGGATAGCAGATGTCTTATTGTGGAGTGCATTTTGCTATTTCATGCTCTTTCAAAATGTCTGAAGAACATATTAATTTATCATTTTGGCAAAGGTAAAATTGTTGAGTAGTGACAATTTTACATAAACAAATAAAAAAAATAAATAAGCACTACAATTAAAAAGAATCTTTACAATCCATCTAACTCAGTCCCTTCAGTCATTGGAATAGGGGTGAAAGGGTATCTGGTAATTGGGGGTGGGGTGAAAGGATTACGAGTGTGTTTGCAGTAAGAATTTAACATCGTTATTATTGGCTTTAAGTATCCACATTTCTGAAGAACAGAATTCTCCGAAATATCAAATAAGACCTTTTTTTTAATTCCACAGTAATTTAACTAATAATAATATTTTATTTATTTGGCTAATTATTAAAAATATTTATTAAGCAATCAAATTTACAAGAAAATAAATTTTCTTGTAATTTTTTCTTCAGATAATACATTAAAATGTTTCTTGGTTTTTATTTTGAATAAGTTATAGTAATTTTTACGAACAATATTATATGATTTTTTTTTTATATTTAGGATTGAGAATCCCAAGTGCACTTAGTAACTCTTTGTTTATAGTTTCATCACATTTTTTTTTAAAAATATCATTATAAT
>JAFIDM010009631.1:2895791-2916040 GCA_023159025.1 Thereuonema tuberculata
TCAAACTTCATAATTCAAACAAATAACTAGTTTGTGTTTGAAACAATTAATAGATGTCTACATAAGAACATTATATTATCCTGGAACATTTACATTGGGTTATTCTAACAATAATAACATGTCATTACTTTAAAAACAAACCCAATCTTAAATTATTATTTTCATAATTTTAGTTCTTCAAATGCTATGACATTTTTGCAATTAATACAGGATTTTACCAATTCACTTGCTCAAGTAGTGAAATTAATATCTACTTCAATTCCTTCATTTCTGTTTAAATTACTCCTCTCAGTATTTCTTATGAAAATACTCTCCATTATTTTTCTTAATTTTGTGTCTTTTTCCGTATATAGCCTATATCATCCCCCCCCCCCAATTATTAAAGGAATGACCAAGATTACAATGTTCAGCTAATTCACATTTCTCACTTTGCTTTTTCTTTTTATAATTAAAATATTCTAAAACTCTCTCTCATATCGTTCTTTTACTTTCTCCCACATAAAAATTACCACAATTTAAACATTCAATCTTATAACTGATTTTCTTTTCTCGACCTTGTCTTCGACTTTTTCTATGTCGAGTAGTGACAAATTGGCAGCCTTCCACAAACCATCTTTCATTAATGTATTTCTCATTCCTAACTTCCAAGTAGTGTAGTTTCTGCCATTAAATAGCGTCGAGGTAGAATGCGTAACACCTCCCTCGGCCATATTGCTTAATCACTCAAAAATCAAATACTCAAACACTTCACAATAGTAATTTACTAGCATTTACTAGCACAGGCGCAGTAGAAGCGTGCTGGGCCCATAACCAATTGTGGGTTATTAATATTTATTATTGTATTAATATTTGTACCCATTGTTTTGTGATTAATTTTTTTTTTCCACAATTATTGAAACTAAATGTATTATTATTTGAGAATAATACAAATAATTCTTACTGGGGTAGCAGAGCACAGTTAGTGCGTTTGTGAAATATTAAAAGAGTAAAAGTCTTTAACACAATTGTTTCTCCTATTACACGTCACAGTTCAATATGGCTTCCATACAAAAGTTCTAATGCCGTCTGTATTAATTCGTTCATTCAGCTGACTATTCACCTGTGTGAATTTAAATTATCTATTCTTAGCTTAAAATAGATTTAAAATATCTATTCTTAGCTGTGCTAAATAATAATTTAATGGCTAATCACTTGTGTGAATTCTACTATCTCAATATAGCTTATCACCTGTATGAATAATTTAATTTCATTTGACTTTTCTCCTGTGGGGCAATAATTAAATTCATTTAGCTTTTCACCTGTGTGAAAATCATTAATTGGCTTATCACTTGTGTGAGAATCTTTAATCTGCATACTTGCAACTAATTTCTCTCGTCACTGTTGTTGCGTCATCCAAACTGACGTAGCTTCTATATTTAATTTTCTTCAATCACAACTAAATTCTTATAGTTTAATTCAATAATTATTATTTAATTCTCTTCTTCAATAATTTACTATTAGCTCTTCAACTTTATAATCTTTAATTTAACGAAAAATAATAATTAGTAACAGTTCACGCGACTTGCGTAAATTTCACTGCAACGAAAAGTTCTCATTGGTTCGTTCCACTTGAACTAAGTAGCATAATTGAAATCATAATTCTAATAAACCTTTCGTTGAATTATAAGTAATATTCTTCCATTAAATCTCCTTAAATTAAAACAGTCAATTGAAGCTGTTTCACAGTTCAATTCTCTCTTGATAATCATGTGATAATTCCCTTATGACTCTCTTCGAAAATCCTTTGCAAGTAAATCCAACAGTTCGATAATCCCTCATTGGAAAATCAATTTAAGTTTTCTACTTACAGTAATTGAGTTCGTTGATATAATTCTATGTGGCTTGGAGTTTTTCTCTGATGCCCTCGTAACATCACAGCCAGACTTCAAATCTCCCGCTTGCCACTGTCTAATCCTAATGCTGACGTATCCTCGCCTTTGCGTAATCCCACGTCACACTGATCTTGTCGCATATAACGACCTCTAGCGATCATCAACGAAACTCCTATTCTCACTAAAATTAATTCTCTGAAGTCAGATTGACTTCAGTCTAATATTTTAATCCACGAGACGAGAGTGGAAGGCGAAGAAGACGACGACTACTCAAAGCGAGGCAAATTTGCCTCTTTTATATATATCGTCTCTGACATAATTATTATGTTATGAAATTTAAATTTCATTCTATTTATTTGTTTAAATATAATTTAAAGCCTTTTTCAAAATAATAATAATATTTATTTATCTCTAATAAATAAATAATAATCTCCTACAGTATCGTTTCTACTGTTCCTCTCTTCATCCGCTAATTGTTGTGACCAATGTATATTAGAAAGTCAAAAAATTAATGAATTGGAGATTATTTTCAAAGATGAAAACCAATATCAGACATGAAACTAAAGATTCAGGGAAACAGAATGGTGAAATAAAAGTTTTTTTTATAGACAAAGCTATTCATGAAAAAAATAAAATTAAAGTAATAAAGCAAGAAGACTCAATGAAATCTCAAATGAAATTCTGAAGTACAGTCGAACCTCCATATATCGAAGTAGCAAATTTCCGGAAAAAAATTCGATATATAGAAATTTCGATATACAGAATTTTATCATAATTACTCCTAAAACATTCAAATTAAAGCTAATTTTCATATACGAAACTCAATTTCTAATTTATACGCGAATCACATTAAATGAAAGTTAATACGGGTAATTAAAAAATGAATCAATATGAAAGATTTATTGAGTACTACATACCTTTAAAAAAAACAATAATCCAGACAGTGGTTACAATGATCACAATTACATTTTTGTTAAAAAAACTTTGAATATCTTGCTGAATAGCCAGTTTTGCGGAAAGTTCATCAAAGAAATGCTAGCTTTTATTCAGTCCACTAAAAACTTCAACAGGAACTTTTTTCGCGAATTGAAGTCCATGACGTATTGTTTCAAACGCTTCTCGCATTTCTTTTTTCGATGGCTTGGAAATGTTTTCAGATTCATTTACTTCCTCTGGTTCTTCGATTTCTTTTTCAGTTTCATGAAACGAACTCAGTATGTCTTCGTCTATAGGATAATCAACAACGGCATTCCAATTTTTTATAATAGTCGGGAATACCAAATTTAGCTGAAATGTCTTTTTTGCGCATTCCGCTATCTACATTCTTCAGCAATTCAACTTTATCCACACTTTTATCCCAATAACTCTTGAAATAAAATTTCGATATATAGAGATTTTTTCGATATATAGAAACAGTTTTTCTATTTAATGAACATGGAGATTTGCTAAGAGTTCGATATATAGAAAATTTCGATACGTGGAAGTTCGATATATGGAGGTTCGACTGTATTAAGAACAAAATTTTTAACAAATCATATTAAAATGTTTTAACACGTTGCCTGCTGACTACAAGGGTCCATGTAGATGGCAATAGTAGTAGATATGCCGATTACAGGAGTTGTGTTGAGTGGCTAACTCTTAATCAGTAAGCTGCCGGTGCTTGTAAGAGGAACTTTTATTGTCTGTGGCATCTCGCCTTCAACTGTCATAAACAGTTATCAGCACCGAACTTTTTTTTTTTCTCCCCATAATAGTGAGTGATATACCAGGGCCTTGAACAGCACTAGATTCTCTAAATTTGTTAATTATTGATTTTTAGAACTCTGAATTTAAAAAAAAAATAAAATAGAAGTTTCTTGATCATATACCTAATTTAATTTTGTATAAATTTTCTCTGAGAATTTACGTTTATTAATAAATAAAAAATATATTCTTTATTCTATCCTATTTACATTTTATTTCCTTATCATATCATTGACGAAATCATAAAAAAACTACTCAAAATAAATCTAGTATCGAGCAGAGCAGACACTTAACACAGCAATTTAAACAGAGGTTACATGGCCTACATGGAGCTGAGAGTTGATTTGAGCAGATTTGGGGGGGGGGGTTGTGGTTTGAAATATGATATGTACTGACTTTTCATTTTACCATATAATAACGTAAAATAATCTAATGGCACCTGGGGATCGCCAACTCTTACAATGGTGGCAGCCAAATGTTAACAAGATATGGAATGGATCAAGGTTTCCTCTTCCATGGAAAATGGTTTGGATTACACCTATCTTTAGAGGAGGAGAATAAAGTTCTGTGAAAAATTTTAGAATTTCTATTGTATGGACTTTATCTTTTCCCCAAATGAGCACTGACAGCATACTGACCAATAGTTTGCCTAGCTACATAACACGGCGCCATGGCCAATTACATGTTAGTAGTAGACAAGTAATTGGCATGTCTACTACTAACGCCATCTATGAAACTATGTAATCAGCAGCCAACATGTTAAATTGTAGTAACGTTAGTATATGGGTCCAGTAGTCCAGTGGTTTAGGCAATGGACTGTAGACTGGAGCAGCCCAGGTCAATTTCCTGCGGTGACTTTTCCATTTATCATTTCTCCTCCAGATGGACCTTAGGGTTCACCCAGCCCTGTATCAAATGTACACTGGATTTCTTACATGGGGGTTAAAGGCAGGGGCTGACCATCCAATCTCAACTAGTCCCATTGGTGGAGAATCACTGGAAGTCAAAACCTCCCATGCACCCAAGGACCTGCATGGCCTGCAGAGGTACAGCTATAACCTTTAATTTTAGTATGCAATTTTCCCATCATTATGTAGTTCAAGCATAAATCTTATGTTGTCCTTTCTATGTACTCCTGAAGTAATGCCAGATACATTTTTAATTATTAATGACTGTTTCTATGATACCATCTATATGCATTCAGTTCTACATCTACAACAACAATTGGATGGTGTCGTGCATCATTTGACCAAGCGCCAAAATAGATTTTTTGATTATTGCTCCATCTTCTAGCTAAAGCTGTCAACTCTTCAGAAAAAAATGTTCCTGCTTGCTATCTCAACATTGTTCTGCAAAAAATTAATTATGAATAAACGCCAATCGACTAATTGTAACAAACATTTGCATCACGATGCATCATGTGGCTAACGACCTTTGTTGCATGGTCATTTGATTCAAAATTCATATGTCATCATGTATGGTATATTTCATTTTGATATATAACACTCTTCATTTCATAAAGAAATGTGAATTAATACATCAGCTTTTGCATTTATGCGAATAACTCAAAATCAAATTTTGGTGCTTGGTCAGTCAAATGATGCATAATACCATGCAACTTGTCCAAATGGCTTTATTAGATAAGATATATCATCTCCTCTTGAATGAACAAGGAACTTCTTTCAAGATAGTTCAATATAGAATTAAGAGACGAGCTATTAAATAAGTCTAATTGACGAATCAAGCTACAGGATAAATCTTAAACCATACTTTTAATTTTTCTAATGACATTTGATAAAGTACAAAAGTCAGTCATTCCATGCCATGAACCCACACCAGTGGACTCTATCTTGTTAAAACATGCATGGATCTGCTGACTGGAGTGAATGTTCAACTGTCCAATATTTTAAGGCAGGCAATGGAATGCAAGGTTTGAACCAGAATGATAGAAAGATGTAATTGACTCTGACAACAGATACTTTAAGAGAATAGTTTAACTATTTATTGTTTTTCTATTGTAAAAAAATTTAAACTGTAATGACCCAAGATTTGCTACATCTTTCTCCCTTTCCTACCCTTTATTTTCATCACTTTTGGATGAAAATAAACTTTGGAAATATTTTTCTTACTCTTCATTTCCCCAAACATTGGTCTAAATGTTTCTTTGTTCTCTTGAACAGGTATTATTCCAGATGCTTTGTGATGCTCCCTTGAGCTTCCTTCTCATCTGGCACCCATTTTGCACAACTTTCTCTTCTCATCTGGGCTTCGCTTTTATTACTTTTCAGCCTCACCTTTCTTCATATTTATTGCCTTCCTTTGTTTCTTCTGTCTTTCAGCATATTAGCAGATGTATTCACAGACAGGCCGGCATCTTCTGCATCCAAACTGCTGCTCTCCTTAGTGACGTCACATCAGGGGGGACAATGCGAATAGGAGAAAAGAAAAATACACAGTGTGAAGGGAGCATCTGAGAAGAGCAGGCAGCCAGTTATTTGTTGCCCTTCGAGTGCTTGCTGCCATTAAAAGAAACTACAGCTTCTAATGAAGGCTACTTGGCCCATCTTTAAAAAAGAACCAGCCGAGGTTCACTAGGAAGGCAAGGCACAGTATTTATTCCCATCACGGAGGATCTTGTTGCATCTAGTGCGTTCTGCGAGTCCTTCCTCCTTGCAAAGCGAGAGGCTATACTTCGCATTGCGGAAGACTTCTGTCGAATGAGCGTTCTTCAAATCCTCTCACTTGAGAAGTGAAAGTGAGTCACCGCAACAGGAGCCCCAGAAGCTCACCCGTGTGCTCAGAAATTGTATCTGGTTTGCCCTTCCCTCATCATCTGGGCTCTGAAAGAAGGCAAACCAAAGTCGATGGTCTTGTCTAGCCTACCTGCGATCGGTCGGAGGTTGCACTAGGACTGAAAAGTGCGGACTGAACGCAGACCCTCACAGTTCCCGAAAATCTGTACGGACTGCTTATGATCTCGGACGAACACTGTGCGGTTCAATAACTTGGCTTCATAGCCGTGACAACTGATTCGGTGTTCAGTGCATAGTTATTTGTATTGGCTATATTATATGTATTTTATTTCTTTTGGAACCCTGGGGTAAAGTATATCCTTACTTTATTTACATATATGTATTGTTTCTTTTTTATTATTAAATCCCTTTGTATTTTAGACTAGTTATCACATATTATTTATTTATCGTAACTTATTTGCTGACATTGTATTTTATTTATTAACTTTGCATTGGTCGGGGCTGAGAGAAAAGCAGCTAGAATTAAGGTGTGGATCTTGCTGCAGAACCTTTTGAATGCTTTCCTTCTCTTTACCGCTTCAACTGATTTCGCAACCCACTTGGTCACACCCCCTCCTTTTCTATCAGCCTCTGCCATGGCTAGACAGCATAGTGTCATCCCCCTCTCCCCCTACTTTGTTTACAAACAGTCCCCTTCCCTTCTGGCCTCACTGCCCAACACTGTCATATTCTTCCCGAATCCTTAACTCTTCGTTTTCTTATTTTTTGGCTCCTTAAACGAGGTAAATTTGGGCCCAGCGCCTCACTATTTATTTAAGTCTTCCACTGCCATAAATTCTCCTTCACCTCACCTCCCCCCATGCTTGAATGTAGACCTAAACCACGAAAAGGTGTTACAAAACAATATGGAATATATCTAGGACATTAAGAGGAGCACATGTAATTTCATAGCAATATCCATGCAGAAATATAGGATGGTTTGTTTCATCAGAACCATCTTTTGATGAATAATGTCAATGGTGCCACTCAGTTGATTAAAATTTTACTAATGTCATCAAAAGACCAACCTACAAATGTTAAATCATACATATTTCTGTTCATTTTGGTTGGATTTTAATGCAAAAAGTAATTTCTAGCTCTATAAAAAGAAGTAATCACTTTAGGATTAAATAAAAGAATAAATATAAAATTTGACATCATTTTCATCATTTTTGGACAAGTTAAGGCATTCCTGATGCAGTATTAATGAAGAAATTGTGGAACTGATGCAAAACTATATATAAATAAATAACTTTCTTGTTAATTTCATTTTCAATTTCTCTTCTTAAAATGATATAAAAATTTCCAATATTAATTAATTAAAAACATTTAATTAATTGCTCACAAATTCTGATGCAGAAATAAATTACTTTTATATAAAATAAAACTACATTTCTGTAAACAAAATGTAGTTAAAGCAGCAATTTAATTTATAATAATGTGAACTATTCTTCAGTGATTTGTGAATGTAATTTTCTATGCTAATGGAAATTGCTAAGGCAGTGTGTAAGTCAGAGTTTTAAAACTTTCTCCCAATATTCAATCTACCCTGATTCATATTGCTTACTTCAATGGCAAGCCTAAAATAGCTTTTACTCTTCTCATTAATTCTCTGCCATGAAAGTTGTTCATTCTTTTCTGCTACTTCAATTGCAAAGTTTTCTGCACCAGGGTAAACATTAACATTACTGATCAGTCTGGAACCTTCAGCCAACATGCATTGAAAAAAAAAAACTCCTAGTATGTTGTAAGTTGGTTGGTTGGTTGGTGTTTAATGGCGCAAAAGCAGCTGCGGCTAAGCTGCGCCAAGAAAGGTAAAAAAGAAAAGAAAATGGAATGAAGACTAACTACATATATCTAGCTAAAAAGGACAAAAACAAGAAAAGAATAGGTAGTGTGCAAAGTAAGATAATAGGATATAGGTAAAATGATAGGTATTTAGAAGAAAAGTAAAAAATCTGAGAATTACAATAGAGTGGCAAGGCCACATTGATGAATGAAGTGTAAAACTGATGAAATGGGTAAAAGATCATTATCATTTAAAAGCAATGAAATATGAAAAGGAACGTGAAATTTAAAAAGAGGATAAAAGCACTGACGACGATGTCGAGTAAAAGCAGGACAGTCAATTAAAATATGATGGACGGTTAAAACAACGTTGCACGTAGAACACTGGGGAGGTGGACGATTCAGCAATAAGTAGCTATGTGTCAGTCTTGTATGGCCGATCCTCAGACGCACCAGAAGAACATCCTTCCGGCGAGTTGGAAACAGTCGAGTGGCAGGAGAGGATAACGAAGGACTGACAAGACGAAGTTTATTGCCGTGAAGAGCATCCCATTCGTGTTGCCAGGCAGATCGGAGACGAGAACGTATAAGTGCGTAGATGTCAGAGGCCGGAGTGGAGATCCGTCGCAAGGGTAAACTAGCAGCAGACTTTGCGAGAGAATCAGCGTGGTCATTGCCGACAATGCCGACGTGGCCTGGGATCCAGCAGAAAATGATAGTGCAACGGTGAAAACGCTGTAAAAAATCTAAAATGGATAAAACAAAAGGGTGACCCTTCAGGGTGTGACTGCACAGTGCCCGCAAAGCGCTCTCAGAATCACTGTAGATAAGTGTGTGCGTAAACTTCTCCTGCAAAGCATACTGTAAAGCTAGGAAGATGGCATAAAGCTCAGCAGAAAACACAGATGCCTCAGAAGGAAGATGAACAGCACGACTGAAAGTAGCAGTGTAAAAAGCAGCTCCAACATAATCTGCACCTTTAGATCCGTCGGTATAGAAGATGTTGAAATCAGAGTGACGGGACAAATGATCTTGATGCAGAGACTGAAAGACTGTCGAGGGAGTGTTGGTTTTCGCAAAAGTACGAAGAGAGAAATCACAGGTGGGGAGAGGATATTTCCAATGCGCGGATGGTGAAGTAGGTAGAGTGGCAATGTGAAGGTCAGCGAGCTGTAGTGTATTGAGCCAAGTCGTCACCCGATGTCCAAAAGGTGGTATAATGGAAGGACGATTGGTGAAAAGACGTCGTTGACGAGGACGACACACACATTGATAAGCAGGATTATTGGGAAGTGAAGAAATACGGGCGAAATATTGGAGAGACAAAACTTGTCGACGAAAGTGCAGGGACGGTTCCAGAGCCTCTGCATACAGGCTGGGAATCGGTGAAGTACGGAAAGCACCGAGGCAGAAGCGGAGGGCCTGATGGTGTACAGGATCAAGTGTCCGAAGGACAGACGGTCGCGCAGAGCCATAGACAATGCAGCCATAATCCAATTTGGATCGAATAAGGGCTCGGTAAATGCGCAACAAGGCCAAGCGATCATCACCCCATTTGGAATGCGAAAGCACTTTGATACAATTTAGTTTTAAAAGACACCGTTTCCGAAGGTCAAGTATGTGATCCTTAAAAGTCAATTTCTTATCAAAAATGAGGCCTAAAAATTTATGCTGAGACACACATGGAAGTGAGACGCCACCAAGAGTCAGCTTGGGATCAGGAAAAATTCCCTGACGTCGAGTGAAATGGACACACACAGTCTTGGATTGTGAGAAAGTAAAACCATTAGAAACACTCCAAGTCTGCAACTGATGTAGAGCTAACTGCAGTTGTCGTTCAATCAGACGTAAATTAACAGAACTGCAAGAGATCTGTAAGTCGTCAACATATAAAGAGTGGTGAACTGACGAAGGCAAAACAGAAATGATGCCATTAATCTTTACAGAAAAAAGGGTAACGCTCAAGACACAGCCCTGAGGTACTCCGAGTTCTTGAGGATAACATGTAGAGAGCGTAGATCCTAGACGTACTTGAAAGGTACGATTCGCAAGAAAATTGCGAATGAAAATAGGCATGTGACCACGAAGGCCGTAATGAAGAAGATCTTGTAAAATGCCAAATTTCCAGGTGCGATCGTATGCCTTCTCCAAGTCAAAGAAAATGGAGACGAGGTGTTCTCTATTAACAAATGCAGTGCGAATAGCATCTTCCAAACGTACAAGATGGTCAACCGTAGAGCGATGCTGCCGGAAACCACACTGTGTGGTAGCGAGAAGTTTATTGGCTTCAAGATACCATTGAAGGCGGCGATTTACCATTCGTTCAAGCGTCTTACATAAGCAGCTAGTGAGGGCAATGGGGCGATAATTATTTGGATCACTGGCGTCTTTACCAGGTTTGGCAAAAGGAATGACTATAGCTCGTCGCCAACTATCAGGAAATAAATGTTCCAACCAGATTTTATTAAAGATGGACAGAAGAACATTCAACGACGAAACAGATAAGTGTCGCAACATCACATAATGAATTCCGTCAGGGCCGCAGGCAGTATTTTTGCTGGTGTCTAGTGCAAACAATAATTCCTGTAAACTAAATGGGAGATTGTATGGTTCTCTGTTGGAAGAAGAAAACTTTAAAGGAATAGCTTCAGCACGGTCTTTAATTGTTTGAAAAGTAGGAGATAAAAGTGCAGGGCTGGAATTCCGTGCAAAAGCACGTCCAAGGGCTTCAGCTTGTGCGGAGATAGTAGCTATTTCTTTTCCATCTTCTTTCAGTATGTGCATAGATTGAGATCTGTACTTTCCATGCATCTTACGAATGTTATCCCAAAGGGTCTTTGAAGACAAAGTACAAGTTAGTGATGAAACAAAACGTTGCCACGACTCTCTCTGACCAATGCGACGGATACGACGAGCAGAAGCACGTGCTCGCTTAAAAGCCAAAAGATTGGCAGAAGTTGGATAACGGCGGAAAATGTTCCAAGCTTTCTGCTTAATCTTCTGTGCAGACGTACAGTCACTAGTCCACCAAGGTTTGGGATGCAGAGGGAATCGTCCAGATGTTTGTGGAATTGTTGCTTTGGCAGCACAAATAATGATATGAGTGACCTCGTCAATAAGTTGATCAATGGTAGCTGAAAGATCAATGGCCTCCAGATTACAGCGGCTAGTAAAAGTTATCCAATCAGCAGAGTCAAATTTCCAACGATGAAGACTGGGTGATGAAACAGCTGAACGAGGGAGCTCTTTGAGAATGATTGGGAAATGGTCACTGCCACCAGGGTCGTTGATAACATCCCATGAGAAATGGGGAAAGAGTGACGCAGAACCTATAGCTAAATCAATAGCAGAGAAAGATATTGGCGAGGATGAGAAATGAGTTGCGGCGCCTGTGTTAATAGTGTAGTCAGTTTAGGAAAATTAGTTTAAAAAATTGTTACAAGCATGGGACTTGGTATGTGGAAAGTACTTGATCATCCCAATAACATACTAAAAGTCCCCAAAAATCAAACTTGTGCTACGGCCGCCATCTTGGAAAATGGCGGCTGAAATGAACTTTTTGGCAGCAACCCCTTTTAACCCCTACAGGCAGGCCTCTAATTGAGATAGAAAGATAATTTTGGTGTCTACGGCTTCGTAAGGGATTACTCTATCCCCTGATGTGCATTTTATGAATGTCAGGGGTCCTACGGGAGAGAGGGAGGGTAAAGTTCGAGCAATTTGATCAATTTTGTCGAACTTTTTTGTTTTTCTTCTTCATCTTCTTCTACAAATTGGGTACTATCCTCAGAAGTGTAACCTCCTTGGAATCCCTGTTTCATTAGCTTTCCAACGATGTATAGTTCATGGCGCTGGGATAATTAGGAGCCGTGCTACGGCCACCAGTGTGAAGTTCTACGACTTCATTGATTTCACTGGCAGGCGTGTATGAAGGGTTAATCCAAAAACTTCAACATGATATAAAATCTTACCTGTTTGTTTTAAAATTGTATTGACAGAGCATTTTAATGAAGATGAAAGTACAAATTAGTGAAAGTACAACAATATAAATTGCGTTGAGAAGCTTTTTTATGTCCTAAATGATTAAACCATGTTTCTCTGAAAAAACAGTACATAAAACGTGGGCTGAAATGCCATACCAGTATATCATAAGATACGCTCACTTAAATCTTAATTTCTTTCAAAGAAGTAAAAACATTTTACATATATTAAATATTGCTGAAGGCTACAAATTAAGGTATGCTTTCTTAAAACTGTTAGTATACTCAATTAAATATATTTTATCTTTAACTTTTATCAAATTAACACTAATTGATTTTGATTTAGGAAAATAAAAAATAAAAATAGAAGACATATGTTGCCTTAATGAAAATATAGTACATAGTTAGTTTTCTTCATCATCATCAGAAAGAATTGTAGTGTTCACTTCAGAATTCATACATGATAATCCTTGACAGTTTCTGCACATGGCAGAGCACGTCAAGCCAGATCTTCTACAGTCACATCTATTAGTACAGTCTGATTTGCAAGCACATGAGATGAGTGTTAACAAGTCTGGTGGAGCAGGGTTTTTGGTCATGGGCACAGGTTTCAAGAGGTTTCCTTCTTGTATCCATCCCCATTCAGTGGGATTCATCTCATTACCCATCCACTGTTGAACTTGAAGGTAAACGCGATATGAATGCTGAGCTGCTGCATCACTAGTTGGAGGCAAAGATGCAAGGTCAAAGGTTTTGCCCACTGACTGCTTAGAAATCAAGTGATGGTATTTGTAATATCTGAAATCATCTAAGGTAGTACTGTTTGATGGTCCATATAGTTGAAGAAAAAATACTTCGCCTGCCGCAGCTATGTCTTCTTTGCTTGAAGAAGGATCGTTAAATACTTTCATTTTCTCTCTGAGAGCACTGTCTTTCTCTAATACCCTAAATGCATTTAGCTTTCCTTTCCTGAACATGGCAGAGGTTGTGTCACAGCCTGTTACTGCATGTGCAAACATAAGAAGCTCCCTAGTTTCTTCAAGCAAAGGTATTTGTCGAGCTATACTGTACAAAGTTTCTTGTGATTTAGAACCAGAAGCAGGACTGAGGAAGAAAACCTTGTCTGTTTCAGAAGCAAATGTAGTTAAAAGAACAAGCAAATCTGTGTCTTGGCCAACAACTACAACTGCAGCACCAGTAAGTGCCATTTCTAATGCTGTTGAAACGATTACAGAATCTGCATCTGCTTCTGCCAACTTCACTTGTATATTCGATGACATGAAATGTCTCGCAATAACTTCTATAAATGACTTTTTGTTCCTACTGTTAGCTAAAAACTCTGCCTGTGTGGTTGTTACCACCGCATTTTCTTTGGGTTGAATTGTAGCAGACGTTCTTTTGGCAGCTCTTCTTTGATGTTCACAGCACTTGGTTGTAGGATAATCAGGATACCCGTCAAAAATCACCCAACAGTTACTTCCATAGCGAGATGTGATGTAAGAAATATAGCAATTAACCACATCTCCGTATGTGGCAGGTCGGGGCCAAAGTACACTGTGGAGAAGATGTCCCCCGTCCAAAATAAATACACAATTATCAGGAATGTTTGTAGTTTCCGCAGCTTGAAAGACTTTAAGTAGAAAAGACTTCACACCTTTTCTTAGTGACACTTCATCAAATAGAGAAGGAGGCCTTGGTGCTAACTCATACGTGAAACACTTTTTCAATTTCTTTGGTTCTTTCTCAACACATATAATTCTGTTGAAAAGCTGCTGGGTATTGACAGTAACAGTATCAGCTCCCAACCTGATTGCAGAGTTGACTTCTGCAAGCGGTTTTGCCTTATATTTCCTTTTAATTGTGATCGTACCAAAGATTTTTTCTTTCATATCTTCCATAGACACCTCTCCCAACTCTCGTGCTTGATCACAAGTTATTGATGAATCACCTACTAGTCCCGTGGATAGAGATACTAATTCCCCAGAGGCATGCTGAAATGGATTGTGCTCCAATAACCAGTTACAAAATATTTGTAAATCTTGTGAATCTCGAATTTCTCTGCTTGGGTTCTCTTCTGCATGATGTTCAGATGTCTTTGAGAATACACCAGTAAAATGTTCAACAGTTTTGGTAACTTCAGTGCATAGTGGAAGAGATGTGGTCCATCGTAAAATAGTTTTCTCTGTCATACCCCGGCCATGTGTTAGGCCACCAATAGATTTCATAGGTCTCATTAGTGATTGTTCTATTACCATATCAGACCAAGTACCAGACCAAAATCTGGAAGACCGACGAATGCAGAAAAATCCAGCCTTAGAAAAACGCTCAAAATCTCCATCTTCCATCTTGGATGGTAGATCAAGCATCTTCTGGATATAGAGTTGAGCACTTTTTGCATACAAATTATGACCTGCGGCATGAAAATAAGGTAACATACAGATTACTGTATTCAGATGAAGTGCAAAATCTCCTGTCCTTTCAGCTCTGATAAACTCCATAATGAGAATAACCATTTTAATATATTGGACCCACAGTTTAGCTGTCCTACTACTTTGTTCTGCTTCTCTGCAGGCAGCTAAAATATCCAACACTATGCGTTCTCCTGCGTTTGAAGTCATGATATCCTCTGGTGCTACTTCATTTCTTAATACCCGTTCACTGTCCGAAACAAAAGTTTTCAAGATGTCACTTACCAGAGCTGGAAATTTTACAGTTAGACACTTGAACAGAGCAACTACTGTGAGGAAATGGGCTCTCAAAGATCGATAAAATGCATGGCCTGATATCAAATGAGGAACAGTATGTTTGGCATAGACACTTCCCCACAGCTCTTCTATGCCGCTTCCTTTCATGATGTTTCCAATACATCCCAGATAACTCATTAACAGATGAAAGCCTCCGAGTCTAACAATAACTGAAGAGATTATGCTGTCCTTTTCTGCTGCTTCCACTATTTCGCATGCTTTTATGAAAAGTGGTTGGTCAAAGGTTACAATACAAGACCTATTCTTCAGATTGCATTCTGATGCAGCAAATGTCAAAGCAGAATTAATTGTGGTCAGATTGCTGGCCTCTAAATGGATGACAGGCAATGGTAGAATTTTTGAAACTTCATAATTTCCAGCTTCTTGCATAGCTTCTTGCATGAATCCATTCCAGAAGGGAAGAGAATTTTCTGAAAATAAGAATCCTGCAATCCAAAGAAAATTGACCTGAAATCCATTTTGAATCACGCCTAACTCAACACTTTTAACATCAACTGATTTCATCTTTAGGTTCTTTAAACCTGGTGTGGATGGTTTCCTGTATTGCACTAGAGGTATTGAGTTAATAGCAGGATTTAATTTCCTCTTAGTGTCTCGAACCAAAGGAGTGGAAGTCAAAACTGTATTGCCTGGCGTTATGCATTTTATACCGCCAAGTACGTGAATTGTACCATGTCCATCTATAGTTTTTGTGTTTACATCGGCATTGTCGAACACATATTGCACAAAGGCATCATTACGTACCTCTGGTTGCACATTTTCATTGGCTGCATTTAGGTATGCTACAGTCTCATTATATGAAGCACACAGTGACATTGAATGAAGCAGATCAATTACATGTCTCGAGCCATACTTTGAATGTAAGTGTACTGATAGGGACAGGTGAAGTGGTGAAAGAAATGATCTTGGGCGACAAGCTGCTATTATAGATTGGCTAATGGTAGTAATTGCTCTTGATTTTTCATTTTCTTTCCCCTTACTTCCCTGAATCAAAATGTTAAGGAATCGTTCTAATGATTGTGGGATAAGGTTTGAACCTCCATTATTCATTTCATCTACCGTTGGATACGCTGACATGTCATAAAATTTTCCTCTAATATCCTGCCTTACTATTTCTGCAGCCATTTCTACTATCCGAAGACGTTCACTTTCTATTGTTTTCTTTCTTTGTGAATACCACTGATCAAAGAGAATGTTATGAGCAGTTCCCAAGAAACTGATAATAAGTGGCCTGCTTCCAAACGCTTCAGTTACTATTATTCTGTCTTTAAAGTGACTTTTTAAGCGAGTTTTAAGAAGGTAGTCCGAAATATCACACTGCTCTCCACCTGGAATATGGTTGATAATGTCTTTCATTTCAGGTAAAGTGAATTGACATTCATCTTGGCTCTCAATATAATCATACAAAAATTGCAATACAGCATCATATTTATCATTAGTTGGTCTTCCTGACCTGGTATGTTCCTTTATACGCCTGAAACTAACATAACAATCAACATGATATCGCGCCTCTTCTGCTATCAAATCCACATTCATTACCCGATACTTCACATCTTCACCCAATTGATCTTCACGTTCATTACATTTAGTCAAAATAGATTTCTGAATTTCCTTCGTTTCAATCAATGAAATTCGCCTTCTCCTACCTTTTGACAACTTACGATTCGGAGTTACTACATTTTTCTCACAAAATAGGCAACAAGTCTTGTAACAAAATGATGATCGTGATCTTCGTGAAGGTCCTGCACTTCTTTCTTCATGTTCTTGCTCTTCACGTTTTCGTTTTGATGCTTTAATACTGCTTGGTTTTGTGTATATTTTTCTGCAAGTAACGTGAACTTTAATTTCCTCACGATTTACAAACTTCTGCCACAACTCATCTTCTCTTTCTTTACTTGCTGCAATAAGTCCACCCAATCCTTTTCTTATAATCACAGTTTTTTCTTTACTGAGGTTCTCATTGCACAAAACACAATTCACTGTTTCCATATTTATGGTTCACTTTCAAACACATGTATTCTTTTGATGATGTCTGATCTGTCTCTTCCCCAATGTCCAAAGTCCAACATCACCCTGACAACAATTTAGCCTCGCACCCATGTCCCCTTCTAATCCCACCTATTAAGCCACAACACACATTTTATGCAGCAGATCTTCACCTGGTAATTCAAGTTCAACATACAAATTTAAAACATTTCGTTACGGTGCATACTTTCTGAGAGAATAGAAATATCTTAACCCTTCATATACGTCTGTCAGTGAAATCAAGGAAGTCGTAGAACTTCACACTGGTGGCCGTAGCACGGCTCCTAATTATCCCAGCGCCATGAACTATACATCGTTGGAAAGCTAATGGAACAGGGATTCCAAGGAGGTTACACTTCTGACGATAGTACTTAATTTGTAGAAGAAGATGAAGAAGAAAAACAAAAAAGTTCGACAAAATTGATTAAATTGCTCGAACTTTACCCTCCCTCTCTCCCGTACGACCCCTGACATTCATAAAATGCACATAAGGGGATAGAGTAATCCCTTACGAAGACGTAGACACTAAAATTATCTTTCTATCTCAATTAGGGGCTTGCCTATAGGAGTTAAAAGGGGTTGCTGCCAAGCGCATGAGAAAGTTCATTTTAGCCGCCATTTTCCAAGATGGAGGCCGTAGCACAAGTTTGATTTTTGGGGACTTTTAGTATGTTATTGGGATGATCAAGTACTTTCCACATACCAAGTCCCATGCTTGTAACAATTTTTTAAACTAATCACCAAAATTTGACTTAAAATGACTACACTATAAAGATACAAAGATTACGCCGAACTAAAAGATCTTCAATAACAGCACCTCTAGGATTGGTGGATGAAGAACCCCAGACAGGAGAATGAGCGTTGAAATCTCCGACTAAGAGAAACGGAGTCGGTAATTGATCCATAAGCTGAGCAATGTCTGTAAGCGAAACAGGGGCTGTGGGGGATAGATATAAGCTACAGATAGTGAAAAGGCGGCTAGTGGAAAGGCGAGCAGCAACAGCTTCCAAAGAAGTCGTAAGTGGGACATGAGAGGATGGAGTATCATGTCGAATAAAGAGACAAACGCCTCCGCCGCTTCTATCGGTCCGCTGTTTACTCAGCATAGAATATCCTGGAAGAGAAACTGTGTCGTTTCCTGTAAGAAAAGTTTCCTGGAGACACATACAGACTGGATGATTTGTAGAAAGGAGGGCTTTAACATCGTTCAGGTTGGAGCGAAGTCCTCGACAATTCCAATACAGTAAGGCCATTAAAAGATAAAAAAGGGTAAAAGCCTAAAAATCAAGGTGGAGGTGCTGGTGGTGCCCTAAAGTTTGGGTGTTTGGAGGAGTCCTCCAGATCGTCTTCATAAAACCGTCTAGGAGAGAAATGTCTCCGACGGCCACGAGAAGGTGAACGTGAATGTGAACTAGTGCGATGAAAAGGTCGGTGTGGAGATACAGATGGTCGCTTCTGAGTGAAGTTGAGACCGGCAGGGATATTAGAAGTACTTGAAGAAACTGGCAAAGATAACATGGTGGATTGTGACGTAGATTGAGTTGATTGTGACGGAACTGTTGTGGTAGGAGTAGCAATGTTTTGAAATATGGCTGAAAAGGACTCGCGAGGAGGACAAGTGATGTCTGTTTGACAGGAGATTGAAGCTGTCTGTTTGGATTTTACTGCAAAAGAAAAAGTCTTTTGAGCCGGCACAGCAAGAAGCATCCTCCGAGCCTCGGGATAAGAAAGAGAATGTTTAACTCTGATAGTCTGAATCTCCTTCTCCTCCTTCCAACGAGGACAAGATCGAGAGTATGAAGGATGGTCTCCAGAACAATTGACACACTTGAGAGGCAAAGTGCACGGTGTAGACTCGTGGGATGGCTCACCACACTTAGGGCAGATGGACTTGCCACGACAAGCTGCAGAGCCATGACCATAACGTTGGCACTTGAAGCAGCGCAAAGGGTTCGGGATGTAAGGACGTACAGGACAGCGAAGATAGCCAGCTGTAACACTCGTGGGCAGTGTGGAGGTGTTAAAAGTAAGAACAACTGTTCGAGTGGGTACTTCCTTATTGTCACGACGAACGTTAATCCGTCGGACAGCAGTCACACCCTGCGAAGCAAAGCCTTCGAGAAGGTCAGCATCACATAGACCGTCCAGATCTGGTTCGCGGATCACGCCGCGACTAGAGTTTAGAGTCTTGTGCTTTGTGACAGATACCGGAGTATCTGCCAGAGTTGTCAAATTAAGTAGTTGGTCCACAGCTTTTGAAGAAGGCAGCTGGATTAACAAATCGCCAGACTGCAGTTTCTTGACTGACTTGATAGTTGAAGTTACACCTGAAAGTGCTTTGGAGATGAGAAAAGGAGACAGTTTAGATAAAGGTGTCTCAGGGGTTAAGGAATGCATGATTAGAAAGGTCTGAGTGATGATAGAAGAAGAGCGAACATCGACGGTGTGGGAATTGCTTCCCAATAAAGGAAAAAAATTAGAATCCATAATTAAAAAATTTAGCTGGGGAAAGAACAGTCACCAGGCAGCTATCCCCATATCTGCCTGGAAGGCACTGCCGAAGCAGTTTAAATACTGTGATTTGTTGCCAGGCAATCTTTTTTTTTCCACAGGGATCGTTCATGACACTAAAATAACCCCGTAGTGCCACACATCCATCGGCACGATGCCTTCCACCTTGGATTCGGGGGCGGGCGTTTAGGACCCATGGAGAGTAGCTCATGGAAAAGAGAACCCTCCATGGGTGGTCCCCTCACCACGTATAGTATGTTGTAAGTCTACGTACTTTTTTGCTGCCAGAAAGCAGATCCATGCCTCGATTTCTTTGGTATGTTTAAAATCTCTGCTTCCCTGATTAACCCAATATTCTTAATCATATTAACAATGTTCTGGTTTGTAAAAGCATCTGACTGACCATTAGGAAACACATTACCTAGTGCTAGCTTAAAAAAACTGTACTACAATTAAATTAGCTATTCAGAAATACTTACTTCATTTGCAGCTCTGGTACAGTATAAACCCTGTTGTGACAATACTGAACAATCTCTGAGAATAACAGAGAAAAAGTACTGATGTTTATCTAGAAATAAGAATGGAGCTTATTAGTATAAAACAAATATTAATAAAGAGAATATGATGGAAAGAAAATATTAACAAATCTTTGCACTTATTTGTCCTCACTGACATTGAGATTATTTAACCAAAATAATTATTCAATGCAATATTCTTAGAATCTATGGGATTTTATAGTATAATTAAGTTTGATGAATTTGTGATTGGCACAAA